>JAWWEV010000134.1:64277750-64317266 GCA_035583235.1 Hafferia zeledoni
GCTCTTCTCTGGACCCGCTCCAGCACCTCAATATCTTTCCTGAACTGAGGGGCCCAGAACTGAACACAACACTCAATGTTTGGCCTCACCAAGGCAGAAGAGTACAGGGGAAGGATCACTTCCCTGGTCCTGCTGGCCATGCTATTTTTGATTAGTGATGATTGCATTCAGGTTGTCCCAACCAAGACAAATTACTCTGTTTAAGTCTGTAATTTCAAGTTACAGAGCACCCCTGTGATACTTGAGTTTATGCAAAACACTAAGAAGAGACTCTCGTTCAAAATATATCATAAAGGAAGAAAGTTACCCTGAAGCATCGTGCTCCTGCTCAGCCTGAACCATGTTCCTCAGACTGGCATCAGCAAGGGCCTGTGTGAAATGTGTGTATGGTGCCATGAAGCAATAATGATAGAGCCCAGGTCTCAGATTGGAAGATCCCAAGCGCTGAGCTTTGCCCTGAGCCTTGCTGGGGTTTGAAGACAAGCCATCGTACTGAGAAGCCAGATTTGTCCCAAACAATGTTTTCAATAACTAGAGAAGAAAATTGGATGGAAAAAAGAAAAGTTAACATTTCAAGGAAAAACACAAAAAACCAAAAACCACCTTGACTCCTCATCCTTTCAAAGGACTTCAGAGGAAAAGGCAAAATGCAAGCACAGATCATGTAGTCAAGATACCCAAAGACAGAAGAAAGCTAGAAAAACTAAACAATCCATACCTCACGCAAAAAGATATTATTAGTTTTGCAATTGAATCTATTTCCATGTGACAACTCAAAATAGTCTATTGAAGACTGCCTCTCACCAAAATTATGCTTTCATGACTTGAACCAAAATGTTTAACTGCAGCCTGCAAGAAATCCATCAGTAAGGCAGCCCTCTGATTTCCAGGTTTTTTTGATGCATGTAACTGGCTAAAGAAAACTTTAGGTAAGGTGGGAAACAATCATTAGTTAAAATAACTCTTTGAATTGTAAGCAGTTCAAGAAGAAACTATATTAGTCAGGGTATCAAGTTACAGAATAAGAAATGAAACTGAAATAAAACATGCTCTGTTTGCTCCACTTGGGTCAAGGTTTCCTCACACCTCTTCTCTTAAAAGAATGGCCAGTCTTAGTGCCCAGTTGACAGCCAAAGGACATCAGAATTAATCTTCAAGTAACACAAAAAATGACCTCCTTACCTGCTGTACACAAACTGTTGCCATTGTTGGTTCTCTGTTGAAACATGATTTTAGATATCCCAAAATTTCTTCCACACACTAAAAAAAAAATTAGAAAAATGAGTGCACCTACACCTAATTGCATTTTTCTACATTATATAAAGCATTACAATGAAAAATGGACAGTAGTACAGGTTTTTATACTCAGTAAAACTACACTAATTTAAGGGAAATCACAGAAGTATGCAAAGAAATAAAAGTGCAAGATTTGTCTCCTAATCTTAAAATACCACAATGACTAACACCACAGTTAAGGAGAAAAAAATATCAAGACACAGGAGAGGAAGGAGGACAGTACAGCTTCTGACATTTTGCATATTCAAACATATGAATATGGCAAAAATTACTGAGGGCAAATCATTTTTGATGGAAAGAAAAATCCCCCTATGAAATCTAAGTAGTAAAAAAATTACTCTGGTTTTTAACAGCAGCAATTTAACCTTAAAAATCTGCTTTAGCACTTTGTCCAACATTGTGGCACACAACACTTCAAGAACTACTTTTTCAAGGGTATCAATTTTGAAATCAGTGATATGTGCTTTCTCCCAGTAAGGACCACAAATCTTAGACAAGTTAACTACTTGAAAAGAAAAAACAAAAAAATCTTATACCTTTCCAATGTCTTGAAGAGTAGCAAGTTCCAAAATCTGAGACAGAACATCTAAGGCAGACCGTAAGAAACATCCAAACTTCTCATTAGTGTTCTGGAGATCCAAAGTCACCTGTTCCCAGAAAGTAAAACCACACTTTTACTTAACAATTACTTGACAAGGAGATAAAAATTACAGAAAGAAGTGGATATTGGCACAAAATTATCTTTTTCCTAACATGTCAATGTAGTTCAATGAACATCACTGACAGCTTAGATTGCCTTAAGAGTTGTTGGAAAGGCAGGACTCCATTTTGACTAAGAAAAGGAAAGGGATCTTCGAGATTGGGGGAAGTGAGATCACCTGGGATGCTGACAAACAATGGAGAAGGAATCACAGAATCACAGACTACTCTGAGTTTGAAGGGACCCACAAGGATTATTGAGTCCAACTCTTTAGTGCGTGGCCCATACAGGGACTGAACCCAGGTTATGAGCACCAGGGTTTAACCAACTGAGCTATCTGAGGGTCAAAAAGCATTTCCCAGAAACACAGCAGGTGTAATAAGAACACAGTCATTGAAGTGTATGGATCAGATGACCAAGTCTCTAGAGAATGCATCTTCTACTGCCTGAACTAATGAGGAAAATTTTATTCCATCCTGGAATAAACTGTGGAGAGAATAGACATGGGCATCCATTTGGCCAAGCCAGCAGAGTCCTTTAGTACCAGCGTTAGTGACAGCAGAGAAACAAGCAGTGGGGTGACAATGCCTATGAGAAGCTTTTGGGTTTATTGGTGGTAACTGAGATCTTTCTTTAAATCATTTTTTATGTGTAGAAATTGTTTACACAGGCAAATGAGCTGACAGAAGCAGAGCCATGTTTAAAAGAAACAAAGTGATTATCCAACCACATTGCAATTCAATCAAACTGTATGAGGCAGTACCTTATAATTAGCATGGGTTGCTTTCAAGACATCATATAACTTCAGGTATGATGGAAGATGATAAAAGCTTCCTACTGAAGATGATTTACTTGTTGGAACAGGCCCAGTAGCATCAGTTTGCCTAGTAGCTTAAAAGTATATCATAGATTAGCACAACATACCTTTCTTACATTGCTCATGACATGTACACTCAACATAGTTTACCACATCTGCATTATTACACAGCAGAAATTTTTCGACCCACATGCATATTTCCAACTGCAAAAATACACCCTGCACAATTAGAAAATGAACCAGCATTCCTACAAACCAGCTGAGGTGAGAGGAATCAACCCAGAGGGCTTCTTACTGACATGCACATAAAAATAACACAAGTTTCCTTCGTTCATTACTAAGAAAAGTTTTCAAGACTCAGAATCTCATTTCAAAAGCAATGTAAGCCATTCCTACCAAAAGCTGCAAAGCAACTTTCAAATTTCTCCTAAGTAACACACATGCAAAAATTATTGGTCTTAGTCAATAGCTGAGTAGATTTAGAAAAAGTGAGGAAAAGGATTCAGCAGTACTTTGTTTCTAGAAAGTACAGATACTTTTCATAAAAATCAAAACTGTGAAGAAGCCCCTGCCCACAGCTGCCTTTCCACCAATGCAGTACTGAAAGGGACTTGTGAGAGTAGGTCTGACAGCCTTGCAAACTAAACCTGCAGAAATTATTTACTCTGAGCCGTAATCACAGGCGGGTGGGGTTGGCAGAGGGTCGGGTTCACAGGGGTGAGTGTGCCTACCTGGACTCGCTTCACCTCCCTTTTTAGGGCTCATTGGCACAGCTGCCTGTTCCACAGACTCCCTCTCTTTCCCCTTTCTCCGAATGGGACTAAGAGAAGGTGGGTTTGTGAGAGAAGGTAATGCTGCCTACAATTAAAAGAAGCTTTATTAGCTTTGTAAGCACAGGTAGCTTTTCTTCTTCTTCACAAATACAAGCATATTCATCTTTTGTTTAAACGCCCCTTTATTTGACTGTCTGTTAAATTAAAATGTCTCAACTCTCAGGTTCAGGACATGAATTTCCTGTGTGGAAAGGAAGTAGTTTAGTATGTTCCCTACTTTACCTCTCAACTTCACCATAAGCCAATAAACGGAATTAAGAGTTCAATGACTAACATTTCTTTTGATTCCAGACAAAGGAACGTCAAAATAATATTCACACATGTTTAAAATACGAAGAAATTACTAATCTTTGTAATACTTACAGTCTCTTTAAATCACTTTCTAAATGTATATGCCTCAAAAAACCCCACAAAAACCCCCTGAAGCTCTAAGTACCTCCTATGAGCTATTTCAGAAGTCAAAATATTTTACAGGATATTCAGAAGAGTTATTTTTGGCCCCGAAAGGAGCTCAGTGCATTACAGTCAGCCAACCAACCCAAAAGTCAACATGTTTCCCAGAGAATGCCATCCAAAACTTCACTATTATATAGACTCCTCATTGAATTAGTGTTTCAAGTGAAGTCACCAGGAATAAAAGGTTCAAAAATTAGGTTAACAATATTATAAATATGGCAGAACATATTATTATTATAACATTATAATAATATTATAAACATGACAGAACTAAAGAAAAACCTGTTATGTGGAAGAATGATATGCATGTTTTTTTTCATGTTACTTGCTTTACTATATCCCTAGTGGAGTCATATTACCAAGGAATTAGTTAAATGTATCAAGTCTAAAAAGTGAGGTCCATAGCACAACAGTATGTAAGTCACCCAGTTGCATTTGTTTATTTTTAGTATTTACCTTTACTGCTGGGCCAGGAGCAATGTCATCCATTACATGTGCACAAATATTAATGACCTTCAGCAGATGAGAAAAGAGCTGCTCCACTAAAGTGACAAGAGTTCGATCTGCCAGAGCTGGCCAGGGCTCCTCCTGCTTGGCAGCACCTTGGTTTGCATCTTCTTCAGCACTCCAAGGATTCTTTAAGCATTTGGGAGCACTTGCTGTAATTAGAATTACACTATTTCAAGAAATAGAAGATAAAACTTGGAATAAAGCATCAGAAAATTTTAAAGGCATATATGGTTATCATCTCTATATGAACAGAAATTCAGACCCAGAAAATGCTGAATAGGTTTAAACAACAGCAACAAAATGTCAGTTCTTTGTACCCAGCCAGCACCAGGCATACAAGCACATGGCCTTTGGCAGTGAGAGGAAATTTGCAACAAAGAGGCAGCATCTTTTCAAACCTTCTGGGTGCAAGTTCCTTCTTTATTTCTTCTGCTTAATCCTGCAAGTATCTCGTTGCATACAATCAGAATAGAAATGGGCCTTCTAATAGTAATGGTAAAAATGCTAGGACAATCATACTCTTCTTCTCCTGCCTTACCTGCAAGCAAGTTTCCAGTCAAAATCAAAGCATCCTGATGTGCTGAGAGGTCCAGTGGGAACCATGCTGAGGAAAGCAGGGACAGGACCAAGCCAGCCATACCAATGGCACAGCCCTTCTGAGCTTCATCTGAAGAACTTGGCTGGGAAACACTGCAAGTTTAATTTTGGAATGTCATGACTTTTTTTCCCCCTTTTAGTAAATTTAAAGTCTTAAGAAAACTCATAGGCAAGCAGATGGCTAATCTAAAGATATGGAATAAGTACTACAGAAATGCACATTTAACACTCAAGTACAACTTTAAAAATCAGTTTGTAACAGAGACCTGACAATACTCTGGTTTCTTGAACAGCCTTTTTAAAATAGCAAATATCAAAGCTACTAGTGACATCTACTGATAAACTGAAGAATTCTGTATTGATTTGCTAAGCTCTATGGTCCTGAACTATTTCCAGTTAAGTCTTGTGCACATGCAAGGTACGGATGAGAGACAGGAGCTGTATTATTGCAATGTAACAAGATATTGCTTTAAAGTGACAAGATTTTAATTAAACAATTGCAATCCATCAAATCCTCTAGATTTATGAGTGGACTCTATCCAAGATTGTAATCTGCTGCTGCATTTTGTATTTTCCTTGACAACAATTAAAAAATCAGATTTTTCCACAGAACTCAAGTTTCAAAAGAAGCAGGCAGAGATCATCAAAATGTTTGACAGAATGTTATGTGAATTATACACTGAGGGAATCTCTCAGGTTACTTTTTAATAAAGAAAAAAATCTTCTAAAGAAGTCACGATGGTCTAATAAACTAGACCCATTTGAGAAAATGAAACTTACACTAAGTATAGCTATCATTTTGACAAAGCTACAGAGGTAATTAGTGTCTTTTTTTTTATTATTTATTTAGGTATTTTCCTAGGCAACTGTTGTTTACATACAGTTAGAAACCCAGAACATAATCTATGTTGAGCTGTACAGAGTTGGAATGCAGCAGCTCCAATAACTTCTTAATCGTAAGAACAACAATACTTAAGACAGAAAGGAATTTTGGCAGAATTCTCATGTGACTATCATGTGATTATTTTATTTTCATTATTCAGACTGATAAATGTCCATAATCACTCCACAAAAATAAAACTACAATCCAAATTAGTAGGAACATGGGCCAAAAATTTGTAAAGAAGGAAAAAGAGTAAAGGGTAAGGGCCATGTCATTGTATCACTGATTAATAGTGCATCTTAAAATAGCATTTTTTAAGCTGGATATAGCACAAGACATATTGCAAATTGTGCATTGGTATTATTTTCCAGCCAAGTACTGCTCACAACCTGAATTGCTGCGTTTGCTAAAACTGGACCTATAACTCAAGACATCCTTTACACTGCACATACAGAGCACAGCACAATTATGGCCCAGCAAGGGAAGCCACTGAGGGAGGGCTGGGTTTTTGTTTTGGGGGTTTATTTTCTTTTTAAATCGAGACAAAATGTTGCAATCAAATAGAGTAAGAGCAGAGACACAATGACAGCAATTAAGAAAATCAACACGAATTATGTTAAATCTATTTAAAAAACACACAGCTCCACATGTGCACATCTCCAGTAGCTACTTCTACAGCTCATGTGGCACAGCACACCAATAATCAGAGGCATAATCAAAGCTTTAGGCTGACACAGTTACAACCTGAAGAAACTCCTCAGAATGTAAGTACTTTGGGGCTACCAGATATTACCTACATATAACACTTCAGTAATACAGACATCTGATTTGCTGTTCCCATCCACTGTGCCAAATGAGAACAAATTAAATATATCTGACACTATTATAGAAGCAATGACAAACCAGCTTCCTTGAACCACCAGTTTTCAACATGAAATCAAGATGACAATTAAAACTTTCTGATTTTAAAAACATATTACAAGACACAATATCTCAAAGATAAACATGCTTTCAAAAGCATGGAAAGTTTTCTCCTATTACTTACTTTGATGAATGCTGACCATACATATCTTTCTCTTACAGCAGTTGCAGACAGTCCCTGTGACAGACACTGGGGGTTCCAGGGTTGGCAAAGTGCTGACACTTAATAAATATCCTGACAACCTGATGTTATAATCTTTTGTATTCTGTATGAAGTTCTTAAATAACTGCTAAGGTAAGCCTAACACAGCATATACCTAACCCAGGACTGCCAATGCCTAAATAAGTAACTTCCATTTTGCAAATATGACTTTCCATGCCCACTTCCTTAGTTACACCTAGTTACTGAGGAAGCCATGGATCAAAACCATTACAAGAAGCTTGATGAACAAACGAGGGAACGTACCCACAGTGCCATCCCACACTCCAGGTGCAGACTGGAAATGTTGTGGAGAGAAGACACAAAGCTTCACAGCAGCCAAACTGAAAAGTTAACACCAAGAACTGAGTTAGTCTCACCACTGAAAGAGTTAGCAACATGGTATCTTAGGAGTAAGAATCAGATCTATTACTACTGCCATTGTCACAGTACAAAAGCTGCAGACACAGAAATAGCCAGGAAATAATAAAAATTAAAGCAAGCACGCAAAACAGAAAAGAAACAGTCAGCTACCATAGCAGGAAAACTCTAAGGAACTTATATACAAGAAAACTCAAATATAAGCAAACTCACTGTAAGTGCTCTTGTAGTGGATATTGTCAGTGCATGGGAAATTGCTGCAATAACCCTTGAAAGGTTGTTTTCCATTGTGACATCTGTTGGACTTGGCAGCATATTGTAACCTCTATATGTTCTGAAATAAAAATATTTATACCACTAAAACATGTACTCAGAAGAAAGAAACATCCCAATCAAAAATGATTAGGATTTACATTACTATTATGTATTTCACAGACTGCTTATAACATACAAAATCTGAAAACACTTTAAATATCATCCTGTATTGCAATATTTTTGTTTCTCTATTCAAAAATGCCATTAATTTATAAATAAAATTCCTTTGTTAGCAAACAGAAACAGTACATGAACTTAAAATATGCAACTACATACTTGAGAAATCACCTCCAATTTAATATTAGTCTTTGCTTTTGCCAAATCCATCTAACATTTTTCCATGCTTACAGAATTTGGATTATTGCTGTAGAAAAAAAGTGTTTTCCATACGGTGTAACACCATGTCCACAAAGTTCTATTGCTTCCATAGTACAGTACATAAATCTTAGTTGACATGATCGAGATCATGTATCAAAAAGGTACATAATTAAAAACTTGTATGACAACCTGATAGAAGCAAAGAGCCCCTATAAACATACACAACTCATACTGCCTGTAAGACAAAATACCTAAATAGAGAAAGTATAGTTGGCAGCAAAAATACAGCAACAAGATCACATTACCAAAATTGGATCTTATTTTTAAATTATAAAGGAAGTACAGACTTCTGGAACCACAATCATTAAACAGGATGTGAAGAGCTCTAAATCCAGGCCAACATATCTGAAGAACTATAACATATACACATACAATCAGCCTGAAAAGCTGCACTTAATTAGGCAATTTCATGGACAAGTAAGGTGACTTCAGGATGGAGAGAAGAAACTTTATCTCACAACAATTACTGCCTACAATCAATGTATGAGCACATAACTAGTAACTCACACACCAGTTTATTCTTTAACCTGTTTCTGTGGAGCTTAAACTATCACAGATGCTCCTACAGACTAGAGAATTCACAAGCACATGAATTTGCAGGATTTAACTACAATTCTAGGCTTTACAAACTGAAATTTGGGTGTACATTCCTTTTAAAGCAAGACCAGCCACAACATACCTGGTGATAGTGCTGACTGCAAAGTGAGAGGGGGGCTGTGTTTCATGCATTAGAAGTTTCAGGTAGACACTGCTTTGGTCTCGTGCTACTGCCACAACTGGATCAGCCTGTCCTTGATCACAGTTATAAAACAGCTTTGGAACAAGCCTTAGCGAGAATTGTCAAAAAGAAAAAGTGTTATTCAGGTACTATTTAATATACAATTTAAAGTACACTTAAAGTACATTTAATAAACAGTTCAGAAAGCTGCATACACTAACTACAAATATCAAATTGCAAATAAAAGCTGTTACCAAAACCCATTAGACTGAATTCATCTTTATAAAGTTGTTCTTCATTATAATCAAGGAGCTCAAATCAGGACAAAAGAATTGCTCCAAACTCACACATACTACAACAAACACTTTGCTAAAGTATTCCCTTGTTGTTCCTCTGTCTCCTCAGGTACTTTCCCCATGAATATCTGTGTCAACTGAAAACTAATTTCTACAGGAAAAAGACAAATTCCCACCATCTGATTTCTATGCAACAAAACCTAAACATATAATAAAATCTGGTCTTCTAGAACAATGATCTTTTCAACTTATACAACAGAGAAAAACTACTGTATATGTTGTTGTAATTTCATGGACTGTACTTCCAATGACTGCCCATGCTGGACATTTCACAGGGTTCCTGAAAGCTTGGAGTAGCTTTCTTGGGCAATTAAGACTTTTCCACCCTTAACATACCTGCTGTCACTAATTCAGCACAAAGGTATAAAAATACTCCACAGCTTGTTACCACTCAGTTAACAAAATAACTCCATTTCAAAATCAAGTCCCTCAATAAAAGCAACAAACTCTATGATGCAACATTTCACAACTGTTCTGCTGAGATGTTTCTGCATCAGAAATGCTTTTAAGTGTCAGAACTTTAAAGGTTTTGTTGTCCTTCATTTGTTATTAGGAATGGACAGCAATTAATAGTCTGAAAAAACTAGGACAGAGACTCCTCAGATATAGGTACATAACATACCAGGAATTCAGTATTACATGCTCCCAACTTCTTTAAGCATAAAATTTTAGTCTCTGAATTCTAATAAATAAATTACCAACCAATCCTTACTTGGTGCATTTATGTGTACAACTATAACTGCAGTAGGTTATAGGAAACAGCTGCTTTTTAAACAAAATTTGCTACTGCACTATAACCAGCACAGAAATTTTAAGATACACTGACTGCTTGTGACCATGTGAAAACTGCAATGGTTGGGAATTTGGACAACTCTGTAGAATTGAACATTTTAAGTCCATCAGCTACTGTCAGGATACTGAATAAACCACTTCAGCATGCAGAAAATATCTTGAAGTCATGTTGAAATTGAATGTGACCCTCGAAAAGTAATACAGTTAAATGTAACTGTAATGCTAACAGAAAGCAAAGTACAATGCCTGACGAGTCAGAATGATGCATATTTCAGGAACCATAAAGATGCATCTGCTTAACATCTCTCACTGAAACAAATATACATATATATATATATATATGTGTGTGTGTGTGTATGTGTGTATGTATATAAAAACACCTAAGGTAATTTCATTAGAGGTACACGTAAATATATTTCTTACCTAACTTTTTTTCTATAAATAAAAACAGCACATATACCTCATTAATGAAGCTGCAGCTACATGTCTCACTCTTGGATCTTCATCTCCAAGCAGACATATTACAACGTTATCAAGTACTCTCTCCTGAAGTTTTAATAGCTAAAAAAAAAATTAACACAGTAATTAATTGAACATATTCATTATTCAACCATATTGGTAAAATAGAGTTAACAAGTGAGATTTCATCTGTCATACAAGTCTGTAAGACCATCTTTACCTTAACATTGCCAAGCACACCATCTAACTACATAAACACCAAATTTCTTTTAAGTTAAAAAAACCCAAATGCAAAAGACACACACCAGAGAACAGTAAGATAATTGAATCTCCAAAGTATATTCCCAATTGTAGTAAGTTTTAGAACTCAAAACAACTTTCAGTGTTGAGAGAATTTAAAAACAAAGTTATAACATTGCACTGGTACCTTAACCCAGAAACACAATACGGTGATTGAATAATTTACTTACACCAGTATAATGATGAGTACCTCTGTGCAAGCTCTCAGTTTTTCCTTCCAAGAAGTTGACTAGACTATGATAAAATAGAATTTAGACTCCATTAGTTACCCTTACATCTTATTGCTCCCTTTAAACTCCTGAGAGTTCTATTTTTAAAATTTTTAAATAACACTGGTGCAGGGAAAATATAAGTAGTAAACACTTTTTGCTACCTGAAAGTTAAGCTATTTTCTAAACTACTATCTGGGGAGTGTAACTAAAGAAAAGTAGTCCTGTAAAAAAACCACAATTCATACATTGAGATTGTACTTTTTTCCCATGCACAGACTAATCAGACTATTTTGAAAACATGGTAATACACCCCAAACATGACTACTCAGAAAGAGTCCAATTTTGTATGACTAAGGATAACCTGAAGAATTTTCATACAAACATCTTTTGTCTTTCAGCTTGGAAGAACCTGTAGAGAATGAGGGAATGCAAGAAAAGGAACCCAAGTCATATTCATTTCAGTATAACAAAAACTGAGCAACTGAAGAGAGCTGACAACAGAGAACAAGTCAGGGACTTCGTCTTTAAAAACACACAACTGGACATGCAATCCCAGTGAGTCTCCAGATGATATGGTCCCTCTCTGATCACACATTTACAGAAGACCTGATACAACAGACCAATGAACCAGAAACTCCTACACAGTGTTAGTAGAATTGGACTTGGTTGCGAAGCCAATGGTAACCTGACAAAGGAATTGAGACATTCCATATAGGATTGATTGATCTGAACTAGTCTTGTTAAACCAATTAATGCTTCAGAAGAAATTGCTCCATTATGGTTCCAGTTCCCTGAACACCTCCACACTTCAGCTACTGCACCCATGGAAAAATAGAAACACTTACCGAAAATCCACCTCTGCAAGTGTTTCCAGAAGTTCTGTCCTTACTAACCAATATGAGCTGTTCTTCAGTGTAAGGAGGTCAACAATCAATTGTAAACCTAGTTCACTGTAACTGCTACTACATAAGCTCATGATGCAATGCTGAAAAGAAAAAACAACTTTCAGTTGTATTACAGAAGAGGTTCTCCGAATGTGATAAACCAAAACCCTGTTTCATTTAGAATACTAAAAAAAGTTATTGCTTAAGAGGTAGGAGAAAGTACTAGAGTCAGGCACTTGCTAGGCCAGAATACCAGCTCCATGTGAACTCCTAAACCTACTGCTGAAACTGAACTCTGGAGAGGAATGCAATCCTCACAGATCAGAGGACACCCCTCCAGAGAGCAAGGTGTAAAACTCACAGGGGTCAAACACCACAAACACTATATTCTCATCTGTTTAAAAACACTCTCCTAATTTCCACAGGGTATTTTTAGCACCTGGTTCTGATTTCTGAAGTTTTTAAAAAGGTCATACCTCCTTATTTTAATGGCTGTTCAACTATAGGCACAATGTGAGACATTCAGAAAAAGTTACAGAACTCCACACTTCTATGTCCTTATATAACTGCACAAAATGTACTTTCTTGTTTGAGGATTAACAGTCCAAAAAACTCAGATCATTTCTGCCAAAAAGGTATAAAGTCAGGCCACATTATATACTGAAAAAAAGAGCCAAAGTTGACTAGCATAAGTTGTCTGAACTGAACAATTCTGGTGAAGTCTTCTAAAAAGCCACAATCATAAGTGTAATCACCATGAAACCACTACACAAACATGAGTATCATTGAGCAGAAGGTTGAAAAGCCTCATTTAAGTAACTGGATTTCCTTCCCTCAGCTGTATCACAAACCCCTCTTGTTTGCATATAAGGTCATACTTTCCATAGACAAACTACTTACATTTTACTAAAAGCTTTGCCTCCCCTCACTGGCCTTTAAGCTGCAACACAGTCAAGCAAACCTGTGCCTCTCCTTGATGAATCCATTCTCCAAGGCCTCCAACTTGTCCTTGTTCTACTTTATTGGAAAAATCCCTCAAGGAAACACTCACTCCTTCATCCCTTTGCTTTTTCACAAAATACCTTCCACAGATTTCATTACAGAAATAAAACTAACATGTTCTAAGTTCCACTCATAAATTCGACTTTCACCTCTATTTTAACAATTGCCTGATGGATCTTTCACCCAATTTGAAATGCTTACTTTCCTAAGACTTTCCTTGCTTTTAAAAATTATTATTTCAGAAAAAAAATCACTATTTTAGCTGTCATTTCTCACATTTTAGTTCTCCAAATACAGGCTACAACTGTTACATGTTCACACTTCCCTGTTTAGCAAGATGTCCTTTCTATCCCTTACACTCATCCTACCATGGGTTAGTGTGACATTACAGCTCATATCAATATACTTAAGATGAGAATTAGATTATAATGCTACACGATCTAATCAACATAATTATTTTCCATTTGTTCGTTCCTCCATTTCTGTGCCTGAATCTATACTTTCTACAAGAAAGTTCCTGGTGAAGAAATCATTGTTTGCTCCACGTTTATACATTTGCACGTAGCAGGATCCTAGTAGTGAGTCACAGCCCTGTGATCTGTGGTGGTGCAAATAAATTGCTACTGCTTACCCTCACAGCTGTACAAGCCAGTTTGCACGTAACAGAGGACTCATCTTTCAATGTTTTCTGTAACAGAGGTATGCAGTCTACCAAGGAAAAGAGATTTCCTACCAAAAAACAACAAAAAAAAGAGTTTAGAGAAATGAAACATTGCCATGTTACAACAAAAGAAAAAAAGACCCCCTTAAAATAAATTGTTACCTGTTGAGCTTCTGACATTTATTAACCATTTTTCCACATCAAAGCGAGATTTAATTAGAATGGAGTTGACAATTGTTCCACACAGAATGGCAGTAGCTCCTCTGATCTGGGGATCTCCATGGTCAATGTAGTTCAGAATATCCGATACATATTGCTCCTCTAAGAAAAGAAGTTACAACTACTATATTTTAAAAATACTAGTACTAGACTTAACTGATCCCTAAAAACGTTTCAGTGGAGGTCTCAAGATTGGATAACCCACATATTCAAAATACACCCATCTCAGTTCTACCCTTCTGAGATCTCACGCATTCAATCTACAGATCATTCACATCCTTAAGACCAATCATCACATATGTAAAAACAGTAGTGATTTATTTCAATTGTACATAAAATGATCTGCAGAAATCTAAGAAGCATTTTGGTTAATGTATCAAACCAGCTGCACACTCCAGGTCCCTGCTCATAAAAATGAAACTAAGGGCTTAGAAACCAGCTATAAAGTGGACTGAAATAAATTAGAAGAAACCATCTGTAAGTCAAACAAACCACTTCTACATAGCAGTTGTACTAAAACAGCCTCAACTTTTCAGAAGCTCCTCCACTGAAACTTTACTTTTTCTACAAAAAAACCCCCTCACCACACACCTGACTGACACAGAGAGCACATTCATTCAACTCATGCCGTGTTCACAAATGCTGAACTGGGTGTGGAGTTCTAAGTAGAGATTCTGCCTCACTTGCTTTAAAACCCAAACACACTGTTAAAATGGGATATGTGAACTGCAACATACCATACTCTTCTGCCATTGCCTCCAGGGGTGTTTTGTACAGTTTGCTGAAGAAAGACTCGGGGTGAAGCGCGACGGCTGCTCCAACACAACTTACTGCCAGGGCTTTCACACTGACCCTCACGTCTCTGTCAGGAACTAAAGCTGCGGAGGAGAAATTAAAACAGCATAAAAGAAGGGTATATAAAAGTTTCCTGAATTCTTTTTAATTTAATTAATAACACTTTTAAAAGTAAATAGCTTAGCTTGGATAAAAACATGAGGGCAGAGCAAGCAGGTCCAGTTTATCAGAGGCAGCAGGGATATGTGGCTGTGCTCTTTTTTCCCCCCTCAAATACACTATATTTGAAATATATTTGAAATTTTTATATACAGCTGTAATATACCTCCAAAAACACATTATCAGACCACATGAGCAACTAACAATTTAGAAAAGGGAAAAATAAAAAACATCTTAGATCAATCATATATAATGACAGAAAAGTGGCTTAGTTCCCATCCCTGGAGGTATTTAAAAAACATGTAGACATGGTCTTAGGGACTGGCACAGAAACCCCTCTCCCATCAAAAAATCTCCAATGAAGTGAGAAACAAGACAGAGCAAACTGATCACATTTCCAACTTTCTACATTGAGAGGCACAATGAACCAATGAATCTTGAAGACAAACTTACCTCCCTTCTCTCCAGTAAGAAGGAAGGAAGCCGACAGCAGCCTGACACAGTGCACTAAAGGAGCAGAATCCCCATCTGTGTAGTGCCCTATGTCACCCTTTACCCTGGAGGGCTATTGAAGGCAAAGCACAATTTTTAGATAGAGAAAAATTAATTCAATTTAAATAAAATACTAAGCACAACAAGATTTAGAAATACTGCTCATTCTCAAATGTATAAGTGTTGCAATACAAGAAGTTTAATATATATTCAAACAAGGCCTTGAAATGCAATGCATTGAGGAACTTTATATCCAGTATCAGAAGTGGTTCAATTTTATTACAGAGATGTTATTCTGTAGATTTTTCTGAATTATCTAGACTTGCTGTTTGCATCTGAAGAGCCTGATAAAACACCTCTTGTCACCAAACAATGATCTTTGGAAACTTTGCATGAAAAGCAACTAATTCCTAAGTTGTTCCCAAAGAAGGCTGACTGTCCTCTGTAGTTTCACACTTAGAATTCCCACAGTAGTCCAAGCTGACCTAACTCCACCTGGCACAAACTGAACTCCTTGCTCAGAACAAGGTCCAAACCCAAAGTCAAAAAAGGATTAAGAGGAAATCAGTAACCATTGGTTAGAATGGCAGGAGGCTCAAAGATTAAGATATTCACTTCTGAGGAAATCATGATGTTACTACACAGCCAGAAAACAGCATAAAGGTATCTTGAGTAACAAAGTATATAAAATAAAGTATAAAATACAGCTTACTAATGCACAGTTAGACAAAAAGGGTTTGTGTTTTCAGCAGTGTATGTTCTGCTACGGCTTTGCTGGTGAATGCATTACAGATACTGACACTTGTGTATTCACTTTATGTTGAATGAAATTCAGGCTGTAACTTGGATTCACTACGTAATCTTAGTTACTTTGACCTCTAATGAAGTACATCACATTTACAGGCTACCCACATACACCACTAATTTACTTGATTACAACTGCAGCTTTTAAATTTTTCTTTTAAACTTATTTGTTCTGAACTTCAGAACTGACCACTGTGACTGTTTCTCACCTTGTTTTCATGATCACCAGCATCTGCTGCATCTTCTTTTGATGTGAATCTATCCACACTGCTATCAGAAGGCTGCCTGCTATGGCTCATGGTTTTCAACAGGTGAGGCTGCTGAAGAGCTTTAGAAAAAGGTAATTTATGAAATACCATTTCAGATGCAAACTAAAAGCACTTTAATTAAACATAATTATACAAACATGAAAAATAAATTAGCAGTGATCAAAACAAGTGATTCATTACAAGCATTGAAATATATTCTGTATTTTATATTTCAATCCAGTTATTTCTTTTTTATATCCATTATATGAGTCTTCATTCCACTGGAAGTGCTCCTGAACACCTGTCTTAATGGTATCATCAGTCTGCCCCACTCCCACATTTATCAACATACCAATAGAAGAATTTCTGAAGGACTCTGATGAATCATCTTGGAGAATGTTTGCTGCTTCATCTTCCTCATCCTGTAGCTGCCCAATCTGCATTCCAGAATACTGTCCTTCAGCACCCTCCAAAACCTACACAATGTAAGGACAGGACTTTAAATAAGTTGCCTTAACATACAGTATTAAATCTCAAACATGCAGCATTAGTAATCCGGAAATAAATGGAAAGCAAAAATGAGCCTGATAAATATTAGTGTAAAGCTGCGTGCAAGCCCCAAAGCACCTCCCCTGCTCCTCCAGGCTTGGGGCTGTTGGATGCCACAGTTCCATGTGACAGTCCCTGGCTGAGCCTTGAACTTGGCTGGTAACAGTGAGAAAGTGGAACAGTTGGTGCATTGCTCTCCTGCAGCTCCTCGTGCTCTCTCACCCCAAACACAAATATCTATTTCAGCTCTTACAAATCACAACCAACACCTTCACTGACACAAATTGAAATTGTTCCTTGCTGTCAAACTCCCCCATAACCTCACTTGTCCTGGATATGTGAAGTCAAACTGTCTAGAACAAAAAAGGACAAATGAGCTTAAAATTATTTTAATTTATTCATTCTAAACCAGAGACTACTCAAATGGACACTCCTGGAAGCAAATTTGACCCTTGGTACCAAGGCAATATATAGGCTGTAGGTATACAGAACAAGAACCATAAAAATTAAAATTAATAACCATAAAATTAATGATAAAATACAGTGCAATTTAAAAAAAAATCTGAAACATCTGACTAAGTTTATCAGAAGGAAGATACTTCTTCAGTTACTCCCTGCCTTACAAGCACCTGGAAACTGTTCATTAAACGGAAACTGTTCATTAAAAGCTTGAGTGTGGGTACAACCACTTTGTCTGTCAATTACAAAAATGTAATTTTACTTGTAATTACTGCTTCTAAACAGAATGCAAACTCACATATGTCAGACAAAGAACTTGCAAGAAATGCACCTTGCCAATAAACAAACCTTGACTACAAATGCCTGCTCACTTTGGCTTCTGCACTGCCTTCATTTAATTCAGAGAGCAATTTTCATCACTCCTTTGGTTCTTCAATCCTCATATGTGAACCGAAATATTTGCTCATCATAATTATAAATTTACTGTTTTTTGTAGTGGTAAGAGACTATCACTCTTCTAAAGTTACTGTCAGAAAATTTAAGTCAAAAGTTTGATGGTGTTCGAAAAAAACTTCAGAAATTCTAAGTCCTCCATTTGCATTTTCTGCTCTGCCTCCCAGTAACTGTATTTTTGCTGGGTTTACTACAACCTCAAAATACATTTGCCCAAGAGACAAGTGCCTTCAAATAACTATATTGTATGCACATTTCAAGTGTTTATTAGATATGTAACTGTTACATTAGTAAATCATGCAGTATTTGCCCATTTTAGGAGAAATCTCCTTAAGATGGAACAAAAAGGAAAAAAGATGAGTTGTATTGCCAAGTGAAAAAGCACAGGCAGAAGGCAGTGTGAAGCATTAGGTTCCAAAACCAGTCTTTTATCATTCCAAATAGACTGCTCACCCTTTAACACTTCCACTAATCCTCCTGCACCAAACCAATTATTATTATATCTATACAAAATTAAGGATATGCTACTAAGACAATATATATTTACGTCAAGACTTTGATATTGCCATTCTTTCAGTGAGTGACAATCTGTTAATGCCTTCACACCACCTGCCCAGTGAACACACTGATTACAGCTTTCTAGTTTTTAACTATTGCTGCAGTGAAAGTGTTAAAAGGAGGTCAAGCTCTCCAAAAGAGGTGTGAGCTGCTAACCTTTCCTCTGTTACTAGCTGAGGATTGAAAAGTAGAAGACGAGTAAGTGGACGACTCCAAGTCTGGGCCCTCCATGGAAGAGCTCTGGGACATGTCGGGCCCCTCAGTGGAAGGAGATCCCCCCTCTGCCCGGTGCACACTTACAATTTCAGAGCTGTCCGAGGGGGTCACAGCAGAGTCTGGACCTTCTGTAGTAGTCTGAGAGCTATCACTAATTGGAGAGGAAGCCTGTGTGCCATCATTCAAATCCATAGTGGCATCTGACTGGACAGCACTGATCTGGCTTGAACTTCGACTAAGCACCTCATCTTCATCGCCCTCGGTGGCCGTGCCTGTCAGGTCACAGCTTGGCAGGTCGACAGAGTCTGACTGCAGCGTGTGCTGCGAGCGGGGCTGCTCAGTGATGATGTCGTGCCCCGCAGGGTCGGCGGCTGAACTCCCCACTGACCCCGCTGTCGACACACCTGATGAAGAAGCCAGGTCACTGGTTATCTCACCCTTCACAGAAGCTGCAAAACACAGACATTTATGAGTCAATCAAGTGTTTAATCTCTTGATATGGGCACCACACACTAAGTCACATATTAAACTAGCTTAGGGAAAGTGTGTAACCAAACAGTTAAACCACAGGTAGAGAAATAAGCATCTGTAAGATGCCACTCCATCTATAGCAGTAACTCAATATGACAGTCTCTCCATTAAAAAAAAAACACCACAGTCAACTTCATTAAGTAAGTAAGTTTTATACTCAGGAATATGTACGGTTTCAGTTTTGTTAGCGTGTCTTTTGAGTGCCTATCCACTTCCTTATCACCACATCACTTACGTATTTCACACAGAACACTAAAAGAATGTATTTGTTGGCTGCACTGCTAAAAAGAAAGGCAGGTACCTGCAAATGATGCACTGCTGACATCAGACCGGGTTTCAGAATCATCATCCAAACCTTCTTCTTCACCAAGAAGTATTTTACCTACAAAGTGATATAATGAAAACTTTTTGGTTTCCAAAATCATAGTCAGTTTGAAATGCTGAAGAGTTGTAGTCATTTAGATGTGAAATCTATTTTTTAAACAGTTTATTCTATTAATTTTTCATAGCTATGACAGGCAATAAATGGAAAAAAGAAAGGAATGAAGAAAGTGAACATCCAGTCCCTCACTATCTGATCAGGAAAGAAACAGCAGTGACAAGGAAACAGAGTAAGTAATTTTATTTAACAGTGTAACCATTCAGGAAACTATCTACAAACATATTAATTATAATTTATTTTTGTGGACTGTATTTAAGATCCCACTAATTTCATCACTTATGTCCTGTTATTAAGCACTGGATACCTGGCATTAGGATGTCTGCCCTCAACTCAGAAGGTCATAAAAGCACCACAAGTAAATAACCTCTTCCTCCCTTATTAAGGGTAAGAAAATTATCAAAGACTGCTGGCAATTTGGGGCTTGGAACTTCAATGAAAACAGAATGGAAAATGCCTGGGGGAAGAGCAGTGCAGACCAGGAGCACAAGACAACAAAGTAGGACACGGTGATGAACCATGGACAACAGCCATTAAGAGAATAGGATTACCAAGGCAAAAAAATCTTCAGAGAGACTTTTGCCATAAGAAACTTAAGAACCTCTCATAGCCTAACACAATCACCACAGAGTCCTCTTACAGAGCACTACCTATTCAAATTCCAGGCAGTGGAAAGAGAAGGATACCTGCAGATGCACTGCCTGAAAGCCAACCAAGGACACAACTACACGGGAAGTCTGTCAGTGGGACAGGACAGTGCAGAGGGACCTGCTGAGCCCAAGTCACTTGCTGAGACAGAGGGACTCACAGTAACTGCTCTGAGATAGGACTGTTTAGTCATTTTAAATAAACTGCACTGGTAGTCTAAGATTCACCATGCAAGATACTGATGTTTGGATGATTCTAGGTTGAATTCTACTGCACCTCACTCAAATTATCAGGAGGCATAAAAAAGCATTAACAGAATTTTGTATGAATTTCTCTTTCACAACTGCTTACATATATAGCAATACTACTGGTAGAATTACCTTCCTCCAAAATATGTTTTATGCTACTCACACCTGTAAGGCAGAAAAGTAACTATGGCATTTCCATACACATTCCATGTAAAATAACAGTAATTGAGAACTACACAGTCCTATGAAAGAATGAGTAAAATCCTGCTAAGAGTTCCCAACAAAAAGTATGAAATAGATTATATTCTTATCTATTATTTCTCACATTTACATCCATTTCACTGAAACAAACCAGCATATTCTTTTGCTTTCCATAGCTGAGCATCTCTAAAAGTAAGTGAAAGAGGAAGGACACTGAAAAACAGTCATTAGGCACATTAGGCTTTGTATGCTTAACTGGGTATATAACAAAAGCAGCAGGAGACTTCTCCACTACTTGATTTAAAAAAAATAAAAGCAGTTAAGTTGCAGAAAATAGGCTTTCATTTCAAAAGGAGTTTTCAGCCTTTTTTTGCAAATAACCTTCTGAAGCTGAAACATAAACAAACCAACACAGGCCAGCTGCTCAGAACTGAAGCTGGTCTGACACAGTAACACTGCCAAGATGTGGAACACACAGATCTCTGTAGATCAGTCTCACTTTACGCCCCTGCACCTCAGGGAGTATTACAGCTTGAGAAGTCTCACCCATTGACTACTACTCTATGGGACAGTAGACTGTAATCAAGAAGGAACTGGGAACAGACGTGGATTTTCCTTTCTTTCTACAATGGGGAGCAGCAGGAAGTGAACAAAGTAAACCTGTACAAAGCATAAAATCATGAAGAGATTTCTTCAAATTAGTTTATGCCATTGTTTCAGACCACAAAATCTTCATACCAAAGTCTTGAGAAAGGATAAAAGCTGAAAGTTTAGTGTTTTAACAAGTACTTTAATTGAATTTCCACTACTATTAATACTTCAAAGTTACACAGAACACTATTAACATGTGAAAGTATCAAAGTGATGATTTACTATTCTTCATTTACAGGTCTTATGCATTGTTATTCTCATTTGCTGCATTCTGTCTCACCTTTGGATGGTGCAGCAACACTTACTTTCAGAACATCCATTCTTCCAACCTGTCATTTCTAAACTGAGAACTATCACTGCATTCACAGGCATTATTTCATTCAGCTTTAGCCACTCTTTCATATTTAGGTATATTCTTAAAGCACACAGGTAAGGTACTTCAAGTACTGTGAGATCCTTACCCCCAGAGATGGAAGGACATGTTCAGAGTAAGTATAAGCTATAATGGTCCTTCAAGGTCATATTATCTTATTTAAACTACTTTTCCTTGAAGTTTTTCTTTCCAGCACTGCACATCTCTCTGCTTATTAATGCCTGCCCTGACTGCACTACACTCACAGGTAGTTTCACTGCAGTAGCAACATTTTGCTCACCTATTGCAAGTGATGAAACTGTTACTCAGCTGTGTCTGGGCTGACTCTGTCATAGTAATACGACTGGTTTTAATCAAAGTGTAAGCATATAACTAAATATGAAGTACTTTTATGCACAAACTGGAAAAAAATACTTCAGAGCAAATTGTATTTTTTAAAATCCTGCTAAACGAATTACCTATTGAAGAAAAAATTTAAAACATACACAGCAAGGCAAAAAATGTATAGGATTAATCATCAACAACAGAAGAAGAAATAAAAAAGCATCATATCAAAGCATGCAAACATACACATGCATTAGTGAATTACAGAGGAAAAAAAACAGGCCTAACAAAAATCAGGAAGGTTAAGTATTTTGTGAGTTACATTAAAGATTAAGTATTACCATCAAAAAGAATGCCCTGTTCATAGAGTTTATTTTCCCATGTGCTCTTTAGAAGTGAAAACTGCATCAATAATCATCACCATAACTTTGACAGTGAACTCCAGCAAAAATAAAATTATACTGCTTTAAATAATTTTAGAATATCTTCACTGCAGTATCAGCAATTGCATCAGAATTCTTTCAATATTTACAGTGATTAAGATCAGCTGATAAAGCCAGTTGTGAATGAAGACCCAAGTTCAGCAAGACAATGAAGTGGGGAGGGGGAAGAAAAAAACCCAAAGTAACCCCCAAAAAATCAGGAAGGAATGCAATTAAAGATTTGTTTTCAAAAATAATCACCTTTATGCTTTCTTGCAAGAACAGGGCTGCATGAAGACCCCCCTCCAGCTGCAAATCACAGAAAGTAACACATCAGGGCAAAGACAGAGCTGCTGAAATCATGAAGGAATTTAACAGCCACAAATGGGAAGGGGGAAAAAACCAAAACCAAACCCAAACAAAAACCAAAAACCAAAGCCAGAAAGAAACAGCAAACTTGTTGCTTTTGAAGCCCAAGGGTTTTTGTTCATTCCCCATCAGATTACTTTGAATTTTCTATGCCATTTGTGCAAAGTTTGCTTTTAAAACCATAATTTCTAAATTTTCCTGCTATAATTGCTTCCAGCTAATCATTTACCTTTCAATAGCAGAAATATTTAATGATTTGTTAGTTAAATACAGAAGTCCAATCAGAGACTGATTCTTTTGAAACAAGTAAGTAGCAGTTAAGAGAATTTTAAGAACATGCACTTCACAGACAAGAAAGCTCATAGCTGATTTTAACAGTTAAGGATGAACTTAAGTCATGCTTTAATTTCATGCTGGTTTTGGTATTCAGCAAGGAACTCTCAGTTAATACAAATTCTGATTAGATCAGCTTCTGTGAATCACAGTTGTCACATGACTGGTATGAACAACACTAATTTTGTGAGTAAAAAAAAAGGAAATCTGTCAGCATAGTAAACTTGTTTTATGTAACAAAAAACCCCAAACCATGAACATAAACTCTAAAGAAACCTCTGAAGTTTGTCATTACTCAAAGAACCCACTTAAAGGAAGGAGGGAAAAAATTTTCACTGTACCTGGGGAAAAAAGAAAGCCATGCATAACTTCCTATGTTACATTTTATCCTTCATGCTTTTGGCTAACACTGAGAACTAGAGCTGATGATATATGTTCACCTCCTTTTACTCCAATTACCAAAAATACAGCTTACCTATAAGTTCCACTATGCTCCCACTGCGGCTCCTGCTGGCAGGTTCATCTTTGGATACACTGACCTGAGCAATGCCCCCTGGGGTGGTCAGGGCATGGAGGAGTTCAGGGGGTGGAGTTCGAAAGAGCTGCTGTAGTAATTCTAAAGCTCCAGTCACAACATTGTGGTCCTGATGTTGGGTGTAATGCAGAGTCAATTCATAAACCTAAAACCCAACAAAGGACTGGACTAAGTTATGAAGACAACATACTACATGTCTTGTCATCTACAACATTAAATTTCAGGGGTGCGTTAAAAATAATTGATGTTTGTTATATCTGATCCTCACCCTGCTCTTCCAAGAAGAAAATGTGTCAATCAACTGCAGCCATTTCACTGCCTTTTTGGTAGAAGTCTCTTTGCTTCTTTTTATTGTTATAGAAGGAAGAATCACATCAAAAAGCACCGTAATAACTTTTTGGCTCCTTTGGGAGCACCTACCAAGCACTGCTGACTACTGGTCATTACAAACCAGTAATTCCCATTCACTGGATCGACTATCATTTATCAAGATTAATTTGAGAACAGAATTCAGAATGTTCAATATCAAACTAATGCTGGATCAAGATTCATTTATTTTCCTTCCAATTAGTACTCTTCAGGTAGGGGTTATTATTCATATTTTACCTGTATAAGTTGTTCTGGTGAAGGTGAAATCTCTGTTTCTTTCCTTGTTACACCAAAACTGCCTTTCAGGCTGGTATCTTTTACTTGTTGTTGCAATAAAGGAATGAGATACCTTAGTGTAAGTAAAACACCCAGAATTAAAAGAGTAGGACGATCATCTTCGACAGGAACCAACAAGCCTGAGGGTAGAAATGAAGTGGCCAATCACTTACTGACAGTGTTTAGTTTCACCACAAATGTTTTTTCACATAGACCATATAATAGCTTCTCTAAATACAAGCAGACAAAAATAACCAAAACCTAACAGTAACTTCAGAACACTTTCTAAATGTGGAAACATTTGAAAATACATATTTAATATTCCTGACAATTAAGCAAGCAACATAGGAGAATGGTCAGAGAACCCTGTCTCACCCTCCCTGTTCCCTTTCTCTCTTTACTCCATAAAAACACATATTTTCTGTTTGTTTAATACCTGACACCTTTCACCAAGTGATCTAAACTCTCCTGCTCCTCTCACCTGCCTCCTGTCTTCACTTGGCAATTCATGGCCAAACATCATTCCCTCACACACATGCCCTATGATCCTAATGAAACACATTTAGACTTTGTCCCCTCCTTTAAGTATTGGGAACCTTGTTCCATGTTCCAGACATCTACCTGCTAATTGCAGCCAAACCCAAAACATATTAAAAACAAATATAAGTTATGTAAGAAAACACAACACAGAGAGAGGAAAAAACTAAAAAAATCAGAATCAGTTCATGGAGTTCCTATTGGTGCTTCTGTGTGAATTCCATACCATTGCCAGGACATTATCACACTGTCTTTAAGGGAGGAAAGTCACAATGTGGCATTTGAATTCTTCACACTCCCTTGAAAGCAGCAAGGCTAACACGATAATATCTTTTGTATCTGCTGGTCTTTGTTACCGCTCCTTTTGCACTATAGTCTTGTGCTGGTTTCAGCTGAGGTAGAGTTAATGTTTTATCAGTGGCTGGTATAGGGCTGTGTTTGGATTTGTGCTGAACACAGGGCTGATAATATAGAGATGTTTTTATTATGGCTGAGCAGTGCTCACACAGAGCCAAGGCCTTTCCTGCTTCTCATACTACCACACTGGAGAGAACATTGGAAAGCTGGGAGGAGACACAGCCAGGACAGGTGACCTAAACTGACCAAAGGGATATTCCACACCATTACATCATGCTCAGTATATAAAGTGGGGGGAAAAAGGAGAAAGGGAGAGGTTTGGAGTGGTGGTGTTTGTCTTCCCAAGTGCCCATTAGTGTGATGGGGCCCTGCTCTCCTGGAGATACCTGGACACCTGCCTGCCCATGGGAAGCAATGAATTAATTCTTTGTTTTTCCTTGTGTGCGAAGCATTTGCTGTCCTTATGAAATTGTCTTTATCTGAACCCACGAGTTTTCTGGCCTCTGCCCTTCTATTCTCTCCCCAGTGCTGCTGGTAGGGCAGTGAGTGAGGGCTGTGTGGCACTCAGCTGCTGGCTGGGGGTAAACCACGACATCCACATAGTGAAGAGCCCATTCTCAGCAACAGAACTGGGGCAAGTTTCCTCTGAATCCTCTTATCACGAGTTGTAAAACAACCCAAAGACCATGCAAACTTGCCAGCTGAAGAAATATAGAAGCTGTATCTGATGCAAAAATCTGTACTGTTACATAAAATAACTCCACTTCTAGTTTAAGTTAGACCAGAATCCACAAGGTGGTGTTTCTAAAAAGCTTACAGAGTATGTGTGTATGGCCCAGAACAGACCAGTCATACTCTCTGTCTCAGATCTGCTGCATTAACAACCAAGCTGACAAACCATGCAAGTCTTCAGATTCCTGATCCTGAGCAAGTTCTCCCAGAATCCCAAAACCTCCTGGTTTTCCAACAAGCTATTTGCTTCCCAAGGTTCAGCTACTTCTTTTCAACACTACTCATTAGCATTGCAACAGACAGAGAGATACAAGTAGCTTTAGAAACATCTCCATCTAGCTTAACACAAAATAGAGAAAGCATTAGCAGAGTCACTGGTAGTCTAAGTATCCTTGCTTTACCTCAAAACCTCCCACATACAGGAAGTGTCTTACATGGAAAAAAATGTCATGCTACTTACACATAAAGCAAATTAATTTCCCCCATAAATCTTACCTAAAAGTACATTCAATAACCAGGCATAAAAGTACTGTGTTCTCCGTGAATGCTGACAGATGCTCACTGCTGATCCTGCTGCCGTGCGACGGATAGTGGGGGAACTGGATTTAAGATTAGCTATGAAAGCCTTCAATAAAACCTAGAAACAAAAATACCCACCTTAACTTCTTATGAAAAAGAAAAGAAGACAGAAGTGAATTAAGAAGTCAGCAAGCGTATTTTTCATTTTCTCTAAGCACTCCTTCATGCACATCAACCAAGGACAACTTCTGCCTTCACTCAGACACGCAGCTGTAACACTGCTTTCTGTACCATGTGACTGATAATGCCAACAGCTTACTGTGCTTTGGGATATAATGGGAAGCACTAACAGCATAAAGAAAGGTACCTTAATCTCGTTGTCATTTGCAAAATTGCCGAAGGCTGCCATGATTTTTGGTATTGCTGCAGCCAGAGTCTCCTGCACCGACTCCTCAGGTCTCTTACTTATCCGTGTCAGGCAGGGCAGAAGGTTCACTAAGTACGGCCTGAGAACGGCAAAGGAGAAACAGCAATCTGAGAGCAGAACAACTGCACCCATGGAATTGTTTTTAATTCATTCTCAAATTCTGTGGTATTATTAAATCATATAAACATGTGCCTGTTAGCTATATAGAATGTAAGAAAAAAGAAAAACTAGTCTTCTGAATGTAAGCCAATACACTTAAAAACACAAGTCATTGTCATTGTTTTTATTGTCTTCACAAGTTTTTCTCCCTCTTCCCCACAGTCACGTATAGCACAGAACCAAAATTCCACTAAAAGCTAATCAAATAAAGCTGCTCCAGAGAGAATAAGGTGGTAGGAATTTCTCCAACCTCCTAATTACGTATTTAAAACATTAGAACAGTAACATTTTGTTAACATCTGCATTTCTTTAAAGGTTCTTTGCAAAGTTCATTACAAGGATGTGTTTACCTGCACTTTTGAGGCCGAACTAGATGGGCAAGCTCAGCAAATCTCCAGAGTGCAGCACGTAGACTTCTGGAAGCACCATTCTAGACAGAGTACGTAATCGTCACATTTCATCAAGCAAAATAATTTACTAAAATTGCCTATAATACACAATATACAATATGTATACAAGACTATACATTTTACTTAAACAGATAAAAATGTAGTGTCTGGAAGCCATAAAATTCCTTTAGCCAAAAAGAAGTCAAGTCAGCCCCATGACCACCTTCATTTTTCTAGGTGGTTCTAGGAATTTTCTGAGTGACCCAAAATGAATAATAAGGAACACCACGGAAGAGAAGGAAGTGCCTGAGATCTCCAGTCTGCTGAAATGTGCTTAAAATACCACAGAGAAAGGCATCAATCAACAAAGAGACTCTGATGATATGAGAGTCTAAAAATCACTGGAACACTTGCAGAGATATAAATGCAGCACAAAATTGACAACAGTGAAGATATGCAAATGAGTAACATTCAGCTTCTGAGCGCACCCAAGGAAATAAATCAACATATTGATCTGTATCACTTCATAATGGCTTGACTGCTGAAGTTCAGTATCTATTTGTCTGTACTGACACCTTCAGTTGTGCATTACTGGAGCCAAAATGGCCTTGCATTAATTAGTGTCTAAGGATATAGTCAAGCTCCTTGATATTGTTGGAAATATGGAAGTCAACAGATCTCTAGGACAAAGTGTCTACCTAATGTAGTTCAAACCCAACAAAAATGCTTCTCAAATCCAGTCCCTCTGAAGACAGAGCTGAGATGTTTAAACACTGTCATTTCTTTCGTTATTGTATCAAAGGCTTGCAGTCTTGTTAGCACGACAAGTGAAAAGTACTTGCACCTGAATTACAAAATGTGCATTTTTTAGGTTCACAGCCAAACAACAGATTCTGGCATGGCTTCTAAAGTGATACAACTGGTACACAAACAAAATTTAGTCTGCTGAGTGCCCCTGCTGTGCATGTTACCCCTGTTACACCTTGTCATGAATCTGGGAGCACCATGAAACACATGTCACCTGAACAACAAAATATTTCCTCCTGCACCTGGTCATAAAGTGCAGAAACTTCAGAATAATTTATATGTTGGCTGTTTTCTGTTAATTAGATAAATGTCCATTTCCATACCCTCAAAAATATTGCATGATATTCAGGCACAACAATATAGTAAGATAACAAACAGGGCCCACGACTAAGTCCACATCTGCTAGAACTATGCATGTTGCTTTTGTGACTTCCCTAATTTTCTAGAGTTCTAGCACTTCCCCTTCTAAAATAACAAAAAGCAATACTATTAATGTTTGACAAGTAACACCTATAGTTTCTCTCAATACAAGCCTGATAATATGTTTATAGATGCAAGAGACAAGATTTCAGTAATATTGTCCTGAACACAGCATTTCTCTTCTGTAGTCACAGATTCAAAAAGGCTATTACTAAATTTCTTCCTGTGAGTGTAACTGAATTGTGGCTTTTGGTGCCAATAGAGATGCTTCAGTACTTTTTCCTATGCCTCTGTAAGAAGCTGTAAGTACAAATCACACATTCACAGAGTAGTTGTATCAGGTCTTCAAGTCTTGACCAAATGATTCCTCCAAGAGGTTGCATCAATCAAGAATGTCACTGTCCTCCATCTAGTTTTCACCCCCCTATTGCTTCGAGTGATTCTTTCCAGCTCAGTCAGTGGAGCAAACATCATGAACATGCCTTATTCCTGTGGGCTGGGAGTCACTGAGGTTAACTCAGACTGCTGCTCACACCAAATGCTCACACATTTTCTGCCAGATAAGCTTTCAGGAGTGGTTAAATCTAAACAACAGACCAAACAGGAAAGAATTCGGTAGAAAAATACATTAAACATTTATAAATTCTTTCAGAATGAAGCTTTGACCTTGATCTTAAGAGACAAACTACTCATTTACATTAATGCTACATTCCAATATACAAAAACACATATTAAAATACCATATTTCAGAAGGACATGAAAGAAACTCACTCACCTTTTTAATCTCTTTATAGAGTTCTAACTGTAACCTGGGAAGATTGGAGTCCATCAAAGCCTGCAATAAAATGCATTGAGAACACACGGGATCAGAGGGGAGGCAGGTTACAGGAGCAATGTTACCCTTGCAGTACAACTGCCTAATGGTCCCTATATTTGATGTATAACCAGGAAAGTGATAAATACTGAGGAGGAACACCTTTATCCTTCACACAAATGCAGACAAACTCCACGAACTCTAACAGTTATTTGCAGCTAATATTGACTGCTTTATCCACTCTACCTACAGAAGGCCATATGGGATCAGAACACAAGCAGAGCCAACCAACCTATCGTGCTTTCCAGCAATCACCAGGAACGGATACTCAGGAATAGAACATTAAAACACAAGAATAGCATTGACCAAGCAGCAAGAGGCATCCCCTGCTACACCCCCACTGCAAAGTAGCCTCCTACTATTTCTCAGACTGAAGCTGTATTTGTACCATTACCTTTTACAGCCCTTTAAAACCCCTTCTTTCATGAATCAGCCCATTTACTGCATCCAGTTAGTACCACAAAGTGTTCTGGACACCAGAAATGTCACATCCTGGGATCTAATCAAGCACACAGTGACAGAGCACATGCTGTAGTTTGAACCTGCACTCTGGCAAAGAACCAGTGTATGTGAAACAAAAGTGAGCACTAGTAAGTAGGAATTTCCTCCTCTCCTCAGCTCTGACATTCTTGATCTTTAAAGTATTGGAGAATAAAAAGAAAAAAAAAAAGAAAATAGTTCTTCACACACAATAATTTGTATATGTGGTTACCCTTTCTCTTCCACTTTTCTTTCTTAGTGCCTACTACTATTTCTGAACATTTCCACCACCCCTTCCTCAGATGAGCTGAGAGCTTCATACCATGTGAAAGCAACTGCACTGTGTATTTGTATAGTGCCATAATGTTTAGTATTTAATTCTTTATTCCCTGCTCAATAATTTATTGATTTATAATTTTCTAACTGCCTTCCTGACCACCAATCATTAAACTCACATCTTCCCAGGATTACTCATGGTGACTCCAAAACCCGATGGCACACACTGAGCCCCAAAACTCCATCCACCCCAGTTATACCAGTCATTATAACACAATTGTGTTACCTTCCCCAGACAAATCCTACCTGGGTTGTATCTTTCTATCAACGCAAGCACCCCCACTACAGACTGCAGGTCCCTACACATCAGCAGGTAGGACTGACCTCACAAAACTTGGGGTTTGATGAGAAGTTCACAGCTCCTAAATATAAGGTTATCAAGCAACCCAAAAAGACACCAGCTACTATCTGGTTTCAAGGCCAAGTTGGCCTTACAACACACCCAACTAGAGCAACTCTTGTTGCTGGTGTAAACGTATAATTTTAGCAGGCTAGAATTTAAAATGCCATCCTGATTGGAAAAAAATTACAAGCACAGTCAACTCTAAATTACTACAACAATGAATGCAATTACTGAGACCGACTGTACTCCAGCCTGTGTCAACATCCCACCAGAGCTGTTGGCACAGAGAATGCTACAACACTGTGCAACAGCTTCAGTAACAAGACAGCTTGACTTTACCCAGAGAAACCTGAAACTCCCCACTTGGTATTCTTTCTTTTAAAGGTATCACCAAGGTTATTTAACTTTTGAGCTATTTATGTTGCCTATGAGATTCTGACAGGCAAGTGTAGGGATACGTAGAAATGACCTACAGAGTCCTTATCTAAAATTATGCACTCAGCCCTGCCTACAAAGAAGTGTTAGTTTTTTAGTTAGACTAATGAGCATAAACTCCAGAGACACACAGTCACAGAAGCAATGCTTCCAGCTATTCTCCCATATTTCAAGAGAGAAAATACAAAACATCTACCTAGCAAAAGAATCAGCCTCTAAGAAAGGTACTAAAAAAAGCTGAACTTGGACCAAAATGCAAGCTTAGGGGTCCAACACCTCCGTTCCACTCATCACAAGCACCACTGCTACTTGCACAACCAAAAATAAAACTACACATCTTCCTGTCTCTGCATTAATACACAAGAGTGTCTGCCTGAAGACTAAGTTGCTTACACACAGCATGAAACACAGAAACAGAATACAGACTGTGGCCAGCTTTGGTAACAATGGGATACATCCATGTGGCTGGAATATCCCAACTGTTGTGATTTCAGACCTGTGACCAACTGGTCTAATGACTGAGAGAAAACTGCCATTTAAAATCACTTTGATCTTTAAAACAAAACAAACTACCATGTAAACATTTAAAAAAAAATAAAGGTTTTCAAGTTACCTTGAAACATGGCAGAAAGCAACAATTCTATGCAGATTAGGAGATTTATAAGGTCAATTTTATACCAAGCCTACACAGGAATTTCATGGAAAGCAGGAACTAAGTTTGCATTCTTTAAAACTGTTTCAGAGCATCTTTTAAAGCAAATTAAGTTAAATAATAGTGTTTGAATTTCATAGAGTGCTATCTCACAAATAGAAAAACACTTAAATCAAAGTGAAAGGAGTAAAGTGCTACAGGGCAAAACAAAAAAGCAAGGCACTTGCACTTCCTCATTCCCAGTCATTATGGAATACACTACACAACCAGTTTTCTCCACACAACTCTCAGCCACAGGCTCAATCCCCAAAACTTAATTAATTCAGATATCAAATAAATAGAACTGAGAAAGATCCATACAAAAATAGGGATGCTTAGTTTTCTTGCTTCTACACACCCCTTCATGCTAATGAGAATTATTATTTGTGTATTTCTAAAGCACCTAAACTTTGCACAACCAAATTAATTATGCAGGTACCCCACACTGACTTCAAGTTCAAGTATTTCAGGGGGGGGGAAAAAAGGGCAAGTGAAGGCAAACCTGTCCTGAAAGCAGCAGCTCCCAGGAATTACTCAAAAGGTTCGTTTTAAGGTATTTTGAATCATGATTTAGACCTTGCCTGACCTCCTGTGATGCCCATCTGCTGTTCTCCAACAAGCCCTTCATTCTGGATCACAGCAGGGGAATAAACAACTTCCAGAACACCATATTTATTCTAATTACTGCCTAAAATCTCCTCCTCCAAGTCTCAGCAAATCACATTACCTGAATTAGTGTATCCTACTGGTCTGGAATGAAAAGGCACTACATCTTTCAATCAGCTTTCTAATAATATTTTTACCCTTTCTCTCTATATGTTTACAGAACAGTAACAGAGCATTCCTCCCACACAAGATGATTTTAGAAAAGCCAACATTCTTGTCTTGATTAACTTGAAGAGAACAAAGTTAATGAACAACTAAACAAAAGAACAGAACAGAACAACGAATGACAGCAAACAAGTGAAATATGTTGATCTGGGCATAAAAAGCTCTCCTAAGAGCACATCCAGCATCTAGTAAAGAAGCCTCCTTAGCCTCTTACATAATGAGATATTATCAAAATAAGAAAAGCAACTAAAAGCACATCAGTGTGAATTCCTACAGGGCTCTGCATTAAGAGGCAAAATCTGGTTCTTACTTTAATAACTTTATTAAGGCATTCATCAGCAACCATCCGGACGTCGGACTCTGCATCCTCACTGCACAGCAGAAAGAGCTCCATGGCAATGCCCAGCAGCTTCTGAAACTCTGGAGAATTTCTAAACAAACAAACATTACAAAATGACAGTGTGTACTGTGAAAAAGAAACACCAATGCTGTTTTTGAGGGGGTTTTATAATCCAACTACACATATATTACACACATTTATACAAGAGGAGAAGACATACAATGTGTCAGAGAACTTCATTAGGAGTTGGGAGATCCTTTCCCTGCTCTTTCCTATGGAACCTGGCAAGGTATTTTGACCTCTGTTGTGTTTCCCTGTCTGCAGGAGGATAATGCCTACTCTATTAACAATTAAACAAAAGTACTTCTTCAACTTCTTGGGTTGGTTAAAAATACAAAATGATGCCATTTCAGTTTTAAACAGAAGTTCAGCATTTAAACCCAGCAATTATCAGGAATCCTCCAAACAGACAAAACTCCCAAGCTGCTATTCATTCTAATGCAGTAAATTAAAGACATTATCTTACCTTAAAGACTGAGCAACTATGTTTTCACATATTGTTAGACAATGGTTCACTCGATCTTTCTTGGTAGCTGAAAGTTCTTTCTTTCTAAAGGAAGAACACAATGATGATGAGTCTGAGACAAGAGTTCAAAAGTGACCATTTAAACATTCTTGCTAGTGCAGTGTCCAATGATTATACAAGAAAAGGATGCACTTGGTGGCCATCAGATGAACAGTCACAGACCAACCTGTAGTCCCATGACTCTCTCTGCCAGCTGCTGCTGAGAGCACACAGGACACAAGCAAAGGGAAGGACAAGAGCTTAGAAAGGCAATAAACCATTTAACAGAGAATATCATATTAATTTCCTAAGTTTCACTGAGAAAATATTAGGGAAAGAAAAACTGAAAAAAGGAGAGGAGTAAAAGGAAGGGAGGAAAAAGTGGAGCAGACCTAGAATAGAGTGAAAATAGAAGAACTGATAGAAATAAAAAGACTGGGGAAAATGAGCCACAAAAACGAAAAATACCACTTTTGAAAGGACCTTTCTCACACATCACATCATCTTAGACTTTTTTGTCTGGCAGGTTCTTTAAATTTAAAGAGTTCTGCTCAATGGACTAGTTTGCACCTGAACTGCAAAGGATGACAAAGCAATCCTATCATAGACTACATTCCTTCAAATGGTAATTACAAGAAAAGAAAAGCTCAAGGCACAGTCTCTGCCCATCAAGAATAACATCCCTGTAGAAACACTTGGAATAGCCCAGAGCGCACAAGAAAGAGAATAAAATTCACAGAATCAAAGAATGTGCATCCACAAACGATGCAGAGCACAATATGAAAAGCTTCTACTTTGCAAAAATCTGTTTAACATTCACTTCAACATGATATAAGCTCTTGGAATAGCAGCTCTTCTCTGCTCCACCCCCAACAGAGGAACTGAAAAATGAGGGCGAGACAGATCCCCAGCCACGACTGAGAAATTTCATTCCAGTGTGCAGCATCTCCTACTCTCAACTTTGCTGACACAGAATCACTTCCAGGAAAGCAGATGTTACTTTTAAATAATTAACCAGTAGCAATACTGGAGCAAAACCACACCCCCAAAATACCTCTCTCGAGTCTGTTTCACAAGGGGATACCAGCTCCTTCACTCACATTCACAAAGAATTCTCCTTTTTGTTTTTCAAGTGAAAGTGATCATCTGTATTTTTGATATTTAATTTTCTGTCTTAGCAAAAAAAAAAGCAAAAATCATCAAATAGGAGAACAGTGTTTCTGAACTAGAAGTCGGAAAACTATGTGAACAGCCTTCAGCTGCATTAATATCACCACCACAATGTTAAGGACCAACAGCAAGTCCCCAATAAGCACATTAAATTAAGCTAACTCAAAACACAGTGTTAGACCTTTTTTTTTTAAGAATTATACTGTAATATTTAAAGCTTTAGCTCAAATAATAGTACAACTTTTGAAAAAAAAGTCATTCTTGTCCACTATCCCTGTCCTTTTTTCCTCCATCAAGCTGGAAGTGGGGATTTGAAAAGTGTTACGTTCCTTCCAAGACTTCTGTTTTTCCCACAAAGATCTTCTCATCTCACCCTAGAAATACTTTCCATTTTAAGAAGTTTAAGGAATAGCACTGAACAATGCCATTTTTTCCATTATGGTTTGGGGTCTGGCAGCATTTTATTTAGGCAAGCTACAGCATTCCCCAGAGAGGATCTTCTTGCACTTGTGCTCTTAAGCCACTGGCAGAATACAAGCAAACAACCTGAATTTGATCAAGACCCACAAGGCCTTTGTGTCCATCCTGAAAAAGCACCAATCTTTAGCAGCATTTCAGATGAGCTCTAACAAAGCACTAAATACTCCCCAAGATGCCCAACTGATTTGACAATCACGTCAGCACCACGGACATGAACAGGCACCTCAGAAACTGAATAAATCATTCACCTTCCATGATGATTTTACACAGCATTGCCCACATCTACGAGGACAATTTTCAGAACACACTCAACCCAAAAACAGAACAGGCACATCTCAACTTGCCCATGAGCTCAATATTTCAGACACAAAACACATTAAAGATGCTGCTGAATGAGATTGGGTTTAGAATACAGTTATTTATCATCTACACACAATATAGCCCTGAGCAGGGAAGGGAGTCGTGTTCAATACTGCTCAGACTAGTCCAGATCAATCTCCTGGGCAGATTTCTGCTAACAGAGAGCTCAACTAATACTAAATCTACCACTTTGCTGAAATAAGTAACTTAAAAACTAAAAAAGGCCTGGCTAGACAAAATTTAACTTCTAAAATAATTATTTAAGGAAATCAAAGGTGGAAGGAAAACCACAAGTACATCATGCACATGCACACTGTTCTGTGCCTACAGAGGGAGAAGGGTAACAGAGAAAACACACGATTTTTTATTTAAAAAAAAAGCTCTATTCAGAAGTATTATGAAGTCCTCAGGCAAACTGCTGATGAGCATACCCAGGGGGGCAACAACAGCATCACACATTTGATGAATCAGTCACACATATCTAATGAACAACAGAAGGCAGGAGGGATTGGAAGTCGCAGTTATGCCCAGGAAAGCTGCGTCTCACATGCAGAGGAGTTTCATCTCCTGAGCACTCACACAGCCCATCCCTAGCCAGGAAGATTAATGAGCAACATCAGAAAACCATCAAGACCAGATAATTTTGCCCTTTGAGTCCTGTTGAGCTGGCTACAAATAGATGCAGCTCAACAACACTCGTTTGTATTAGACCTTAAAAGTGAGGATATGTAAAGAGCAGAGAAGTTCTAAATCCGAACCAGCAATAAGAAAAAGGGTCAAACCAAATGGCTTGACATTAATCTTGAGAAAAATAACAGGAAACTAAAAACTATTCTATTAACAACAAACAGAAATATAAGGGGATCATGAAAGAAACTAAGTCCAAATATGGGGCACACATGAAACAATGTGTAGTAACACAGGCAATAATGGATAGCCAGGGTAACTCCAAGGGGTCTGCTACACATCCCAGAAATGGTAACTCCACAAAACCCACCAGGAACCACCAGTGCCAGGCAGGGCAACACGTCTTATCCATGCTGTTCATGAGCCTTCAGTGAAGCAAAAAATACACACATATCCACACAGCACTCATCAAACCAATCTGAGACACAGCCCCAGCCAGACACGAAAAACCCAGAAAAACTGATGAGTATAGAAAAAAGCATATTGTGGAGGGCACTTGGGCTTTTGCAGCACCTTTTGCTGTAAAGGTAATGCTTGGAATCAAACATAAAAAAAGTCAAATTATAAATAATTACAATAATTGACTATTAGAACAAGTTGACAACAGAAAATGTGACGACCCTACCTTTGGATTAAACAAATGAAAGCTAAATACCTTTCCAGAAGAAACATTAGCAAGTTACTCTCAGCTCACTGATAAAAAGTAAAAATGAATAAAATGTAAAATATAGGATGTGTGATGGCCCACCTACCTTTTAGTTTCACTGAGTAAACTCTGAATTTTTACATCATACTAATAAAATTTTAAGTCAGTGGGAGCTTTGTAATAGAAAACACCCAATTTCAAACAAAATTTAAGAGTTGAAAAAGCTAAAAATGGCTGAGAAGAAAATTAGGTACCTCAGCAGAAGTGTATAGAAGCAAAATGACAGAGAGCTCATGTTACGTTTACATAGAAGAGGAAAAAAGCAACACAGAAAAGACAGGAGAGGGGGTCGGACACTGACCCTGACTGCAGTGGGTAATACAAGCACAACACATGATTACTGATTAAAATCTCTCAAACCAGAAAAAGCTCTGACCTTCCTGGTAGAAGCTTGGATTTGATTAATATTTTAATTAAAGAAGTAAAGACAGGATATCAGTATTATCAAAAGTTCTGGAGTCATTGTGTGACAGCAAAGTGAAGAAAAACATGGATACATGTTGTGCAAACAATAAATTCTTCTCTACCCCAATCTCTCTGATCTTAAAACATTTCACAGCAGGAGACAGTCCTCAGTAGGAGGGCAGGAACCATACAGAACTACAAAATATTTAGGTACTATTTACACAGAACCACAAGGAAGATGAACACTTCTCCCCAAACACAGAGAAAATTTTCCTTTGCAGCCCATTACAAACAAAAAAACATAAAAGCAGACAGTATTGTGAATTACATTCAAGATGTCATCTGTGATTTCCCCAAAAGTTTGGGAAGCTTCAGCAAAGGCTGCCACAACAGCCTTTCACTGGCCTTTTTGAGGCTCAGTGCTGCCACTGAATTTGTGCTGCTCCTGGGGGCATGCAATCCCATCAGCTTCCTGAAAACACAGCCTATTTTTAAACACAAAGTCAATAAGGACAACTACAACACTAATTTTTTAATGTTCAGAGTAGAATATGCCTAAATTTAGACCCCCTAACTGAGTATAATATCCCTTAGCAAGTATCATGAATAATTTTCAGGATCTCCTCTTGAAAAACCACAATCTGTCTCATCAGTAACTTTCTAGACAGATTTTTTGAATTGCATAGAGGAAAGACTGGAAATAGATGCTCATCCACCCTCCCTGTCACACAAAGTACTAGTATAAAAAATGAACAAAACAGAGCTTAGTCCCTGCACACCAGTAAGGCATCTAAAAACAATCAGCTCATGGAGATGAGGCTTTCTCACCTATTATGCACCACAAGTGTGAAAATGCATTGAGGTTGTTTGAAACAACACTCTCCAAACAGAAACAGTACCAACTGGGATAATTTAGTTGGCAACTGTATCAGAGTGTGCTGTGGGAGCAGGTGGCCAAGAGCCCAGAGCCTTCGCTCTGCTTCCTCTGCCAGCACTGGATGGAACTGCCAATCGAGGAGCTACCTGCTCCTCACCCTTTCCTTCTGCTCTTCACCCTTCTGCTCCTCGGCCCTTCCACTTTGCCCCTCTCCCCAACAGCTGGAGAAAAAGTGTGACTCCTGTCTTTATCCTGTGAACACCTGGGCCTTTGCACCTGCTCAATAAAGGCTATTTTTAGATGACGCAAATGCAAGGGGTAGCACTGTGGTACTGAACAGCTCCTTGTCCTCCAGTAATGCCTCCTGATGGGAAACCAGAACATCTCACAGATCTAATGCATTTGTCCCTTATGTTTAAGAAAGTAAAATACTATGAGGAAAATCTAAACTTATTCCTCTTGGGTCTCTGTGCAGCAAATCACAGCAAAAGACTTTAAATGAAGTTTATCCCAAAGAGACATTCACAACTCCTTCCAAACATATGAGAGCTCAGACTTCAACTCTACTTCAATTTTCAACTCATAAATGTCAAAGTTTGTGTTTAACTTCAACACGAACTTTGAGGGCGCTGCTCTGATAACACAGAAGAAAACCAATCAAATGATGACTGACACCTTTAAAGACATAGAAAGTGAACTACAGAGTGGAAGAAATTTCTCTTGCTCAGCCCTGAGTCCTTATTTCAAGAAAGCTGCACAATCAGCTGGAGAGAGTTCAGGGAAAAGACACTCATGCAGAAGGAATCAAGCACTGAAAAACAAGCTCAGTGAGGAAGGATTTCGGGAGCTACCAGAAATGGTTGAAAGTAGTGCTTTAAGTTATGCTTAAGGGGTTTCGCCTTTTGCTGCCGTATATCAGCTGACAATAAGGCTTTCCTTCCTAGAACCAGCCTGTGAGACGGCCACAGCATCGCTGCATCTCCCGTTCACCACCCGCACTGCTGCATTTTCAGACGCGCTTGCCCCGAAAGTTACTCCGCGCTTAAACTTCAGCAGCGAGTCGGGAGCGGCAGGAGCAACAGCAGCGGGACCGGCACAGCCACAGCCGGCAGGACCAGCACGGCCACAGCCCGACGGCAGCAGCGGGAGCGGCACGGGCACGGCCGGCGGGAGCAGCGGGAGCGGCACGGGCACGGCCGGCGGGAGCAGCGGGAGCGGCACGGGCACGGCCGGCGGGAGCAGCGGGAG
>JAWWEV010000134.1:64318403-64343385 GCA_035583235.1 Hafferia zeledoni
CACACGGGGCGGGGAGGACACACCGCTGCTGAGACAGGTTCTAAATGACAGGTGAGAAGAACCGGTAATTCAACTCATATTTCAAACACATGAAACTGGCTTCCAGCAATGGGAATGGAGAACAGCTCTAGGAACTCTTCAGAAAATAAATTTCCAGCAATCGAACTTTGTTGTTGTTGGCAGATAGGAACAAAAGAAGAGAAGCTCATGTCTCTGAGTATTCAGGCCAAGAGAAGTCTGCACAGATCACATTCCTGCCAAACACTCAGGAAAACGGCTCTGCCAGTTAATTGCATAAAGACAATCCATCTGAAACATTCCTCTAAAGTAAACTATCCCTATTACTGAAAGCAACTCCACTTACAGCAAACCCCTATTTCGTTACAAATGTGTAACAAAATGTGAGCTTCTAAGGAAAAAACAAGTATTGTTCCTGATAAAGCTTGTAGAAGGGTTTCTCTGGAACATGTGGCTGATCATGAATTTTTTATTTAGCAAATGACACACGATAGAAGGTGACAGCAGAGCTGGAATGCTGCACACCCTGTGTGGTAATCGCATGTGCCACTCCACACTTGGAAATAAACTTAAGCACATTAAGAAGAGCATAAGCTCTCATCAAAGATTAAAGAAGCCACCAACCCGGTCCGTCCTTTCAAGCTGCTCCGGAGCTTCAGAGCAAATGTGTGCCAGTCCCCGATGAGCTGCTGACTCACCGGCAGGAGCGCCAAGGCACTGCCTGCCCACGAGCACACCCCTTTGTTCTCCCTGTCCTTCCCAACTGGATCAGCAGTGGGAGCCCTCTGGCTCCTTAACCAGGAGCTGAGACAACTGCAAGACAACTCAGGGGTGTCAGGTTTTCCTTTATCAGTAGGTTCTCCCAATCCGAATTTACTGGCCCATAGTTTTGCAGGCATCAAAGCAGGCAGGGTTAGAGAACTGGCATTTCTGTAAAGTCGGTGTTACCTCAAAGACAAATGAAGTCACGATTTCAATGCATTGACAGTACGTTCCTAAAAGGTCACCTGAAATTTAGTGGATGACAATGAATTAATCTCAGCCTCCAGGAGGAAATAAAAAAGAAACATGCTCTTACCTTGTCTATAAGGTTATCTCTGCATTTAATGTTTTTAAGAACAGGCTGGACAAGCACATCAGGAATATTATTTTTGCCATCCTGAAGTCACACTTTGGCCAGTATTTCTGTGAACAATTCAGCAGGTAATTGGTACTACTCAAATAATACAACACACTTCCCGAGACTGCTGGCCCACGTGGTTTGACACGCACAGATAATCTGCAATATGTCATAGCAGTTGTGTTGTTGTTAAAGACCCTTAATTTGAAGCTGTTTTGTAGAGCATTTCAGTGCTTACTCCTTCAATTCATGCCATAAAATTACAGTAAATATGTTAATGAAAAACAGCCCATCCCAGCAATTCTCTGCACACGGAAATTTACGCAGAAATCTGGACCCAAACCATGAGATAAGGTATCAGTTGAGCCAATAAAACAGAACTAGGACACTTTTTCCTGGATCCCACTATCTTACATTGGTAAAAAACTTACAGTATGCAAGATGTATTTTCTGCTTCAAGAAATTGTAGATTTCTTTTCAAAATGACAATGCTTCTTTTTTTTCTATCCCAGATACCATGACAGACATGGTAAATAAATCACATTAGACATAGACATAGATGTGGTTGAGATACGCAGCAGTGTTTTGCTTTTATTTCAGGAATTACAATGCTGGGACATCCAGGAAAACAGCTCACACAGGAACAGTCAGTGGTTTGGAGATACTGCAACTAACACACCACATTTAACAGTCAGCTTCCTATGCTTGGAAAGAATTCTGGTGTTTTGGACACATCTGGAACATGACAAAAAATTTACCTAAATCTCATGTGCAAAACTTAACTTACACCACAAGAACAATTATGAAATAAAAAAGAATTGTACATTCAGCAGAAGAGACATCATAAGCACCAAAATAATCCAGGCAGGTAATCCAAATCAAAGTAAACATGAATTCAGCTTAAAGATGCTTTCCAGTAATTCAAATTTTTGAGTACGTTCTAAAAAGAAGTATTTTCTGAAAATCTATACTAAAATGAAGGTGATAATTCCAATATTAAATTAATGTAACACTAAATTGTAAACAATAAAAAAATATTACTTCTGTTGACTTATTTTAGTAACTTGTAAACAAGTATTCTCTGTTTGAACAAATGGCAATGAAAAATTTCTTGCATTGGTGTTGTTTGAAAATAAATTGGAATGTGTTCTAAAAATGGATTGTTAGTTGTATTTAATGGCTTCTATCATTGATTTATGAATTAGACAATTTTATTCTGAGAAGGAGATAATTCTCTTCCATAACCCTTCAGGACTACTGTTTTAAGAATGATTTCAGAGAAAAAACCAAAGACAACATCTATGAAGGGCTAAGATTTGTCAATAATGCTCCTGTTGTTACAGAAATACCACAGTTTTTTTCCTATTTGTTATTTTTAAGTTCTCGTTTTTTCAGCTGAGACTGTTTTGTTGTTGTTATAATTGAGAAACAGAACATCATCTGTATTATGAACACCACACCTTGGGGTGGCCAAGGGAAGGAAGGTGACAATTTTTATAATGGGAAGCAAAACAACCCTGAGGCACCTATTCTGTGGGTCACAACATTCAAAAGCAGTAAGTAAACCAGTAAGACATTGGTACATTGTTTCACAGTTTCTGAATTGTAGCTAATTAGATTGATGAGGTATGCACAAGCAGACAGTAAGACTTATGTATACAAATGCTTGGAAACACAAGCCATAGAAAAGGAGGGTTGATCTCCTGCAAATAACTCAATGGAATTCCATAGAACTCCCCAAATCTTGCACCACCAGTGCAATCTTGCACCCAAGTGCAAAGCAGTTGGGCTGTTGGTGCCTCACTGCTACTAAAGCCTTTTAATACACGGATCTAGAAGTCATACTGAATGACAAGAATTTACCTTGGGTTTTCTTTCCTCTCACAACAGCTTAATGGAAATAAAAGGCTACATAATCAGTAAACACAACCTCCTGCCAGCCCCTTCTTTGTCTCAGTTGTGTCCTAAAAAAAAATCAAGAGCTACGTTCATGTTCAATTTATTGCACCACAGTATTTTGCTTTCAGGTGTTCTCCCCTCTCCTTACCCCTTCCCCACTTTCAAAATACATCTCCAAGCTCCTAATACTCCAGTAAAAACATTCAACCAATGTTAGTCACCTTGATTAAACATCAAAACATCTTCATGTCCATGTACCATACAAGGAGTTATGCTGATCTTTCCAGCTTCTTCTCTTTTCTAATTCTTTAGGGGATTCACATTAGATAATATCTAGTCATTATTATGTAGTTGTATTTCTAGTTAATTATAGTAGAAAAAAGCCATCTTGAGCCTACTGGGGAAAAACCAACCAACCAAGTAAAAACAAACCCCCAAAACAATGGAATTTAGGTCCTAATCCTGCAAACATGTACTCCATTCAAAACCAACTCAATAATCTTATTCAGAACTTAAGAAAAAACTTGTGAAATGAAGCTAAATAAAACTTCATAAGAACAACCAATTCCTCCACTTTTTTTACAAGGAGTTCCTTGTCCAAAGAAGCAGATGTGAATAACCACTTTGGAACAGTTTCCCTTTTCTCTTCATCTGGCCTTTTGTCTTCACAGATCCCAGGTGAAAAGGTGTTGTCTCAACATTCCAAAATAGAGAAGTTGATATTAATTTTTTAAGTTAAGATTTCTCTCCATCTAATGTGGAAAGAAAATTGAAAAACATGATAAATAGACTTTCAGATTTTTTTTTTAATTTGTTAAAGCCAATTCCTGTATTTTCTCAATGAAATTCACTCAGCTTGTGCCCATGGTGTTCTTGCCCAAATTTCAAGTTGCTCTATGCAGACCTTAAATCCAGACTGTCACCCTGTATGTCCAGTCTTAATACAGTCACCTTTGCCTCAGAACAGCAAACCTAAGATCTTAAAAAACTAACCCCCTTAATCAGGGAAATGATGACTTCTCCAACCAGGTAGGTATTTATAAAATACTTCTGTTACTTCCCCATTTTTCCATTCCCATCTTTTAGAGCCGTTCTATTACTGTGGTACAAAATAAAGAGGGTCAGGTCAGACCATGCCAGCAAATTGTCTCACACATAATGGTTCCAGCCAACACCCTTTCTTCAGATATTTCTTTCTGTCAAGCCTCCCAACCCTTCCCTATTACATCAGACCATCTTCCAGTAATTCATTGAAACTGTCTCTCCCTCTGCCAATTTCTCTCTTTGTACTTTCTGCAGCAGTTGCTGCCCTGTGTGCTGCTTTAGACTGCAGGAAAAATGCACTGGCAACAAAGGAAAAGTCTCTCTCATTCTTCATTTCTGTGGCACAGTAGCCAAGAGGAACAACTTGAGATAGACACCAGCTGGGCCCCAGGAGGGTTCTGTAACACACTGGTTTTCCAGATTTTTTCAAATTCTAATCCATTAAAACATTTGTCTTTAGAGACCAAACACTGTAAGTTGTAACCTGATGATAGGCTTGAGTTTCAAATGTATCTTGTGAGTTTCTCAGAAGCAGCTCGAGTTTCTTCCAGTGGGTCTGTGAATCACAAGCAGAGACCCATCTGAGGTGGGGGCGACTCAGTTGCTCAGTGTGTACAAATCATGTGTGGTCTGGTTGGTGCCCCAGAGATTTGAAAGGGAAAAAAAAAGCATGCTCAGTGGAGACAAATCTTCAGAACACAGAACAAAATATGTAACTGAAGTCATGTCTCCAACTCCAAAAGCATTCAATTGTATTTCAAGTCTGTAACTCAGATTTTGAAAACAGAAAAGGCTCATAATAAAATGTGCTCTTTAAATGGACTCTCATACACAGATTAATGGTTTTACTGGAAACTTTACAAAATAAAGAGTCTGGCCTATGTGAGTCCAGAAGAATGGAAGTTTTATCAGTTTTACCAATGAACATCAAGTAATCATAAGAAACTTCAATACCAGCTCCACATTTGTGTTAACCAATCATTTAAAGGCGGGTTTTAGTGTTTCTGTTTTAAAAGTTTATAAGAAAAAATTATTTACATAATTAAATTTGCTACTTTAAACTACCTTACCCTTCTCTCAGTGGCAGTGATTGTTGTCAACCTCATAACACTGTGTATTACAACATAATAAGCAGAAAGGAGGTTAGTAAAAAGAGCCCATGCTTTGTTTTTTAACCCAGTATAAAACTGTAACATCCTACATGGAGTTAAAAACAATTTCGTTTACAGAAAAAAATAAAAAGGTGTCCTCACAGGTAAAAAGAAATCTTTTCAGTAAAGACAACAAACTTCTCAAAATATGGTTACAAAATTAGGTCTATTTGTGTGGTTCATGCCAAGAAACTGTATGGAGGGGATGTGTAAGATGGGTAGGGAAGAGAAGACTGGGGCACTACAGGGTGTTACAGGATTAAGCTAAATGTTCAGAACTCTCTTTATATAGAAATACAGGAAGATACTTTACAGAGCCAGACAGTAAACAGCAATTCCTCATAGCTGGCCACAGTGCACTGAATTCCTTTTTTTTCTTAGCAGTTGCTTGAGAGATATATTGGGTAATAGCACTGCCATGCTGCTGGATAATACCAGAATTATTAAATTCATCAGCACAGCAATTTTACAGTTAAGCAAACTGCTAATAAAGATCCTAATTAACAAGGAGAGTTTTACCAGGAGCATACAAAGTCAAGTTACATGGATGCCATAGATATTATCTCTGTACTTTAAAATCCTTTTAAGTACTTCTAGGTTATTCCACTGGGAAAAAATAATCAAGATAAATCAAATACATACAGAAACACACTCACTCAAATGGCACTCATTGCTTTTTGTACAATTAAGCTTTAGTGAAAATATACATCTTAAAACAAATGAAGTACAAATGTACAAAAATTCTTGAACTCAGATAAAAAATATATATAATACAATTTGCTACAGAGATATAAAACATTTAAAGTTTGCTCATCCTTTCTGATGAGGGTAAAATGATTTAAAGTCTGGAGGACTCCTGCTCATCATCACTGCAATCAGATTTAAAGCAGACCTGCAAGAGAAGACAGACAGACAACTCAGCTGCAGAACAGACACTACTGTTTATTTGTGTGTTTTATGGGCACAGAAAGGTTGGAGGAGTGGGTCTTTCTCCAGCACATTTTATTCCATACTAACTAAATTCTTCGGGAAAATCAAAGGAAGCCACAATCCAACCCCAAATCTCAAGTCATTCAAGTTTCACTTAACCTTAAGTTCTTTTCTCCTTTTAACTTCACAAGACAATTAACTGCAGTCTTATTACTTTCAACTCAACTGAAAACTCTCAAACCATATTCATTTTTGTAGGATTCTTTCTCAATACATAAAATCATATCTTGGGACAGTGTGAATTCCTGCTGATTTGGCTGGAAAAGGCCACAGTAAGACACAAGCTTTAACTTCAGCTGTGTGAGATTATTAGTACACTCAACCATCCCTCCTTTTCCATTACTGTAAGTGAGGGAAAAGTGAATTTGAAAAGGTGAACTGAAAATGATGGTACTATTATACATTCCATTAGCATTGTACCATTTTAGAAAGGTGAACTGCCAGCTGAAGACAAAAGATTTCTTCATGCAATTTTAATACACAGCCCTACTGTGGCTACTTAACGAATGCTCCTGGCTATTTTAAAATTCCATTTCTGCTTGAAAGCAAAGGTAATTTCTACCAAAGTGTCTTCTACTGGAACACATTCATACTTCTCAAGATAATGCCACTCTAAGTGCAGGCACACTGAGCAGGCAGAATTGGGTGTAACATCTTCAACTGAAAACCTTTACAAATAGCCTATTTCTGACGTCCCACAGACAAACACGATGTGTCTTTTAGGTGGTAATTATTCAATTCTCTGAACGTCTCCTAAAGAGTAGAAGTCACATGTGCGAGAAAAGGCTGTGCATTACCACCTATGCAAAGATATTTTGTTGTTTTGGTAAAGGCATTAAACTACCTAAGATAATTAAAATTTGTTTCATGATGCTTCTTCCCACTCATGCACTTTGGGGGTATTTCTACTCATTTATTGGATATATACTTGGTTTTGCTTATTTAAATGTATTTACTTATTTATTGATTGGTTTTACAGAGGGTCTAATTGTCTCTGAAGACATCTCCCAAGAAGTTTTCATAAAAAACTGGCAAAACACATAAGGAGCAAGACCCAAATTAACCTCTTTAGAAAAGAAAGATCTGTACCACAGCTTTTAACAGCACTCACTACCCTTTTCCCAGGTATCTAGAGGAAAACAGAGTGCTGATGGGGGAAAACCTCCTGGAATTACAGGGATTGCCATAGTTTCTGAAATGCACTGGAGGGGCAAAGCCAAAATTTCATTAGTTTCAGTATTCAGTGAACAACTGATTTTTCCTTTCAAAATAATATAAAAAACCTGAATGGAAGTTAAGGTCTTACTGCTAATTTTATTATGAAAGACAAGAAATAGCCATACCTCTCCACTGAAGAGTCTGTGAAAGAAGCCTCTCTTTGGCTTAGGAGACCTCTCTCTGTCTGGTGACACAGTACCATCAGTTTCATACGCATTGATATCTTCAAAGCATCCCGTTTCAATCATCTTTGAAACACATGAAATAGAAATGAAATATCCATAGAAGCCTCTCAAACAATTTCCATGTATTATCTATTTACTCTGGCTGGATACTCTTAACACTTCTAAATTCATCAGCTGAACTACACCACTCACAGAGCTCCACAAGGGAGACATAAAGGCCACACAGACTCTTCTTGTGCACTCAGCAAAGTAAAGAACAGCAATGAGAGACCATCACCCAGGTAAGAACTCAGGTGCTCTCTTGTTTTGGTTGTATTCTTGCCTTTCTTCTACCCATGATGAAATAGGCAGAAGTTTTTACAACCAGAAATTGATTTTCCCTTCATGCATTCTGCTCATTTCAGAACAGTTTAGCCCAAAACATTTAGGATCTCTATACCCTGGACTGAACTTAATAAACATAACACGGGAAAAAAAGGGATATAATGAAGATGGGTCTCTGGAGAGAAGCAAGGGATTTTGTACACAGAAAACAAAAGAAATAAACCCACAATTAGTGGGCACAGAAAGGACAGCAAAAAGTGAGTGCCAAGATGCAACCACCAGGCAGGGTCAGAAGGGGGAAGTGGGTAATGCCCACATCTAGCTGGCCATTATCTGTGAGTGCCACTGGCACACATCTGTCCCAGCAGCACAAAGCCAGATGAATACACCTTGCAGAGGGAGAGGGGGCATAAAAAGGAATAAGAAGAAATGCACTCTGCTTTTGTTGTAAAGCAGTGCATTAGGTAAATTATGGGAGGGCAAGAGGAATTCTTAAGGGACCAAGGGCAAAAGATTTGAGGGAAACTTCAGTAACATGAATTAAAGTACAAAAATAAGCACAAATGTACAATGAAGTCTGCACACTTAGGCCTGGAAGAGAAGGAATCACCATTACCAGAACTCCACAACTACTTCCAACTTTCTATGTGGCATTCTTGAGCTGCAGTGCATTTTTTAATGACTAGATCATATTCTAAAGTTCAGAATTACAACATAGCATAGGAAATAGTTATTTCTCCAAAGTTCATTGTTTCTTATGAAGACCTTCTATGTCAAATGACACCTTTCCAAATCTCCTTATGCAAAAAATGTATAAGAAAAACAAAAGGGAACATACTTTTTTCTCCAAATTGCTTGAGAAATTGCTCATCTATTGTGTTCAAGCTTCAAATAAAATAAAATCATTCTGGGAAAGAAACTACACTACTAGAATTCAAGACAATACTAATTTCAACTAACACCTTATAAAAGGGGGAAGGCATTCATAACAAGAACTATGATCTTAAGTAATTGTTAATGAGTCCTCTTGCTGAAATGGTAAAGAGGATTTGAACTGCATGCACAGGCAGTAAATTTCTAGTATTCTGTGCAGAAGACTGGAATACTCATTCACTAGACACATGAAAAAGCTTTAAGAGAAAAGTCTGACTCAACTGATATTGAACTGTTTGTTTTGAAACCTTGGAACAGATGAGGCTGCAATTCTGTACTACTGCATCACTTGGATCCTCTATTGATACACAGGCACTGTATACAAAAGGCTTGCTCTGTGCCTGTTTGCTTTTGAACACTCAGAACATCACTCCATCCCTCTCCTGTGAACAGCAATGCCGAGTAACATGTGACAGAAGGACAAGAAAAAGGTGGTCCTGCTGATGCCAAATACTGTTCTGAATGCAGTACCTCTGATGACAAGATGTCAGATTCTATTTATGCAAATTTATCATAGATCTCAGTTTTTAGCAAGTTGTTTACATTTTGGAAGAACTCTTTTTCTGAAGTCTCTCAGCAAAAAGTCTAAAGCAGAAATTTCTTTACATCTTACAGAGAAAACCAATACTAGTTACCTCCTTTATTAAATCTTCTATATTGCTGTGCTAAGGAAAATAATCTTTTATGAAACACACATTACCTCATTTTGCCAAGGGATGGAGACACAACCCGTAACAAATTTGGAATAGAAGTCGTCGTCTGTAGTATCCAAGTTCACTCCTTTTACTGTAGAGAACTGCTCGATGTCCAGGACATCTTTACAATACACGGCACGGGGCTGCAGTACAACAGAACATCGAGTCATTAAAGTTCAGGGGTTTGGGATTGCTTGTTTGTCTTTTGTTTCCCCAGATGAGCAAAACGGGAGCAAAATGTCTGCAATTTTATATTTCACATTGCTGATCAAATTACACTATGCCACAAAACAGAAACACACAAACTTAAAACCCTTTCATCACCAGGCACCTGAGCAATTCCATCCATCCTGCAAGTAATGGAAAAGAAATATCAAAAGGAGAAACAGCTTCTCTGGATTTCTTAATGGTTGTCACAATTCATTCACCTTCATCACCCTCCTTTCAACTGCAGAGTATTTTTTCCAAAGCTATTCCTCATTTGCTCTGCATCTGAGCTATGGAAGTGGATTTATAAGAGGTAAAAAATCAGCTTCAAGCTCCCTAGAAAAATACCACCATTGTATATAATTTCATAATCTCAGATGAAACGATACAAAACAATCAGCTATCAATAGCCCCAGTGGCATTCTCCTACAAATTTAACTAACTTTAAAGGTTCCTCTGGGTTCATATGATTCTGACACAGAACTATGACAGTTCTTGCCTTTGTAGATACTAATCAAATCTGTCTCACCTACTTACATCTGGCAAGAACGGAGGTTCTAACATGTTTGCTTCCAGCCTCTTGAAGTTGATGTTCTTGAAAATGGGATGTTGCTTTACAACAGCAGCTCCATCTTCAGTGCAACCCAGTCGCTCCCCTGGATTTTTAGCAAGTAACTGCAAAAATATGGAAAAAAAGCTGATCCATGGTATAATCCAAAGATTAAAAAAAAAAATCTACATACAATGTCTTTCAATAAGTTGGTTTTACTTGGCCTTTTTTTAGATAAAATTAGATAAAATTTAACATGTATCGAAATGAATTGGAAATCCAAATAACAACATTCTGGGAACAAATATATTTTCAGTAGACAAAAGAATCTCTGAAAGCAGATGATTTGAAGATTATACCCAAAGTTATATGAGAATATTTTAATTTATGCCATGCTGAATAGATTTTGCAGTACAGACTTTGCAGTAGACTTTGCTTTCAGGAAATACAGACTTACTTTTTTTTCTTATGGGCTTAAGTAATGCACATATTTGGCATCAAGTAGTAGAGAAAACTTTTGAAGCTTTCTGTATAAATTTAAGAACAGGCAAGATAAAACCTGTTGTCTTATAAATACTCCTTAGTGTACTATTCTGGCACTTCTTGCCATGCAGTATCCAAGTTGAGCATGGCTGCTGCTCTCCATCTGTAACTACATCTGGTCCAAGCAGAACTGGACAATTTCATTCATCTGATGAACAATCAACTCATGCAGCTTTCCTTCATCTTGAAAAAAGTTCTGAATTCTCAAAGTTAGATAATTGAACAATTCATGAACAATCACAAACTTTCACGCAAACCAAAGGACGATGTAGGAAGTCCAGTTTTGAAAAATGTTCAATAGGAGACATTCAAATAATGTAGATGGTCTCTTTAAAAGATTAGAAATTTAATTTTCAAACCTCTACTTCTCTTCACCCACCATCCTGCAGATGGATTTTGCCTCCTCTGAGAACTTCTCTGAATATATTTCCTGGTCCTCCTTTACTCTCCGGTCAATCTCATCCCTTTTGACCCTCTCCTTATGCTTCCTGAATGGAGACTGTCCTTCAATCATCTCATAGATCAGGCAGCCAAGACCCCACCAATCCGGACTGAAGGTGTACTTCTCGTTCTTGAGCACTTCTGGAGCTGCAAAACAAAACCAAACACCCATCCATGACATTTCACTTTAAATTGACTAATTAAATATTGGAAAAACTCTCAGGTACTCTTTTGTCTCTGTGCAGAGATGTTTGTGTAGCAGCTCTATACTTTGAAGAAATATTATTTTCCACAGCAAGGGGTCTGTCTACATCCAAGAGAAGAACTTAAGTTCTTTAATGCTTGAGTCCAGTATTGTTTACAAATGGAGAATGAAGTGTTTCCAAGGAGGGAAAGCAGTGCATTGTCATAGTAATCCATCTGCTTACCTGTAACCTTAAACCTCTTTGAATCAGAAAAAAATTAGGTACTTTCTTAAAGTTCTGCCTAAAGCCAGAATTTTCAGTTATGTTTTCAAGTTTATCAGGAGGCCTACAATTGACTGCTACCAACCACTGCGTATTAAAACCTCTCCTTCCCTAATACGTCTAGTCAGGCCCAATACAGTTCTTTGGACAAGTCATTCTCACATTTATGGAGCAAACCTTCTGGTAAAATGGAACAAGCAAAGGATACTGTACATACCCATGTAACCCACAGTCCCAACGCGACCTCTGACTGTTTCTCCTTCGGGAATCTGCACCGCTAATCCAAGATCTGAAATTCTGATGTGCCCTAATTATATTGAAATAAATTATACACTGTCAGCAAATAATAAGAGTGTCATCACTTAAAAAAATAAATCTGTAGAACACCACATAAAAAACCCCACCCCAAAATATCAAAGCATTCATATACTCACAGCACTAAGTTTAGTCAGCTTAACTAGAAAGGAATGATTTACTATTATTCACCTCCTCCTTAAATATGTGAATAAAAAGAGGCACAGATCTAACTGATTTCATGAAGGTCACACCAAAAGATTTGCTGTTGAGCACTGAATTCCTAGCTGAGGCCTAGGCTGCTGCTCTAGGACACATAGAAATGATGACTGTTTATTTCAGATTCTGTATCTATGCATCAGACATTGGTATTTTTCCATTCTGTGCTCCCACCACAAAAACTCAGCTTTCTGACTTCCCAATAAAACTTCAACATTTACTTAATTTATTCCAAATGTGAGAAAACTGTAGCCTGGTTTTCCTCTAACAAAGTACTCTAACAATGCCAAGCATGAGTACTTGGAATTGCTATCCCCACTCCCACCCCAAAACAAAAGCAGCCCAGTTAACAGCCTACTCAGAATTATTTATATATACATGTCAGTTCAATAGTAGGATTTCCCCTTCTCATGAATCACTCCAAGTAGGTAACAGCTTCTATCTCACTTTATCAGCCAAATTTCTCACGTTTTCTACCTTTCCCATTACTCCCAGCACTTACACCAGTACCTACAATGTACAAATCTCGTGGTGAAAGACTGATTTGTCATGACCAGCACTGCCCAGATGGGGAACCGCTCCAAGAAGGGCAATGGGAATAAATTCAGCCCACCCTCCCACCCATTCCCATGGACAGATAAAGCTCTTTCTTGGACAGACTCAAGAACTGTTTCAAGCACATTCAAGATAATTCAAGGCAAAAACTGTATTGACATTTTAATGCAAAAAATCCGTAACACACTTTCTTAATAAAAATATAAAAGTTTAGACAGAAGAAAGGACAATCACATTTTCAATTTTATTTTAAAGGAAAAAATTGTCCATCATCTGTCATAGAAAGCTTCATTGGAGGAAAGAAAAACCCAAACAGAACAAACCCCACACATTCCTAATACTCGTTTTAAGGACAGAGGTACTGTCATTTACAGGAACACCACAGACTCACAGAAGGGTTTGAGATGGAAGGGACTTTAAAAGGTCTCTAGTGCAACCTACTGAGCTTTTTACATTCCTGTTTATGAAGCCTCCAAGGGTGGACACTGCATCACCTCTCTGGGAAGCCCATTCCAATGCCCAAGTGCCTTTGAGCATACATGCCCTGGCATTCAAAAAACTCCACAGCATCAATACTTGTTAACAGCATATTAATTTCTTATTTACACATGATGGACGGAGAGTGAGTGTGGAGAAAGTCAAGTGCCACTCTGTATACTGGTTGGAAATAACTAAATGCTCTGGAGCAGCAAATGGCATTTTAAATACATTCAGATGTTCTTCTATTCCCTGACATCTGATGAATCCCTTTTCCAGTGCATTATCTGAGCTCCTGAAGCGATTTTCTAATTAGTCCCCTCTCTGCTGTCTGGAACTAGATCAAAATACCCCTGGCAGAGGGAGAGCAGTCCTGCAAAGCTACATTTTTCCTCAAAGAAGCGTCAGCTTTTGCAAGACATTGCTGGAGAGAAAATTAAAGAATGTATTTGATGTCTGGCAAAGCTTTAGCTCTTGAAAAGTGACTTCTCCCAAGCATGATCTTTCTTGAAATGTATCAGTTAGAACATGCTGACTTGAAAAACAATATACTGTGTTAATGACTTCAAAAACAGTTTTTCCTTCACTAAAATGCTCAGCAGTTACAAGAACAAACTTGTAATATTCATCCCCAGCTTAAAAGAGAATTGCTGCACATGTTCTACAGTCAATTCAAAAGATTCTGGTAAAGACTTGCACACAAATTCATTAAAGAAGATTAATTTGGCTTTTGAAAAACAAAACGCTACAAGTATTTCTTCACACTGTTTGTACTTCCCTGATTCTTTCCAGCCACATATGTACCAGTAACCATGAGACCTCTTCTAGTTGAAATGTTACAGCAAAAATGCTTCAGATTTCTTTTCTTCTTATTGCCTGAACATTCTGGTTTACTAAGTAAAGTTCCGGCCTCATATCCAATAAATCATAGTTGAAGAGAAGACAAACAAAAAAATCCATATAAAAGCTTTAGCCATCTTAAATCAAGAGAAGGGGGTGAAGGAGGAGCAAAAGAGAAAAAGTAGCCATTTTAAAGTGGAGTATTGACCCTTCAAACATCATCACTGACCCCCAAAGTCCCAGTATTTTCCCCTGCCTTCTAAAAACCAAGGGCAGTATTTTCTTTGCTAATTGAAGTTAAGATTTGACAAATAGGTCCCTTTTATCATGAGGAAATCTCTTTGATTTCTGGCACAGTATTATTTAGAGGTGCAATTCATGATTTCAAAATTAATTTTAATTTTACGTACCACAGTCATCAAGAAGTATATTTTCAGGCTTCAAGTCTCTACAAATTAAACAACAGAAATGTGAATTAAACAAAGGCAAAGTTGTTAGCCATCAAGTACAACAGAAACAAGACAAGACTTCTTGGTTCTGACTGAAGCCATTTTTCCAGTTCTCATACAAAAAGGAGTTGTGAAGTTGATGGCCTATAATACAAATAGTTTAACCAGAGAAGTCTGGATCCACTTTCCCTCAACTCTCTAATCCATTTACAATAAATAAAGCAATTTGTACTCCACAGATAAGAAACTTCCTCTACACAACTCTAAAATCCTGATATGAAGGAACCACCAACTTACACTCAAATATGTGCTCAGAAGTGAAAGATGTTTCTCCTGAGAGTATCAGTGATACAACTCCCCAGTGGTAAAGCAGAAGTGTTTGCTGCAGTTTGATGCTTAACCCTTGTTATATTCCACTGCATGGTGTTAGAATATCAACAAAGAATAATATTCCCAAGACTAAGCACAGGCTTAGTATCATCCATTCACACTCCATGCCTTTTATTTGGATGTGCAATTTCTAAAGCTTTCTAGACACTTCACCTACCAGGATTCTCTGCAATCAAATCTCCAGGAGTCTCTACTACTTCTCTGTAAACATCAGATTTCACAAGCAACACTTTTTATCTATTAAATACTAGCAAGACTCAGGAAATGGTAAAAGGGGAGTTAATTCAGTATTGCAGTTCTGCATCTTCTTGTGCATTTGTACTTTGAGAACAAAAGAAGAAACTCAGGTGGACATTTGGATTCCCCCCCCAGCCAAGGAAAATTTGGGGAGTTGCTGAAGCTGAATCAGAAGCTGTTCAGAGGTTACTTCTGGGATTTATCTTCTAGCAGATTCCATGGAGAACATACAGACATATATAGCCATGGACTATATGCACCAAATACATAACATACAGTGTTTATTATAATAATGTAGATAATCAGTGATAATGTATATTGTTAATGTATATTTTAGGTATATATATTTGTGCATCAGTAAGCATGTGGACTGCAATAGTCTCTTAGATTTATTTCACTATAAATACAATAAAGGCAGAAAGAGAAGTAAAAACCAGTACTTGGCTAAAAAGTCAATTATTGGAATAGATTATTAAGAACAATATATACAAATATGGGTATACATACAGTTGTGACAAGAACAGTTAGTCTATACAAGCAGAAAAGACTGAATCGTGTAAAAGAAGCAATTTTAGGAAGAATGACTCTAGAATTCACATTCTAAATGAGAGATAAATACATACACAATTGTTTACCAAGAAGTCTATATACTTTTTCCCCTTTTGTTCTCAAGTATGTGTATTCATGTTACAGTTGCAGTATGAGATTAACTGTATAAAGAAGTCAGAAAGATGCTCCGCTTCTAATGCTTTAAAGTCTACACAATCCCCATAATGTTAATAATTTGATATTAGATATAAGATTACAATATCAGACACTTCAGGATAGATCAGAGTTAAAACCTCCCCAAAACCCCCAAAAACTCCACATCGGTTTAAAAAAACAGGAGAAGAAAATTCAACTCAAACTTTAGGTAGAAACACTCCTGCTTTAAAGCACAAATTATATGCTCAATTTAACTCAAGTAAACAAGTTTAAAGATTTCCATCTCCAAAATGGCTGATTAAAGCCCAGCCTAAAACCTAATACTTAACAGCAACATCTGCTGCTTAATAGAACCTCATTCTGGTCTGACATGATTTTGGTCAGTCCATAGTAAAACTCATTTCCAGCCAAAATTCCGTCTCTTTAATGCTACAGTTTCTTGGCCTAGCAGCACAGAGCTTTTGGAGCATTCAGCTATAAATCCCAGCTCTGGTATGTAAGATTTCGGCTATCAGCCCTCTCCCTCTGCCCTTCCTACACCACAACAGAGGCCAAAGTCCCACTTTCTGCTGGGATACACGGACACCCATCCTGCACTGGATAACCAAGCTCAGAGCAAGAGCTGGCAGTGTCACTCTACCAACAGAGACAGCAGCTTTTCCTTAGGAAGCAGAGAAAGGCTGGAGGACTGTAAAGCTCAGAAAACTAGGAGGGTTGTTAAAAATTAGATAAAATTCTCTATTTTAATTTGGACTATAAAATTCTCTATTTTAATTTGGACTACACAAGCACTGATCTGTTTATGCTATAGCCAACACCAGCCTTCCTCCAGAGAAACTTTCCAGACTAAAAGGCTTCCTGGATTCCACTGCACAGATGTCTGCTCTGAGCAGAGGGACGAGGCAGGCAAGGAGATTGTTGGGTTTATCCACTACCGCTTCAACAGGCCCTTGAGCCTGGCCTTGACCTTCCAGGCACATTCAGTGTCACTATGGGCACGTACATGGGTTTGTGAGGTATTCAAGCAACTTACCTGGTAAAACCCACTACCATCCTTGAGAAGCAGATAACTCTTGCAGGAAAACCCCAGCAATTAAGTCCCCTCTGGAAAGCAGGCATTTGTTCCCCTCTCTGTCTTATGTCAAACCATGTAGCTCTAAGTATGACCAGACTTTCAATGCAGCAGATGGATGAATTACCTCCATTACTGCCTCTGTCTGCTTATTTTTCTAATCTCAGCAGCACATGGGAAGTTACAGACAGTTTCACCAGTCACAGACAGTTTCATGAGCTCCCACTCAACAAGCAAAGTGGCTCCACTGCTGTCACAGGGCGGTGCAGGGCCCTCCTTCCAGCTCTGCACTTGTTCTCTTATCCAGTGGGAACCCCACCAACAGAACAGCACAACCAACTCCAATGTCCTGCAGACAGTCCTAACACCACTGCTTGAAATACAGTAATGATTGCAATAAAGACACAAGAAACACACAATAAAAACTGGTGCCAAAGGAAAGTCAGGGATTGTTTTTCCACTTTATGAGCTATTTTGCTACTGACTGCAACAAATCCCAAACATAACACATTTGTAATACATTTTAACATGACAGACCTATATTAAAATTGCCATTTTAGAACAGAACATGGACTGATTTTACTACTACCTGTCTACACATATCTCACCAAGGATTTCTATTTTACTGTGTTCTGAATTCCCCTTTTTCCACTGCCTCTACAGTACATTTTACTGGGAACACAGATGGAGAGCCACAAAAACTCATTCTCAAGAAAATATTTTAAAACAGTATGTTACAGAATTAAAGTTCACTTCAACAGGTTTAGCTATTTGTCTTAAAAGAGTTTAAAAATCCTTTGAATCTAGAAAATAGAGTAATAGATCTTGGGATATGGCAACAAGAAAAAGAACTAGTTTTAACTTCAGAGAAACAGCAAATTAAGAAAAACTTTGCTTCTGTATTTTCTTGTCCTGGAGAATGTAAAAAACAGTTACCACAATTTTGAAAAATAAATCATGGAATCAGTGAGTATGTGCTTCATCATGTTCTCCCTTCCCACAACAACATTAAGACTGTGGGTTGCGAGTGTAACTTCTTTAGTGAGAATAAAATAACTATGGCAAATTTTCCACGCTTTTTATTTCACTAATTATATCTAATCACTGCATTGCTGCTTCAATGTATTTCCATTAAGATGCTTGATAGAGCATTTTGATTGTGTAATGTATCACCTTTCTGTCTTTAAAACTGCCAAATTTACAACTGCATCCCTAAACAGGTGAGACAAAAAGAAATACATATGGAACAGAGAAATTAAGACCATCAGGAAAAAACACTACTGTAAACAAAAGAGAAGAAACAAGACTCTTCTATAAAAGGTTGGTAATTCAGTATTAAAAAGCACAGGGTGAAACTAATTCTATGAAGAACATGAAATTATTTAACATTTCCTAGTTTTAGCACTTAAGTGTAGTTGTGCTGACATGGTATAATTAGAGTCTCTTTTCATCTGTTTACATACTGGGCAGAAACTTCCTTAGTATGTCCTATACTGGATTGTTTCATCATGATTTCAGGTATGATGATTAAATTCAAGACCTTCTTTATTCTCTGAGTATACAAATTCTTCAGTTGCTAATACATGGGCAGGTATCTGCCTCTCAGGTCTTCATTTTGTTATAAACAGAAGATAAAAAAAAATAATTCTTTTAATTAAGAGGCAATTGCACTCAGAACTGGTTGGGAAACTACCTTTTTTCCATCCTCATAACTTTAAGGTTATATGATTTCTTAGTAATTGGAAACTGATTATACAGTAGTACCACACAGGGCAGAGATCTAAACCATCAAGACTGCTCCAGGATAAACCATGACCACTCCAAGCTCTGGAATTTAAGACAGAGAACACCAGGATTTGAAATACGAGTTTGAAGGTCTTCTTGCAAAGAGCTAACAAGGAGGGCTGTGGTTTGGGGGATTTTTTTGTTTTGTTTAGGGTTTTTTGTTGTTGTTTTGTATTTCAAACAGTTTTGTTTTCACTTGGGCAATGTTAAATGACCCACTTGTAGCTGATCAAATCTTTCATCCTTGCTCCCATCCTACATCTACACCAAAACACACCGTGTAGCACTGCAAGGTTCGCAGAGTTCTCCAGGGAACCACATCCAACCACGACCATAAGCCTGATTGACTCTGTGGTTCTGCTGCTTTCTGCTCTGAGTGTTGCTCTTCTGTACTGGGGAGCAAGAAGACTAAAATCACACTTTAAATCTTTGAAAGAAGTGGTTCTTGGTGTGACACACCAGGAATATGAAGAAATTGTTCTTGGTCCACCACAAAGTTTGTTTAGCTTGCTCTGTAATATTGATGCATACCAGGTGTTAAATAATGTATGGACAGAGACAGAAAAGAGCAGTAAGATCATACAGTCTCAACTACAGCACAAAAAGCTTCTGATAGTTTCATTAATTCAAAAGCAATAATGTGTTTATTGCAGGAGCCTGGAATAAAATCAGAAGAAAAAAAATTTCATGTGGACTATGACTATTGTTTTACCCTCATGACCACAACATGCAATGCAGACAGGGACTTCTATAGCCCTCTGAGAACTACTTTAGAGTGGGCAGGAATACAGTCCCATATTCCTAAATCTTGTTTATTTGAATTAAAAAACTAATTTGCTTTGTAAATCATCATTAATTTTCATTTTACAAACAAATCTTGAATCAACTTGATAATATTTTAAAATATATCAGGCATCTAGACCGAAGTTAACAGCAAGAAGACAAACAGTAAGAAGACAAATAAGATCAGTAATTCTGAAGGACATGCCATGAAAGGACAAGCAATTAATACATTCAGTGCTGAACAGACATGGAAAGGCACCAGTGACTGTAGATGAGTTACCTGTAAACAATTCTCTCCTTTTGCAGATCCTCCAGGCCACAGCACAGTTCTGCAGCATAGAAAATAGCCCTTTCTTCATCAAAGCCAGGGTTTCCCATGTTATATATGTGAAACTTCAGATCCCCTCCATTCATTATGGTTAATACTAAACACAGGGCATCTTTCGTCTCATATGTATAGGATAAACTAACCTGAAAATGGGGCAGGGAGAGATGACCATTACTCATTCATAAACCCACAGCTCTTTTTTCCAATGCAATCAACATATGAACCCCTTTTTTAAAACAGAAAGAACAAAACAAGCAAGTAGAAAATCACTCCTGCAGAGTACTTGAAGACACAAAGGACTACAGACTAATTTGCCTGTACAGACAGACCTTACACCACCGTACAAAACCCAGTGACAAATGTGTTGAGATACCATAGAGCTCCATCCAGAAAACACAGTTACAGCTGCACGGTATCTGTGTTACTCTGTCCAGATAATGTGAGCATTAACCTTATTTCATCAGTACCTCAGGAATTAAGCACTGCCAAACCATCTTCCTGAACTTCTACAAGACTCAAAGTTGCCCTGCATTAAAGAACTTCAGGAAATTATTCAAGATCAAATGTAGTTTCTATTCCTACCCTCACAAGTAACTGCATATTTCTGTGATTTGGAGCTTGCCAACAGAAAAGATTCAGTACAGCTCTTTATAGTCTATCTTCTCTCTGTATTTGGAATGTGGTGCTGAAAGCCAAGGAAGAACAACGCTTTTTTTTTCCAGGTTTTAGGTAAAAGTTTTTAAAGCATATTTACAGCTTTAAAGTAGATTTCTGAGTTCAAAGAAACCCCACCTCATTTTAACACAATGTAATATACTAAAAATTTAACACATGCTGTTTAAGTTACAAATTCATTTTCAACAGAAAAAGCTGTGCTGTGCTGATGATTATCTGGCAGGAGCTTCAAAATTGCCTACAAAGATTACCCAACTTGTACTAAGAGCAATGGAATCCAAATATACACTTAGCTTATATTAGGTAAGCCAGCTGGGTAAAAATTGGTAGGATTTTTTTTTTGTATTAAATAAATGCATGTTTCAATGCAATACAAGTAAATAATGGTCCTAACTCAGTAATAGGTCCAAACTCTTCCTTCAGAAGCATAAATTGAATACTAAGTAATAAAATTAAATAAATAGAGAAATCAGCTACTCGGGGCAAAGATTTTTGTTTGGTGGTTTTAATTGATGTGTCCAGCTATTAATGACTTTACTCACGACACAGGCAGGACAAATTGCCTACCCACTCCCAGCCCAGTATTACTGCAGATCCAGGATTGAGATCTTCCCTGTTGCATCAACCCCCCCCCCCATTGGATGGCAAGAGGAGAATAACTCATGCTCAGTTCCAAAAAGTGATTTCAATTTCAAGTTTGATCAATTAATGATTTACAGTATTTACATATGCTGAAAAAAATGTCACTCAAAAATTGAAGTTTCACTGCTACTTATGAATCAATTCAGGCATTTTCTGGATTCAATTCAAGCCCAGAAGCCTTGTGCAAAAATAACATTAGCATATTTATACAAAACCATAATTTTCAATAGTTTAAAATATTAATGTATCTGGCCAGCAGGTTCTTAATTTTTCTTTTAGCTGGCAGTATTCTTTGGGGTTTTTTTAATACATAAAGATTATCAGAAAATACATACATAAATACATTATACATTGTATTTATAAATAACTTTCACCATGCTCTAAAACAGGTACTTTAAAATCCACTCTGAACTGCAATACAGAATTTATCAGCAAATGGATTTAAAACTAAAACAAAATGCATTTAAAATTAACATTTAGATAACAACATTTCGATTTAAAAATAAACATTACTGGGGCCAAATTTTGCTTGGTATATCTTTGATCGTTCTAATTCATTTCACTGCTTAGTAATCAAAGCTACTGACAGACCATAATTTACATAATAGCAGCAGGTTACAATATTAAAACTAAGATTTTCATTCCAGGGAAGTTGTATTAAAGAGTTAATTGTTTCACATCCAAGACACCTCTTAAAGCCTTAGTACATAGCCAAGCAATATAACCTGAATCAATATACTATTAAAATGTCGTGTTTACCTTGAAACGTATAAGCAATAGAGTAACAAATGCTATGAAAATACCCAGGGATATAAAAGCTCAGCTATTAAACAGAGAACAAAGATTCAGGGCATCAGCATTCCGAACACACCTCATGTTCTGGCTGTAAGTGAAAAACAAAACAGGAGGGCTGAATCCAATTCAATATTGGATTAAAAAAGTCTTCTGCACAGAACTACTCACAATCACACACAAACATACTTATTATTGTATCAATCATTTCTCTCAGCAGTGATGCACTCTCTAAATCAATTAAAACATGAGTCTTCTGCCCACAAGCTCCTGGAAGAGACTGAATAAGTAAACAAAGAAAGACATCTCTGAAAATAAGATCAGAAGTTGATACTTACTACAAACCTACTATTCACTTTTTCTAAAATTCTTTTTTCATTTAGAGCCATTGATTCTCCTTTTCTCTTCTTTATTCTCTTTTTTTCCAGCTTTTTACAAGCATACATTTTTCCTGTCGCCCGTACTTGACAGGCACACACCTGGAAAAGAAGGATGGTGTGTCAGAGATGCCAGGGGCTTTTTTTACAATTTTCATTTTAAAGAAGATTAAATTTCATTTTCTTTTCAAACTCTTTAATGCTCTCAGAAAATGATGGTCTATAAGCATTAATACAGAGCTTTCACTCATGAAACCACTTTAAAGGGTCCCAAAAGCTGTAACAGAAGCAAAAAAAGTGACATACAGAGGTAAACCCATTTATTGGGGTTGAATAGTTCAGTAAAACTGTGGATCTTGTGCTAGTGAAACAACTGACTGTGGTAATAATATGTGTCCAGGCAAGCAGGATGGAGGATGAATATCCACATCATAATCAAACAGGAGAAAAAGAATAGTAATCCTCCTTCCCCTGCAATACAGGCTCTGATTAAGATATGTAGGGGGAAGAAAGTTCAATGAATTATCAAGAGAATTATTAAAACATACATAGATTTTTTTTTTTAGGTTCACAAATATTCTATATAATTATTAAATAGAAACCAAATTTTCACTGCCAAAATAAAAATGGAAGCAACTGTTGTCAGTCAGTGGAAGTTTTCTCCAGCTTTGTGCATGACCTGCAATTCTGAAACTAACACATTAAAAGAAAACAGTTTGGATTGACAACAATTTGCCAGGTGATGTGTCAAGTGTAGACTGATGGAGACAAGAGTTAAACAGCCTCTCCTCTGTATTAACCATTTTTTTCCCCTTAAGAACTGCCTCACACAAAGATACTTCTGTACTCACCTCTCCAAATCCACCTTTGCCCAGCACTCGGTAATGCCTAAATGTGTGTTTGGTTACTGGTTGCCTGATTAACAGAAAGAAACAATTACTGCAACAGGAATTACAAACGTTAGCAATCCCCTCCCCACCCTGAGGTCTGTCTTAAGTCTTCTCCTTTCTGTTTTATGACACATTTCTGAGCACGTTGCAGTGCTGTAACAAGCTGAATTTCGAGCCAAGGGGTGCTCTGTTTGGAAACGTGGGCTCCCTCATGTGGTCACCAGACACCGCCAACAGCAGGAGGAGGAGCTGGTCAGTTCGGCCCTTTGCAGTTCACAGTTAGAGCCTCGTGTGTTCTCATCACAGTCCATTCATCACCTCCTGTTGCCCCCTTAGCTCAGTAGGCTGACAGGCAGACTGCATTGCTGTGAGATCATGTTTACAAAAACCATCTCCTATTTTACTTTGCTTTTTCAAAAAAGAAAGAGTTGTGGTACACAAGGGCAGTTCAAGACCTGGATTGTGAAGCTGTTGATGTAGTGGAAGTGGAACAGGTAAGTGGAGGCAGCAGAGCTGTTAACTATTCTAACTCTCCTGAACATGCCAGAGCAAGGCTATTACTGGCAGTGAGCTTTTCTGTGTTTTGTTTTAAATGAGTATTTGTTCTTAATGTAGTTTTGTTCTCAGGAAAACACAGTGAGGTTCATTTAGTAGAGAATTTTAAAAACTTCCCCAGTTCTCTTGACGGCTTTTACTTCCAATTCAGTAAAACAAAGACATTGGATAATTGGGATTTACAACAAAATTAATGTTGAACAACCTTAATGTTTGAGTATGTGAGCACAATACCCAACAAGGCTGAACTGGAATCAATTTTTAATAATCTCAGCCTTCTGAAAGAGTCTGGACACTCATTTAATATTGATTTTTAAAGCCCAAACTAGATTCTGATATATATAAACCTTACCATCTTGTAACTACCAGATCTGTGTCTGCACCACTGTAAAAAACTGATTAGTTACCCAGTCAACCAGTGGGATATATAACTAGATTAATCTGCTTATTAGCCACTAATTAGACCAAATTTGATACTAAAGCATGAGAGCATTCCCAGGAAAGATTGGTATTCCATTGCACACTTGACAGCCAAACACATATCCATGTGATAATGAATTTGCATTTATCTAATACAAATTTATCACTTACAGACTACCAGACAGTTCCACTGGAGCATTGGTTCTCCTGCTGTCCCATCAACACCATCCTTTACATCTTGTCTTTCAGATCATAATTTCTTAGACAGGCAGAGTCCTTCTTTAGGGCTCTACAGCATTTCTAGCGTAACAAGCAGAATTTGCCACAAAGCAAAGCTAAATTATAATGCAAACATTATAAATAAACTTACTTTTCCAGCCATTTCCACTGTAAGAAACGGGAAAAATACACACTGTCTTGGTAAGCTTCAAAAGGTCTTTTGCTTAGGTATTCATGGACAATTCTAGCAGAAAAATACACAGAAAAAAAGATCAGTCCTACTCTGCAAAAGCTGATGAAGGGGAGGTGCTGTCAACCTACCAACATGTATTTGAACACATTGATGAGGCTGTAGGCAGAACACTGACAGGGTGCTCTACAATAATGATAAAATAATGGCCCAGTCTTCGCGAACCAAGATTTGGGCAGGGCTCTCCCCACGTGGGTGTGCCCTTCCAGCCTGCGCAGTGGATTTTTTAGGTGAGGCACAGCG
>JAWWEV010000134.1:64346852-64363570 GCA_035583235.1 Hafferia zeledoni
TCCGAGATGTGACGGGATGGGATGGCAGGGAGGCTTGAACTGCCAGGGGACGGTCCCACTGAGACTGGAACTCAGGATCTTGGGATTCAGAGTCCAGAGTGCTCTCCTTTACACCATGGGACCGCCCCTATAAAGAAAACTAGAGCACTGAAAAATGACAGTTCCAGAACCAAACACACACACATAACACTGGAAGTAACAGAATCCCTGATCTCCAGTTCTGCAATTAATCACAACTAACCAACACTGACTCACTACTAAGTCATCAAGTCTTTTTCTGCTGAGACATTATGGTATCACCCACTGCAGCACAGCACTCAAATCCATTAACAGTTGCAAGACATTTTGTTGTGGAATGGAAGGAGCAAAACCAAAGTCAAATGGTACGGAATTATTTTGCAACTACCAAAGAACCTGAGCAGGTCAGAAAAGTTCATCAACCAAAAGTTCTGCAATGCATTTAGCACCATTAACATTTTCAATTATGTGAAAGAGGTCACTGATTTAACACAAATAGTTGGGCACACTGTTGTGAGTGGATACTGGAATTTAAAAGGAAGTTTGACACATGGGCTTTCCAATTAATTCTGTTACTCACAGAACTTAAGAGGGAAGTTTGAGCTGTCACCCTTTCCTTTTCATATTTGAGTAGCCTTCTCCTCAGCTAGTGAAATGAGTCACTAGATTGAATAACTGTAATTCCTCACTTTAATTTCTTTCACTTACATTCAATTATTTCACAACTCTCCTTTCTGTAAAGCCAAGCTGACTCCAGACTTTCAGATCACACCTTCTCCAGAGTTGGAGCTTCTAGTCTTAGTAATCAGTACAGGTAGACAACAGAGTATTTTACTGTCTTGATTTTGGACTCCTGAAATAATCACACTGCTAAAATCACGTTGCTTCGTATAACAGAGTCAGAAGCTCTGTTAATTAAGATGGGACATGGATACTGTATTTTGGGATGCAGGTGTATGCAGTGATTCCCAAGAATAATTCATCACCATGATTTTTTAAATGTAAGTTAAACAATACATTTTAAAAATAGAAAATTACATTGTGAAACCATTCCTTACATCAGATTAACTCAGTTATGGCAGTCGTTGTTAATTCACAGAAGTGCTGCAATCAACACAACATTATAGGCTGCATATTTCAAAACAATTCAAATTTTTCACTTAGTGTAAAACACTGTTACTTCTTAGAGACAATTTTACCTTAAAAATTACATCTGCAGAGCAAAGACACACCTGCCTTAGTCATGCCTAACACTGTTTGTCTTTTGTGCTGCCAAAGATCCTGCTACTCCATAACTAAGCTTTTAAGGATTAAAAATGTGTACAGAAGCTGTAACCATTCAGGGCACATCCACAGCTGCCAGTGGCCTCCCCCCTGTGCAGCACCATTAGGGGCTCTGCTTTACACTCCCTTCAGGATATTGGCTCTGCTATTCTGGATTTCCATTCAAACCATTCTATGTCTCCAACTGTCAAACTGGCCTCTGGAATTTGGTGCTAGAACAGCTCCCAAGAGTCACAAAAATATGATGAAATGCACCTGTGGAGGAGGCCTAGTTCAATAAAGACTCACTAAAAAATATAAAGCAATTACACTTACTTGACACTCAAACTGCTTTTTAGCTCATCTAGTACCTTAGTTTACACTCCCAGAGGGGGAAGATACAGTGAAAAGGGAGGCACAGCAATAATCCATGCACTTCCCTACATCCTGCCTCTCTCAGAGCCACCTTGCAATTGGATATTGTATTTTGGGATGCATGTAAGCAGCAGCACTACCCTACTTCAATCTTCTTCAGTCATTTCTTCCCTGAATGCAAGAACGGAAATGGGTGGAATAAGAAAAACTGTTCTTTTGGCAGCAATCTCAGTTTAAGACTGTATCTTACTGCTCTTGGATTAACTGTGAGGGACAAAGAATATAAAGCCCTCTCCTCTTAAGGGCTGTTTTATGCCTGCCTAATCTTCTCATTACTTTCCCCCTCTCCAAGCAGGTTTTGTCTGAGGATTTTTTACCAAAATGGCTGTGGGCACACTTCCTTCCTCCCCTCATTCCTTTGCATCAGATACCAACAGGCAAACATATCAAAACCTTTTCCCTTGGTCTCCAAAAATCTGTTTTTTCTCCTTCCATGGATGGTTCCCTAAATTCTCATCTCCATTGTATTGTTTTTAATTAGGTCATGCTGTGTAGCCTAGGGCTTCATTCAAGTTGCAACATCTCCAAGTCTATGTTTGTAACATTTTCAAGCCTGAGTACAGTAAGTCATACACATCCCACAGACATCCTAAGGCTCAGAACAGCAGGTCTTCCTGAAATTCCTTCTCTCTATTCCACCATGCCTATTTCTGTAGCTCTGACCATAGCAAGACAGCTGAGATTTTATAGTAAATATTAGACACCTTCCTTTCAGTGACAGCACCAGTTTTTTGACATCCCCCAGAAGTTGCAGCTCTCCAGCTGGCACAGAGCAGATCACACTGCCCTTCCACACACGCAGCACTGGGGAACAGGCACGCACAGAGAACATCAATGAGTGGCTGTGCTAACCCTGGTGGGCAGCTCAGCCCCACATAGCCACTCGCTCACTTCCCCCCACTGACAATCAGATGGGCAGAAGTGAGAAACCTTGTGGCTTCAAGCAAAGACAGTTTGATACAGCAAAGCTGCCTGTACAAAGCAAAGTAAGAAATTAATTTCTTCCCATTGGCAGGGAGACATTTAGCCATTTCCAGGAGAGCAGAGCTTCATCATCATGCAGATAAGCCAGTTGGCAAGACAAACACCAAATTCTGATTTCCCACCCTTCCTTCTTTCTTTCCCCCTGCTTTTATTGCTGAGCACAGCACCATATGGTATGGAATATCCCCTGGGATCAGCTGTCTGGGCTGTGTCCTCTCCCAGCCCCTTGTGCACCCCCAGCCCTCTCACTGCTAGGGCAGCACAAGGACCCCAGAAGGCCTTGGCATAATTACTGTTCAACAAGAACTAAAACATTCTTGTTATCAACACTGCTTTGGTCAAAAATCAAAAATGTACCACAGCAGGACCTACAATGAAGAAAATTAACCTATTCTGGCTAAAACCAGCACAAACCACAAGTGTTTACATACAAGAATGTATAAACCATTGCCTGTTGGCAACCACCTTCAATTCCTCACTCCTTACCACTGCATCCAGAAATTCAATGCATCTTTTCAAATCTGGCCTGGAATCACAGAACTGTCTGAAGAGAAGTCTTCCTATAGGCTGTTTGTCACAAAGCTGGCTATAGTCTCTTTCTGGGAAAAAAACAATAAGTAAGTATCTTTATTTATAATTATTTTTGTAATATCATGATCCTTACTCCCAATCTGAGGTCACAAAAACATCACTAAAATGTGAAGATTTTACTTTTACATATTTAGCAAAGATACCATAAGTATGCAATGATCCCAAAGACCAGTGAAACACACCTCAGTCTCATCTGTCTCTTACAGACTCTCACATTTACTAAAAACACATGGAATTATATGTTTCAGTCCCATTTAGGTTAGGGTGCAGGAAGCAACAGTATTGTGAAATAGCAATACCAAAGCAAACGAGATGGTTTGGAAAGAGGGAATACAGGATAATAACGAAAAAGGTTAAAAAATTATCACAAGACATTAAGGAAAAGAGTGAAATATATCACTATATCATTCAGTGCATAACATGATTCCTTTTTCTAATTCATGGTTTTGTCAATCTATCCTTTAGGAACAGTTTCCTTTAATAAACAAGGAGCTGTGATACAGCTTTTATCTTGTCATAAATTTATTTTCTCCTAAATTCTCCATCATATTAAAAGTTTAATAGCTTTTTTTGCTAATTAGAACTGGGAAGTGAGGCAGACCCTTTTCCACTGACACCACCTTTCCCTCTCACAAACACCCAGACAGACCATTCACTCCACAGGACACTTACCAATCGAGGATCTAATACCTTCACAGTGACTCACAGGGGGCAACTTCAGCATCTCTTTCCATTTTTTACTACGCCCACTCCGCTTGCCTAGAAGAAAAATATGAGTAATGTAAAAAAGACAGTAAGTCAGAATGAAAGTAAATACAACATTAACAGTATAAAATTAGGTCTGTTCTGCAGAGATGTGTCAGACTACTGTTCATGCCTAGAAAGAAATCCATCTACAAGGATATCCAAACCAACAACAAACTTAACACAGAAGAACTTCTACATGAAACACTAAAAAATGCAGAAAGCCTTTTGCAAGACAAGTATCTCACATTTTGGCTGTGTATACAGAATACCTCTGCAGAGACCAGGCAAATACTTAGATATTCTGAAAATTACAAACAAAACTGAAACATGAAAGACAGAAAAAAAAAATTGAGAATTATCTCTCAACCATAGTGAATATTGGAAGACATTAAAATTGTGTAACAAAACACCAAGAACAAAGTTCTTAGATAATCAAGTTATACATAAATATTCTCTTCCTTTTCCTAAGGGCAGTAATAGCATTACGAGTAGACCCCACTAAAAATGAGAGGGCATAGCTCAAATACACACCATTTCTTCTAGAGCGCAGTAGGACATGGGGTAGCAGGAAGAGCTGAGCTGCTGCAGAACTGAGATGTTTGCAATGCTTCAAATTTCACAGCACCAGATTGAATGATTTTAAAAAACTGCTACCGTATTTTTCCCATTGTTTCTCAAGAAACCTGTCTGTGCTACATCTTCTCTGTTCTATTGGACTTTCAGCACATTGGCTTCTCCAGGTCAGGGTAATCTCATTTACAGAAGATATCACTTATCAGAATCATGGAATGAACTGCGTTGGAAGAGACCTCCGAGATCATCAAGTCCAACCCTTGATCCAACCACTGTGACAACCAGATCATGGCACTCAGTGCCACATCCAATCTCATCAGAAAAGCAGAGCTAGACACAGGAACATATTTATATATCTTTTCAAATGCAAAACATTTCAGTGGAAGAGCAATTTTTTGCTGCAAAGTATTTTAAAAGAAGATGTTGCTAATTGATATGACCAGATGCATTTTCACATGACAGAACAGCAGCAAATCTGCACAGGAACCTTCTGAGTGCACCAAGGCAGTACATTCTGTTAACCACAATGAGAGAGAAAAGGAAGGGAGTTACCCCATGTAACCCGAATTGAAACCAAGCTGCAAAGAGTACTCAACTCTTTCAGAATTAAATCGTTAGGGGGAAAGGAACTAACAACTTCAGAATAACAAAATGTGTATTTCAAAGAGGCCTCCCTTCACTCAAACATTCAGCCTCTTGACCAGTTGCACCACTGCAGTGAGAGCAGTCCCAGCCCAGTGTCCCTCAGACCGTACCAAAGGTACATGATTTGCCAACAGGAACATCAACATCTCCCTGTGCTTCTGCCACAAAACATTCCCAACTCCAGTATCCCTAGAAAAGTAAACAAATAAGGAATGAAAACCCTGCAAACGTTGCCTTGCAGACATTTTTTGAATGACACTTATTCTCTAGAAAAAAAACTTCTGCACTTCATTTCCTGTGTCACTTTGCAGGTCTTTTGCTTTCCAAAATATTTCAAAATACAAACATATGGAATCCACTTCCCTTCCTATACTTTATGCAGTACCAGAATGAATAATGAAGTTGTAATTACCATCATTAAAAACATCATCATTAAAACAAACTCCCACTATTTGAACAAAATATTTTTGATCTTAGGAAGCTGAATACGTGCTTGAAGAAAATCAAAACACACAAAGCAAAGAGCCTTTCTAAGAGAAATGAACACAAAACCGAGCAATATTGACATAGCTAGCCTGTACATATATATTGAACAACAAGGTCTGAGTATATATTATTATGTGATCATGAAAAACAATGGTCAGAAGTGTCAAGTTTAGCCATGGAACTGAAAATACACAGAAGGTCCTCAGAAGTTAATTTTTTTCTTTTAGAAAGTGCCCAGAAAGACTAATTAGTCCACGTCACCACACAATCAGTACTGACTAAGAATGATAAACCAACCCAAATTTGTATCACAATGCTGTTTGGAAAAAGCAAAACTGAACTGCGATATACACCAAGTACACCACCTTCTGCAGCACAGCCAAAGAAAAAACCCAAAACTACCCCAACCCCCAAAAAAGAGAGGATCACTGGTGCATTATACTTCAAACCCAACACAAGCAAGTGCTGCATTTTGTCCCAAATATTTGGCCAGTGACTTATCATGGGACCATTATGAACTTCATTTTACAAACAGAGACTACATACTACAATGCAACTGAATTCACCATCCTATAGAAGTCAATAAAGACTGCATATAATTTATTAATGATACAAAGGAATTAAGTTCTGAGGAGTACCAAGTAAATCAACCTGCTCTCTCTTTTCTCTAAACTGAGTGTTCTTGAACTTACGACAAATGCACTGAAAAAGTCTGTAGGTCCCAGTAATGTAAAGAGCCATTTCTGGTAACAGTTATGGCAAAAGGCCAATTTGTTTGTCATATTATTCTCTAATTGCAAAATCCTTTTCCATTTCAGAGGCAGTTTAAAAGAAGTATCAAATCAAATTATAACAGTTGTGGTTTGAAAGTGTCTTAATATTGATTTTAGAGCTTCTATTCTGGATCTCATTCCAAAATACTTCAGATAAAATTCTTCCAGAAAGACCAACAGCTTTTACTTTCCAACAGAGCAGCAACAAAGCCATTAGGTTAATCTGCTTTATGGCTGACCTCTGTGGCCCAGATGAATTACCACTTTGCCTCTTTCAGATGTAATTGCTGGCTAAGAACAATGTCCAACTTGGAGCGACTCATCTCGTACAAAGAGAAGGGTGGGTGCAGCAACACAACATTACAGCGAGCACACACTGCAATTACATTCGCAGGAGCATGAGAACCTTTCCTTCTCCTCCTCCCCAAACTACTTCTGAAGAGTTACAGTTTCAACTTTACCTCTTTACAGGCTCTCACTTCTTAAAAAGGTACATACTAAATTCAGTTTGGTCATTTCACTAGAATATGGTATGGGAAAGATGTTTAGATGTTTTAATTTTTCAACTTTTTTTTCTCAGAAATATTTGAAAAATGTATGTAAGCAAAAGTGGTTGGCTTATTCAGCAGCAAAACCACAACTAGTTGCAAAGAAAAGAAACTGCTGTGACAAAACAAAGCAAACTATGTCGAGAAATAAGAATATATTTCAAGTCATCAGATGGACTTCCCAAAGGCACAGAAAGGGTTTGCAGACTGACTCTCATTTCACTGAGCACAATGTTCACTGAACGTTACCAAGTCATTCTTCTTGAGACAGAAAATTTGGATTCTGTCATACAGAATGAAAATAGTGAGAATCACCGTCCTGTCTTTGGCTAATAAATGCACACAGACTACCTGTGGTCAGACCCAGTGGCCACTGCACCGACCCCACGGAGCTGTTCAGGGATCTCTGTGCTCCACTTTCCTGCCTGTGCAGGGCAGGCACCGTGGCTGTGTCTGAAGCACAAAGCTCCACAGCACTGGGGTGCACGATTGCTACACAAACTCCATTCTTGCAAAACTGATTCCACAAACCAGACTGTCAGATACCAGCTGAGAAATTCATACTGGGCCACACCCAGATAAGCTCTGAAAGCATAAAACTGCAACAAGATGAGAACCCACAGCATGTCTTTAGCTGTATAAATCAAATCAATTGGTTCAAGGAAAAAATGCAAAACAACTGATATAGAAGCTCTACGTCATCTACACTGAGATGCACAGATAACCCAGGTACATACACTGCATTACAATATGCCTTTCCCATAGTGGAGACAGTTTCAGACAAGTTTCCCAACAGATTTAAGACTCACATGAATTCAAATCGTCTCCTACTTTCAGACACATTTTCCTTCAGACCACTCACAGTAAGAATTAAAACCTTCCACTAAAAAAAAAAAAAGAAAGCATTCCTGTTTAACTGTGGCCTTACACCATACAGACGTTTATAAGCTGTGCCCACTAAGGAACAAACATTGATGGTGTGCCCTTACTGGGCGAGATCCACCCTCAGGACACAGAACACTGGGGAACCAATACCTCAGATCTCAGATCAGGCTGTGACACCAGAGTAGCACCAAGTTCAGGCCAGAAGACAAGTTCACACATATCACCACTTGGGGAAGGTTGTCGTGCTTGCAGTTCTAGAGACAGCTCACACAGTACTGCTTCGGGTGATCACTGCAACCTTCTCCACTCTGCAGGGCAGACGTACTTTTTGACATCTCTGTTCCTTCCAAACAAGCCTGGTCACGGCTTAACAACTAGGCTAAGTGGAGTGGCAACTCTTCCCTGTGGAGAAAGAACTTGTTTTCCCCCCTCAGACATATGATACATACAATGTGGCTGGTTCTCAGTAAATTTACAAGATCACTCGGCTGAAAATTCAGGTTTCAGCACAAGGTAGTCACCAAACTCGTCAGCATTACAAAGGCCAAGGCACTTCTGAACACAAATAGAAGCAAAAATGCAAGCAGTACAATAAATAAACACATAAAAGATACCTACAGGTTACAGATTGTTATGGCATTAATAAGATAATATTCCTCACACTCCTGGATTCAAGTGTATGGAATTGGACTTCAGCAAGGGAATGCTCAAGTCCTTTTGCTTATCTCCTGTCAGCACAGTAACACTGCAAGCAGTTCCAACCCCGGCTCTCTACGTGAACACTTGTGCAGCTTGTTTATGTGCACAATCCCTTATTGTTCCCACAGCTATAACCACTCGAACAACTGGTTCTTCCCATCAGCTCTCCACACAACTCCAGAGATCATGTGCACACGCAGGAATGCCAGTGCACACACACTGTGCAGCTCCTGCACTCCGGCAATGAGGTACGGAATGAAGTCCTGTGTCAACTCAAATAAAAATGTAACTCTTCTGAACCAGAATTTAGTATTGTGATCTGCAGTCAAACAATGTAACATCTGTGTATACCTTTCATTTTGAAATGTCTATAACAAATTAATCAAAAGGGTTTACTAGATGAAAAAAAAAAAGCAGTAAGAAAACTGATTTCACAGACAACTCCTTGACAAACAAGGACTTTTTATCATGACAGTACATCAACACTGCACAGATATTTAATTATTTCCCACCAGTAGATTGTAAAACCTCTACTGTAATTGCCACATTTGAAATAACCAAAGCAGCAGTGTGTGTGTGTGTGTGTGTGTGTACCAATAACTAGACCTCTAGTGTTGTGTTTATTTAGTAAATGTAATTATTTAAGATTCCAACATGCCCACATGCATTCTTACAGTTCATTAAATAAAGGACAAAAAGGCAGACATTGTGCTTAATTCTGTACAAACACAGGAAGGCATGTTTCCTGCCACCATGAGTTTACAGCAATTTAAAGCACAATGCAATAAGGGAGTGCAACAGAACACAGGAGGCAAATGAGGGAAGAACTGACAACAATTAAAAGCGACTACAAAACCCCTCGGCCACTCTCCTGTTAGATCATATCTGCTGCTGGTGAATGGACCTGCTGGGTAGGAGTGTGCCTTGGTTTCTCCCTTGCCCATACTCCTTAAATAATTAAAGATTTCCAGTTCAGTTCAGTAGCCAAAATGCAGCAATCTGAGCAATCTCCTTAGAATTGTCTTCCTAGTTACAAACATACATTACAGGATCCCTCCCTTGTATTATCACCAACACTACCCTGAATTATTACCCTTTAGTGCAAGCAAAACTAGGATGTATTTCACTGGCAGATTTATTCCAATTGCTTTTTAACCTGCTATTTGAGTGTACCATTTATTTACTCTGTTCATAACACAACTTCAATGTGAAACAAAGTCACTTGCAGGATTCACTTAAACCACACTCTGATCACATTCTGTTACTGAAAGGTTCCTGCTAAATCCACCCCTGGGCTGCACCCAGCAATTATCAAATCTGCAGGAGCTGACTGATCCATCTGAAAACTAATTTGGGAAGAAACCCTCAAACCCAAAACACCCAGCAACACAGGGCAAAAAACACCACAAAAACCCCACATGCCCTAGATTGGTTCACTGATCCAGCTGGAAACCACCTCAGCCATTCTGCAACCACAGGCTTGAACCAACACAACCAAGAGCTGGGAGAAAATTTGTTTGAGGCATCATCTTAATTTAGCCCAAATCAATCATGACACAGAGGACAGTGTATGCCTAACAGCAGACCCAATTCCCATTCACAAACTGCTCCTGCCACAGCAGTGCAAATGAATTCTAAATGGATGCAAATGGACCAGGTATGTTTAAGATGCACTCTTGGCACGGATCCTCAGCTGGAGAAACTGCCACTGACTTCAAAGGAACTACAGATCTCCCCTTTGGGTGTATTTTTGGAGACTATTACTTTGGGCAATGAAAAAAGAAAGGCTCCTAAGGACTTTAAAACATACAGTGATTAATTTCTTTCCTTCAAAACATCACAGGCGATGTGTGGGATGCTGAAATGAACTTGGGCCTTACATATACTCAAAGGATTTACTTGGTGATAGAAATAACTACAAAACACAGAACATACAAACATAAAGAGTGAATATAAAATAAAAGTATCTTTTGGTAAACTTTCAGCTTTTATTTCAGAATAACCATGTTTTATTTCTCTCCCTTTATGGGACAAATTCTTCAATGTCCTTCAAGAGATACTAATTTCAAATATCTTTGAAAAAATTGATGTGTTAATTCCTCTGCTCTTGTGCACAACTAGAAGTTGTATTGCTGTACTCTACATTTTTACACATAAACATCCCCACATGAGAAAACCTAAGTAAGGAGCACATGGAACTGGAAGCTCTCACACCAGCTGTCTCAGCACATACATCACTATCACTGAACACTTACCTGGTTTGGTATCTCAGTTCCTGCACTTCAGGGCTCACAAGAGCAACACTGAGTTTGCTTTATAATCTCTTGTTTTTCTACTGAGTCACCTGTGCTTGTTCCACCATTGGGCTCACCTTAAGAGGAAGTTTTCCCCTTTTCTTTCTCTCATAGAGGTTTCCCTCAAAAAGTATTGTACATACAAGAGGAAAGAGCTGGATTTACACAGGTGGCCACTCACTTATCCCACAAAGTGGGATGAGGAATCCCAGAACGCTCTGCACTGGACAGGACAGCTCTCAGCACTTGCAGGTCAACTGGAAAAGTTGACAACGAAAGAAACACTCCCAGTGCAGCTCCTGACTCCCAAATCTTTCACCCATGAAGTACCAAAGGGCACTCTGTGTCATCACAACATCTTCTAGTAGCAGGTGCTCTCAGGAGTCCTTCATTGTGACCCACCACCAACACCCACACGTGCAAAGAACTGGCATTTGATTATTTACCAAGTCACATTTAAAGAAGATAAGGAATCCTCATGGCTTTCCTTCTTCACATAAAGAACTGTTGTAGTTGCTACAGAGATAGTACAAGTCTTTAATGGAAAGAGACAGGCTTCTATTAAAATAATCTGTATTATTAAAAGGTGCAAAAATCCTCTTACGGACAAAATTCAAAGTTTTGAGGCTGGGGAAACCTGGGGTTTGATATGGCCTGAACAGGGGGATTAGTAAATTCTTATAAACAGAACTTATCATCATGCAAATTGAATTAGAAATAATAGTAAAAAATTATTAATTAAATAAATTAACAGTAAGACTGCTGGTGAGAAGGTAGAAGGTAATTAGTCTAGAAACAGACAGCAATACCACTTTGTTTCTGTTCTGCAGGAGAAGAAAGAAGTAAAAGATGCATTTTATCTGAGCACACCAGTCAGTTCCTCACTCTCTTATAACAGAGATAAATTTACTTTCTGCCTATCAAATCAGATTAAAACAGTAGATATGAACCTGGCTGTTCAAGGAGTGCTGATTCTGCACACCTACGAGTGTAAAACACAAATTACATTCAATCCTAAATACATTCACATCCAGAAGTATCAGAGTACCTGAAAGAAGAGGAAAATTATGAGTTCAAATCTGGGATCATGATTTTGACTGTTAGGTCTGGTCTGTGTGCTCAGGTGTCATTTGGGGCTGTTCACTGGGGATTTCTGAATGCTCCACAAGCCTCTGCCATAGCCTTGCACCAGAAGTGGACAGGTACACAACAGCTTTAATTCAGTTTCTGTATTAGAAACAGGAAAATGTCGTATCTCTGGGTTAGAAGACTTTGTAAGATGCCTTCGAGTGTACAATCTGTTACTACTCTTATCTTCATCAGAAAAGAACCTCAAGTGACACTTGACCAATGTGAGCCATAATTAAGCCTCACTGATTTCTTCTGACATGTCACTCCAAACTAAAAAATAAGAGCACAGTAGTTTACATGTTACTTCATTTGCTTTTACAACTGAACTACTTATCCAGGTCAACACCACCTCTTATCCACACTGAGAAAAACGATTACTGATGTGGCTCAAGCCTATACATGAACATATGTAAAGCTGCTATTTTATACTGGGTTAGGATTCTACTTTCTTCCATGAGAAACAGTAATTCTGCACTTTTCCACAATATCCCACCTCTCCACACACAGTACAGGGAGAGAACAGGAATGGGAAAGTCTGCTCTTCTGTCCCAGTTGTGAGGCCCTTTTAGCACAGAATATATTTCAGTAAAATCTCTCTCTCACACACGAACTTTGCAGGTTCCACTGCCTGCAGCCTGTTGGGCACACAGGAACAGAACTGGGGCAGGGACTTTATGGAGTGGCCCTGACAGATGGAACAAACGAAACACTCCCAGACCAACCAGATCATGCAACAGCCAGAAAATACTTTTATTTCAAGGACTGTTTTGAAAAATGTGACATAAAAAGTACCCCATGCACAGGAAATCAGTCCTGAAAAGGTTAAAAACCTTCTACCAACTGATCAATGGAGTTCTGGCGTTTCAAAGCCAAAAATCACATTTTTTGTACGTGCTTACAAAAGAGCCCAGGCCAAGTGAAGGCACTAAAGAGTAAGAGTTTATTACCTCTACTTTTATAAGTCTCACATCAGGTAGAGCTGATCTTCTTCACATCAGCTGCTGTCAGACTTTCATTTACTTCATTAAAATATCTTGTTTGGTCAGTTCTACCACTATAATTTATTTTAAACATAGTGAAAACTTAACTAAAGAGGCAACCTGGCATTAGGCAGCCACTTAAAAGCCCTTCCAGATTACCACTCCACTCTTTGTGGTGAGGGTTTGGGCACAGTAAAGTTTTGAGCCAGACTCCACTTTCCCTTCATTTCTCAGATCACTTCAATGCAAATTCCAAGTCCAGGCAGCACCACCACAGACATGTTACCGTCAGTGAAACCAGCCAAAACACGTTCCCCAGTCTGAGGTGGTCTCTTTAGCTCAGGTTGGGAAAAGGCCCAAAATTGTGATCACTGTTCTGGTTTTTAAACCCCACTTCAAAGTCAAAACGCTGATTTTCCTCTCCTGCTGCTCAAGGCAAATTTAACTGGATACACATATGGCGTAAGTGCCAAACCCATTCAGAGTTGGAGGAACTTGCAGAACGTACAGAGGCAGATTCTGTTGTTCTTACTCACTTTGAACAGCTCCAGCTAAACTAATGGGACTGCTCGACACAATCAGGAAAAGCAGGATCCGTTCCAAAAAGAATGTGCACATTTCGTAGTTGAAAAACATACTCTGCTGGTAACCTGGGGAGGCTTCAAAGTGGCCGTTTAATGGACAGTTATATACATGGAAAAGGAATAGGACAATCTTACTTCAGGATGTGTTTCTTAAACAGCAACCACGTGTGATACTGAAATTAATTATCTATTCAAAACCCTTGTTAATTTAGGGGAGGACTCTTCAGCTCAAGGTGTTCTGGGGAGTCAAACTCTAAGTACTAATCTAATGGAAAACAGCACACTTTTGTATTAATACAAAATACTCCGCTGCAAAGTACAGGTCGCGCTCAGCAATGTTTTCCACAGGCAGGAATTCCAACAAGATGGAGTGCAAGGTTTTTCCAGAGAAGATTTATGTCACTTCGTCCCTTATATCCATATGCTTACGTATTTATAAACAAACCGAGAACTACAGACGAACGACCTTCTTAAAACATCCGGTGAAAACACAATTTGAAGCAAGGGGGAAGGAGGAAGGGGTGTTTTTTTCAAAGCCAAAGCCACAGGGCTGTAACTCCGGACCGATCCCGCGGGCGGAGCGGGGCAGGTGCCTCAGGGCTCTGACCGGGACTCACCGGAGGGTCCCGCCGCCCCCCCGGGGTCCCGGCCCGCCTGACCCCCTGCCCGGCAGCCTCTCCTCCCTCCCTCGCTCCCACCCTCTCCTCCTCCATCACTTCCTCTCCCCCTCCCCGCCGCTCCTTTCCCCCTCACCTCAGACCCTTTTCCTCCCCGCCGGTCGCCCCCAGCCCGCCCCGCCTCGCCCTCCCGCTTCGCCTCGCCCCTCGCTCTCACCCTCCCGGGCTTTCAGCAGCACCGTGTTGGCCACGATGTTCTCGATCTCCATGGTCGGGGGCTCCTTCCCCTCAGGGCAGCCGGAGCGGGGGCCGCCCCTACAGCCTCCTTCGCCCTCTCCTCCAGCCCCGCCACCGCCGCGGCGCCAAGCCTCGGCTCATCCGGCCCCACAGGACCTCAGCGCTGCGCTCGCCTCTTCCCCATCACCCGCTGCTCGCCCCGGCACCGCGCTCCCCCTCCCCGAGGGCGGAGGCGGGGAGCGAGCAGCGCCCGCCCGCCCCGGCCATGGCTCCTCCGCCCGCCTCGGGCAGCGCCGCCCCGCGCTGCCGCCCTCTCCCCTCAGCGAGACTACAAATCCCAGCAGGCAGAGCGCGGCGTACGCAGGAGAGAGGTGGGCAGTTTCGCGCGAGGCATGATGGGACATGTAGTGCAGCAAACGTTCCCTGGGCTCGCCCCAAAGGGGGCGGGGCGAAGAGTGGCAAATGTCGCGGTATTTGGGCGAAGCTCTCGCGAGAGGTGGGAGGTGGTGGTGCGCGTGCGGTGCTGCGGGGCCCGGTGGGCAGAGGGGACGGGAGGGGTCGGGCCGTCCCAGCCGCTCCTGCTTTTCCTCCCCTCCCTCCTCCGTTCCCCGGCCCTCCGCCTCTCACCGGGACTGCGAGAGCTGTCCCGGAGCACAGCAGTCAGTTCGGGGGATTTTGCTCCCCCGCCCCTCAGCCCTGACCCCGCGCTCCGTGCGGGCCGAGCCGCTGCCTCCCCCCGCGGGCAGCCCGAGCAGAGATGGGGAAGGCGGCCAAGAGGAAGAGAAAGGCGTCGGTGCCCTCCAAGGGCCCCGTGAAGTCTGCGATGGCCGTGGTCAAGAGCAACCCCTTTGAGGTGAAGGTGAACAGGCAGAAGTTTGACATCTTGGGGAGGAAGACCAAGAATGATGTGGGACTGCCTGGTGTCTCACGGTCCAAGGCCATCAAGAAGGTAAGGGGGCATCCCAAGCAGGGAGGAAGGATGGCATCTCTGTCTTGGGGAGATGATAAGCCTGGAGCCCTCTCGGGAGAGATGAGGGACCGCCGCCCTCCTCAGGAGCCGTGTCACCTCACACTGCTCAGGAGGGGATGGGGGCTCTGGGAATGGGCCCTCCCAGGGCAGCCCTCGGCGTTCTGCAGTGCGAGTCTTCCTCATTGCTTGTGTGGGAATGATTCTCTTCTAAAGTTACCCAGGCCCAGAATACAATGGCACGTGTTGTCGGCACAGGACCAGAGTGCTGGTGGTCATCAGGTCGGGTTTAGTGGTCACAGGACATTAAACTTCTTGAAAATGGTGCAGTGTTGGTGTAACTGAAAACTTGGGAGAGCACTAAAGTCAGAATGCAGGGAGAAACACAAAGAAACTACCACTGATCTAGACAAAAATGCAGGTGATTCCTGCACTGGTTGAGTAGTCATGTTGTGTGTTGGGATGCAGTGATTTGGCCTCTGCTCTTGTAAGAATGATCATGCAACTTAACAACAGTAAGTCTTTTATTTTCCACCCTTGTACCATTTTAAAATTGCCTCTTTCTTTCTCTACTGCCAATCCCAGCTACCTGACTGAAATCTGTAACACATAAGGGAGAATGTGTCCTACTGTGTGTCTGGGACTCCAGCAGCCTACCTTATCCTTGGGTGAAACACTGGATTTTTTAACCATCTGTCCCTTCAAACAAACCATCAAAGAAGTCAAAACCTCTGTAGATTCAGTTAAAACTGTAAAAATTACAATTTGAAAACGTGCCTCTTCGATTCTCTTTGACCTGTTACACACATTCTGTTGCCAAACATTTAAAGCACTTACTGAAAGGACAAGTGCAGCACAAGCAAATGGAGAGTTTGTCATTTTGCATGTAAGAGGTGAGGTATTAAGTGATTTTTTTATCAGTAAGAGATAATCAGATAATTGATAAACAAAAGTGCTTTTCAATATCCAAAGTATTAAGAGATATTAAAGTGCATACGCAGTGTTTAAGCTGCATGATACTTATATTTTGTGCATGAAGTAAATCCAAGGCAGAACTGGCACAGTAGTAGATGAAACATGAATTATGGTGTCATTTACAGCAGCATCTGAAAGCTGTGAGTGCTCAGTGAGGCTGCAGAGGCCTCATGGAGGAAACCAGGCCTTGTCCAGAGAAGAGCAACGAAGCTGGTGAAGGGACTGGAGCACAAGTGCTGTGGGGAGAGGCTGAGGGAGCTGGGGGTGTTTAGCCTGGAGAAGAGGA
>JAWWEV010000134.1:64363947-64399521 GCA_035583235.1 Hafferia zeledoni
CATGATCTGGTAAAGGGACTGGAGTTGGACCAAGGGTTGGACTTGATGATCTTGGAGGTCTTTTCCAACCCAATCGACTTGATGATTCTGTGATTCCTTCAGTGCAGCACTTACTGATATGGTGTGTCCCGGTGACAGGAATTGCAAGGGCATCATTCCAAGAGACTCAGTTAATGTGTTTCAATAAAAATGGATAGTCTTTCAACCTAAACACAGCCAAGGTTTGCTTTTTTTAGAAACTATATAATATTTTCAGCCTGAAATTATAAATTAGCTCTCAGTCTTCGTTATTATTTGTCAAGATTTTTTCTTCACATGGGCAGCTTTTAAGAGAACTTAGTGACTGAATAGAAGCCTCTCATCTTTTTTTCTCATTAATTTTTCCTTCTTTTTCATTGCATTCTGATAATTCTCATTATGATATGATGGCAACATAAAGCTTAATATGTTGACAGGATACCATGGAGCCTTTTTTGCTTTGTCTTTGAAAGCAGTTGCTCTCTTTGTTTTTTTAATTTTATCTCGTTTTGTCTTTTTCCTTCCAGCGCACCCACACGTTGCTGAAAGAATATAAAGAAAGAGAAAAGTCAAATGTATTTAAAGATAAACGTTTTGGGGAATATAACACCAAAATAACTCCAGAGGAAAAGATGATCAGACGATTTGCTTTGGAAAGACAGGTAAACTACAGGAATATAAAGAAAAAATAAAACCAAACACAAATCCACAAAAAACAATTAACTTCTTAGGCTGGGAGTGCCCCCTTAGCAGAGGGGTTTGGAGGGCAATGCTTTATTTTTGATTTTATATGTTTGGAACTTAGGAAAAAGGAACTTTTTGTGGAAATCAAAATTTTTTCATGAAACCTCTCTGGTTTTGCTGGAGAAATTTCTTTGATCACTGACATGCAAGGGAGCCAGTTACAGGCAGATTCATCAATTACTTGGTTTTCTTTGGCTGCTTTCACTGCTATGATTTGTGAATTGCATTAGGAAAAGTCAGGCACTGTCAAGTGTACTTTGATTCCAGTAGAGCTGTTGAACTGCAGCCATTTCATTTGCTGAGTAGGAGAGCTCTGTAACTTCCTGTCATTCTGTAAAGTGAATTGTATGTGCAGGTATTGTCCTTTCTCCCTTATCATACTCAGCCTCCAGAACTGAGTAGTGTAAATCATACTCTGCTGCTTATTTTTATAGGTTAAAGTCTGATTCATGAGGCCTGAAATGTAATTAGAAACTGATGCTACTGATATATAGATAAAAGTTAAGCTTCCTTAGGTTCCCTGAGTTAGTCCTTTTGTAGATTAGTATAAGAATAAGAGAGACATAATATTCCCTCTCTTAAGATTTAATGTATTTGAATAGTGCTCTTATTTCAGTGTTGAGATCCAGCAGAACACTGGAATAAGAATCTCCACAACTAGTACTAAAAGTACAGGCTGTGTTAATTTGTTGCCTGGGAACTGAAAACCTTTTGATATTTAATGGGTTTGTTTTACTGTTCTTAGCAAAATTATGGAAAGAAGAATATCTATAATCTTAATGAAGAGGAGGAATTGACTCACTATGGCCAATCTTTGGCAGAAATTGAAAAACTGAATGATATTGTGGATAGTGACAGTGACACAGAAGAAAGAGGAACACTGTCAGGTAGGACCTGTCAGCTGGTGCCCCCCTGCTGGTTCTGTTGTTGATAAACACACATCATTTGTTCAGTACTGTCTCTCAGTGAGGATGAATATTATGTACTTGGTTGGAATGTTTAAGCCAGATTTAATTACTTAACCACACACAGACCAGCTCTCTGGATCTTGGCAGGTGTTAAGTTGGACATACCTGCCTGTCAAGCTTCTTTACTCTCTGAGCTTTTCAGCATAAACAGGTATCTGTATTTTGAGCCCTTTGGCCAGAGTCTGAAGTGTGAGTTTTCTGGTTCCTTTCTTGCACCTCTGAGTCCAACTGCTCAATAAATACTGTAAAAAACATGTTTCAACTTCATACAAAATGTTTGTCAGTGTAAATTATGTGCCTGACCATCTCTTTTGGTATGGCCATTCCCACAGGGATGGGTATAATGCATGATTGGTTTGATAGTTCTAATTGTTCCCATTCTCAAAGAACAGGGAGATTCTGTTCCAACAGAAGCTCTCCTGGAGTCATGTATGGAATTGAAAAGGATTCACATTCTACTTTTTTTCCCCAGCTGAATTAACTGCTGCTCACTTTGGAGGGGGTGGAGGCCTCCTTCGCAAGAAAGCATCAAGTGGGCAGCAAGGTGAAGAGGAGGAAAAGCCTAAATCTAGGAAAGAACTCATAGAAGACATGATAGCCAAATCTAAACAAGAAAAGGTGAGTTTTTAGCTCAGAAGTATTAATGAGCATGATTAAGAAGCTGTGACGATTCCTCTGTTTGCAGAATGGAATAGTAGTGGAATAGAAAACAAAGGAGGAAGCTGCCTAGGAGAAGAGTCTGAGCAGCTTGAATAAAATCTGTCTGACTTTGTAGGTGTTTTAGGATATGACTTGAATATCTGCCATTCTTTGTATCCCCAAATCTCCCCTTCTGTTGAAACCTAATTTGGTCTCTGTATGCAACCCTTGTGCCATAGCTCCTTACTGCTGCTTCCACAAGGAATGTTGGCAGTTTATAAATGTTAAATATTTAAAACTGTTCATTTGCTTAGGACAGCATTTTGGTTTTGTGCTGCAAATGCTCTGTCATGTCCATCTGAACAGAACTGCTGCATTTGCTTGTTTTGTTTCTCTAGCAAGAGAGGCAAACTCGGAGAGAAAGTGCATTAGAACTCACAGAAAAACTTGACAAGGACTGGAAGGAAATCCAAGCCCTTATGGCCCACAAACCTCCAAAGTCAGAGAGAAAGGACAGAGAAGCAGAAAAACCCAAGGTAAGGTTTTGGCTGGGCTAATGTCTTTGGTTCTGGAAACTTGTGGCTTTGACTTGTAGTGGCTGAGGAATGAGGCAAAGCTCATCTCTCTGTAAGATAAAATGTTGCCTGCTGTTCTCATTGAAGGAACGCTACAGTTCAGACAGGCTGATCAGCTGGGGGAATGCAGGGTTTGTATGATTTCTCTGAGTTTAATTACGTCTGAGTTTAATTACGTACTGCTTTTCTTTAGTTACCAAGTTTGGAAGAGGCTGCACAGCACTGCTGACTACTGCTTGTTTGTGTGACAAATACATTTTCTTGAAGAAGTAAAATTGTTGAGAACACTGACTTGGTTTAATGGCCTTCAGGGCGTTCCTTGGATAAAACAACTCGTAGTTGACAACAGACATTTCCTCGTTATAAATTGTGTTCTGTCTTTCCAAAAAGGGAGTGGAAGCATTTTACTTTTGAATAGATACCTTATGGTCTCACTCTTTTTCTATCATTTATTTTATACTAAGGGAAGAAAACTTTTAAATTTAAGAATCTAAGGTATTGTACTGAACTTTTTTTCCTAGCAGAAATGTTATATTATCTTGCAGAACATTTTGAATTTCCATTTATTCCTTTGCAGTACAATTGTTTTTATAAGATCAGTTAATTAGTTCAATCTTGCATTAAAACTGATTTCTAAGTACAACAGAAGATACTGGATCAAAAGTTTGTGTTTTGTTTTTAAGATGTTTCATATTATGCTGAAACTCACTGAATATCAGCATCACTTTTAATTTCTTTTAATTAGTCATTTATGTAACTGAAATAGCAAAGGCTTAGCTTGTCTGACAGTATAAAGTTAAATGCAACTTATTCTACCTGTGTTTTGTTATAAACAGTATTTTAAAGTTGTTTTCAAATAATAAGTAAACCAGTTTTTATTTAAGATACTATTTTAAAGTTTCTTAGTTGTGAATAACTTAAATAGGGGAGGGGGAAATCCCAGGAGAATGACTTTTGAAGGGTTCATTCCATTCCTTGTCTTAATACTGAGTTGAATGTTCTTGTAGCTTGCTTTGGAAGCAGTCTTTTCCTTTTTTCTTGACAGTCTTGTTTCTTAGCTGTTCTGGCAGAGGGGTGGCTGCAAAGCAGAATAATGAAACTTGAGATAATAAACAACTACATAAATATTTCTTTAGCCTGATGAATATGATATGATTGTTCGAGAACTTGGATTTGAGATGAAAGCAAAGCCTTCAGAAAGGATGAAGACAGAAGAAGAATTGGCAAAAGAGGAGCAGGCACGGCTCCAGAAGCTCGAGGTATGCCATTTATGGCTGAGATTGTTTTGTGGCTTGTCTTTTGGGAGTGACTGCTTATATTGCTTGACCTTAGGCTGATAGTGGCTGTACTAAACTGCAGTTTGTCAGGGGGCAAATTCAGGAAATCTTCTGTTTGTGTTTGTAATCGGATATTGCAACAAAAAACCCCATAGGCTTAGTATGTGACTGTGGAAGTTTATGAAATGAGTCAGTCTTTCTTCAATAAAAATGTAATGTTACTTTCACTTGCCTTTAAGTGTTTGAAGTTATTCAGAGTTGAGAGGTGCTTCTACGTCAGTGCAGCATTATGTTGCACAGCAGTTGAATTAATACACTGAGAAGTCTTTTACTGTTTCCTTCTGATGTTGCAAGACTTCAGCAGTAGCATGGAAGCTTTGCTTTGCAGGGGAATAGGATTCTCTTGGGAAGTGTTACATGCCACTTCTATTACATGGAGCTCTAAGTCTTATGGAGAGAATAAATCATTTGGTAAATGGTTCTCTCTTGTGTTTTTTAATTTTTGGTTTGGTGTGCTAGGGACATATTTAGGACTGCAGGGAATTCAGTACCTTCAAGTTACCTCAGAGCAGCTCAGTATCAAATAGCACAACAGAGAATTATTCTTTTTTTTTTTTCTTTTCTGTTCACCATCTTGTTTGATGTTCAGTCGATCTCAAAAATCTTCGGATATGGTTGTGTTTGCTACAAGCTTGTTACACATACAAGAAACAGACAAACAGTGCAGAATCACAAAATGCTTTAGAAGCTTTTATTTTCTAGTAATGATGTCCCATAAGCAAAACAGATAGACCTTAAAATGAGAGAACACAATGCTTCTGGTAAACCCAGTTTTAAAGCCTTCCAAATAAGCTAATCCAATTGCCTGTGCTCTTAGCAGATTGCACTCCCCACAAAAAAACTTAAGTATCATCAGCTTTTCCCCATAATTTCTCAAGTTGCTGGTTTGGGTTTTTTCAGAAAATTTTTGAGTAATTCCAGTTAACTGGCTTTTTTCTTTGATTTTCTTTGTTATAATATGTGAGGAATCTCTCATTTTGGTGTAGTTCCCTGAGTGATATAGAAGGCTCAGGTCTGTGTGTGTTATTTCATGTTAAACACAGGCAGATCGACTGCGGCGAATGCGTGGAATAGATGAACAGGCAGATAAGAAGAAACCCAGCCACGTGTCAGCTGATGATCTGGCTGATGGTTTTATCCTGGATAAAGATGACAGACGTTTATTGTCTTACAAGGTAAGGCTTAAAACTTGTGAGTTTTCAGAGTTTCATAAAGAAGACAGGAAAAGCAGTTTGGAAGTTAAATCTGTGAAGGCATTTAGTCCAACGCCTGCCCAGAGCAGGGTAACTGTGAAATCACCACTTTACTGAGAATCCAGTCTGTTCTTGGAAAAGCTCCAAGAATGGAGCCTGCACAGAAGATGCACACTGACTGTCCTTCCTGTGAAAAGGTTTCTCTTCATATCCTGGCTGAGCAAGCCCAGCTCTGCCTCTCCCCACAGGGCAGGTGCCCAGCACCGCAGTGATGTTGGTGGCTTTCTGCTGAACTTGCTGCAGTTTATGGATATCTTTATTGTATTCGAAGACCCAAAACTGGGCACTGTGTTCTGTGTGGTCTTAAAAGTGTTGAGTAGAGGGAAATAATTGTTTCTCCTCAATCTACTGACTATATTCCTGCTATGACAGTAGCCTTCTCTCCTGCTGCTGCTGCTTAGTGAGTTGAGGGGGAGGATGTGTGTCTATGTTTTCTCCTTAAAATCACCTCTTGGCTGGCACTGCTGCCATTCACTGCTTGGTCTGTTTGTGTTTATTTAGCATAACTTTGCATGATGCTTCTGGTTGGATGCTGTCACCTTTTCAGTGTTTTAACTGGCTTGTTTGCTGACAGGATGGAAAAATTAATATTGAAAATGAGGAGGAAGAAAAAGAGGAGGAGGAGGAGGAAGAAGATGAGGAGGATGGGAAAGAAGATAATGAGAATGAAGAAGAAGAAGAAAGTGAGGAAGAACCTGCTAGTGAAGATGAGGAGGAGGAGGATGGTGCAGATAGCCACTCTGATCTTGCATCTGACCTTGAGAGTGAAGAAGAAGCTTCAGGGAATAAAGAAGAGAAGAAACACAAGACAAACGAAAATGAATCACAGAATGTGGAGGAACTAGATGCAAAAAGGGAAGCTGCCAAATCAGAGCTGCCCTATACATTTGCTGGTAAGTGAAAGACTGATCCAGAGATCCCTGTTGTCTTCAGGGTGTTTATAACAACCAGTCTCTTTCTCTGCCTTGTAGGGTCTTCTGCTATTCTAACAGTAGTAACTGCTGTTCTTAGTGATCAGCCCTAGTCTTCCTTTAGGAACCAGATCTGTTTCATCCCAGAGCTGTTTCTGCTTCTCTGAGCGGCCTTGGAATTGACCACAAGGAAAAAGTGTCTGTGCTCCTTTCTGCAGGCAAGGGGTGCCTCCAATCCAAAGTGCTGCTGTTTTACCCAAGGGAAGCTAGACCAGTGTTCTATGATCTATACTTTAATGAGAACAGGCTACTTTCTTAAGTGTATGAACTGACACTTTTTTTCAATGATGTAACGTCACAATATTGTTAGACACTCAAAATTTGACTAGTTTTGGGTCTGTGCCTGGCAGGAAGGAGGAGGCACATTTAAAGTAGTACACAAAACATTCATTAATATTAAGTACATAATGGATCTAACCATTGTCCTACTGTGCATGTCTCTAACAAAAGTATCTGTTGCAAGATTAAACAACCTTTCAAACAACTTCCTTAAGTGCATGTGTTTTTCGATCAAAAGGAGATGTCTTATTGTACATAGCCTTTTAAATTGCATTCAGGTTTTGTTTTAACCAGAAAGCAGTCACATTAAAATAACTCAAAAAAACCTAACCAGGTAGAATGGGGACTTTTGTAGAAAAATAAATGTGTGCCAAGGTTTTATTTCCTGACTTCTATTCAGAGATAAAATGCTACATATATGGTGGTAGGTTATGAGTGTTTAAAAGGTGATTATTTAAAACCTATATGGTGTCTTTTTTTTTTTTTTTAACAATAACATTTTTAAATTGGAAGTTTTGTTATACTTTCATTTAAATTAAAGATGTGAAGTTTGAGGTTTTTGTCTGGTCATTTTTTGTTTTTATCTTTTAGTTCCTGAGTCCTACGAGACATTTAAGTCTTTATTGGCTGGAAGAACAATAGAACAACAGCTTATTATACTGGAGAGAATTCAGAAATGCAATCATCCAAGCCTTGCAGTGGGAAACAAAGCCAAGCTGGAAGTATGGGGGTTTTGTTGTTTTGTTTTATTCAAAATTAACTTTGAATTCCAGAGTGAATTTTAGTAAGTGTTCAGGAAGCAGTATAAAACACACATGTTTGTGTTGTGAATAGCAGGGGAATCAACATACTACTCGTAGTTTCCTAAGTCTGTATAACTGTTCTTTTGTGCTGTTTAAGAACACAGACAGTGAAAAAAAACCCACCAAACTAATAATTTTAACATGCTATGGTTTTTACAGAAATTGTTTGGCTTCCTTTTGGAATATATTGGAGAGCTGGCAACTCTGGATTTACCAGAGCTCAGAACAATTGACAAACTGGTCCTGTAAGTATTAAATTTTATGGACTTTTCCCCCTTTATGATTCAAAGAGAAAAGCTACCCAGAGTAAAGCATAAATGATACTTTTTTCAAGTGTTCTGTAGGGCTTGTTGGCAGCTGGTATCTCTCCACCTTTATGATGTTTTAACTTTATTTCATATATTGCTTGACCTATTAATTATACGAAGATATTTTCTAAACCTCAGAATGTATTTTTTGGTCTGCAAAATGCTTCTCCTGGGTAGTGGATAAGTAACACCATATATGCATGAAAATTCTCTATATTAAGTTCCTTAGACTGCTGATAAAGGATTTTAAGCTTTGCAATGACAGTGTGCAGTTTGCCTTGCAATGTCTGCTGTTTCCATGGATTTTCATTCTGTGAATTCACTCAGGGAACTGGATGAAAATGGAAGTAAGGAAGGTTGTAAGCTCATACAAGAGTTCCAACTAAATGCTTTGCAGGAAGTTGTCAGTTTGGCACTGTTGTCTTCAAATGCCTGACAGGCAGTTACACTGTGACAAGAGAGCCAAGTTTGTCTCAGAGGTATAGGCAAAGGATGAAAGTCCATGTACAGGGGCTGCAAGAAGGGAAATTGCAATTAGATTTAAGGAAAAAATTCTTCACAGCAAAGGTACTGAATGTTAAAATGAGTTTCCCAGAGAAGCTGTGAAGATACACAAAACTCGACAAAGCTGTGAGTGACCTGATCCATCTGTGAAGTTGGGCATGCTTTGAGCAGGGGGTTACATCAGATCATCCCCTAAGGTCCCTGCCAAGCATAATTAGTCTGTGGTTCCTATCTTGACTTTGCAGAATAGACAGCTTTCTTTCAAGGAGTTATTTTTATGTACTTCTCAGCATATGTTTGTTATTTTGTGCTGAAGTCAGTAAGATTTTAAAATTCAGTCACATGCAGAATTAGCTTTTATTGCCCTGTTACATTTGTCAGCAAGAGCACTGACCCACTGATACTGCCCCACATGCTGGGGCTTTGTACAGAAGGGTAAACTCATTTTGGTTGTGTTCTAGAACTGGGATTTATTAATATCACTACAGACATATTTAACTGAAAATACTGAAAGAACTCTGACCAAACAGATGCAGATTCCAGACTCCATATCTGTAGGCACGGCCCAGGAGCTGGCATAGCTGTGTTTGGGGTTTTTGTCTTGTTTTCAGGAGGAATTTTACTAACCATGTTGCTGCCTTGCATGTTGTTTAATATTGCTTAAGAGTGTTTAGAATGGCTGTCTAGTATAACCTGACATACTTCAGTGCAGTAACATCTCAAGTTAGGAGACCCTGAAGGATGTACTGTAACTATAGCAAAGGTTTGGAAGTGTATTTTAAAGTTTTTAGTTATTTTTTATGTAATATTTAGAAACCAACAACTCAAAGATTATCTCACTAGGCCTAATGAAAAATACACACCTCTCTAAACTAAAGTATTATAATAATAATCTATATACTGGGTGGCTATTTCTATAAAAGAATAACTTGTCCTGGGGAATCTGTTATTGCTACAATAAGGTGCTTAAAAATCAGTTTCTTACTAAGATCATGTTAGCACCAATGATGTAACTTGATTATGACTTAAATTTCTTGTTAATAGGCCATTGTACAACCTTTGCCAGATGTTTCCTGAGGCAGCCAGTGACAGCATTAGGTTTATCCTTCGAGACGCTGCTCATGATATGGAAGAAATAATTGAAGCCAAAGGCCGTGCACCATTCCCAGGTTTAGAAACGGTAATGAATGCACAGGGCTGGGACAGGCTCTTTCCAGAAGCACAGAAACACCAATAAATGCAGGATGACATTACATTTTATTTAGAATTTTGAAGTATGTAGTGAATTATTAGCATCTGTGACTTTTTGGGGTTCTCAGTATTTTAAATTGCCTTTCTTGAGGTAAGTTGTAACAAAAATCCCCATAACAACAAAAAACCCACCCCTGAGAAAAAAAGAACCCACACACATTCAGAATAGAAGTGTGACTGTGATATTAGGGAAAAATATCCTAAAATTGCCACTCCAGTCTTCATAACAGAATATCCTTTGTTTTCCTGATGAAACTTAAATGGCTAGTTTTAGAAAAAAGTGTTGTTATCAGTTATGTCCTGATTTCTCTCATTGTCTTAAGTGCCAGTGTTTAAAAAATGCTTTGTAGGCTCCATAGAAGTGCAATATCTCATAGGTTAAAAACAAAACCCCCAAGAAAATATTATTATGAGTATAAAAATAAAACACCTTTTAGTACTTTATATATGATAATGGCCAAAGTAGTGACTTGGGAAGAATTGATCTTTCCTTCTTAAATTAGTAATATCCCAATTTCTCTGGCCATGCTAAATGGGAACAGATTGTTTTTACAGTGTCTAGGTAAGTGGCTGATAGGGAATTCAGAAATGGACCATATGGAAAAGGAGTATTTTTTAATTGCAGTAAAATGTTTCAAAGGCAAACCAAAAGTCTTATTCAAAGGGAGCTACTTTTCTGTTTCTCAGCTTGATGAATTGCTGCTGCCTAATGGAATAATTAGGTGTTGAAAGAAAATAGACTGAAGGATTTGCTTAGAAGGCTTGGTTCTTACAGCTTGGAAGATGTTTATATTGAGTTCTTTTGAAGAGTCTTTATTCAGGATGTTTTGGATTTGGCAGGAAATGTATTGTAGAGAGCTTTTAACTCCTATTTTTAATTTGTCACTGTCACCCTTATGACACCAGTCACACTTCTGGCTTTCATTCCCATCACTGGCCTTTTCCAGGTTGCAACCCATCATTATCTTTGAAGATAAAATGATATCACTTCCTATTCTTAAAGCACTTGTTTGAATGAATAGATCAGTTGTCTTAGAGAATTTTCACGTGCCTACTGTTCATCTTAAGCTGAAATTTGGAGTGTGGCATTTAGTAAACAAAACAGTTCAGGAGAGTATTTGTTACTGCAGAAGCTTTATAGAGAGAAACAGAGCTGAAACAATACAACTTTACTTGCATCTAGTTTACCATGTAAATACCCACTTAGATAATTTCAGAATTACCTCACAACTGATGTTTAGCTTCCTTATGGTCCTGACAGGGGGTCATTTGTAGCTCTCTGGCAAGTCCCCTTCAGCAAAAGTGTACCTTACCACTGTTCAGTTCTTTCAGCTGCAGCTGTTATTTGTTGGTGTGTGCTGGGCCTGGGGATCCTGGTCACTTCACTCTCTGTGGTAAGGACCTGTTGAAGGTGTTACAGGTCCTGTGTGCCCACCTGCTGGTGTGTTTATGGTGTGAGAATATGCAGTTGTGGGGTGCTGGAGGGGGTCAGAGGTCCTTGTGGAGTTAATGGGGTTGGGAGGCATAGTTCCTTCTTAGTTATTCATTGAGCTGCCTTACTCAATTAATGCAATGTTAGACCTGTAATGGATATCTCATAATGGATATTCCCTTTTGTTTCAATAAGCAGGTCATGTATCTCAGCAGATTCTCAAAATTATGTATATTGTAGTATTTGTGACTACTACCTGGCAGTTACTCGTTTGAAGTTACATATGTGTAAAGTCAAGATCCTGGGATTAATATCTTAACTGTATATTGCCTTATTGTGTTTTATGTGCCATCAGCTTATTTATTTGAAAATTACATCTCTGCTGTTTCCAACTTCTGACTTCTGGCATCCAGTTGTAACACCTGCTTTTATGTACATGAGTCAGCTCCTTACTAAGGTATGTCTGTGATGTTGTATCTCAGTATACAACTTCATTTTCTTATTTCTTCCCAGGACTCCAAATATACGTGTTAGCATTACTGTTTATAGTGAAATGTACTGAAAAGGCAGCTTTGTGTTTGGTACAGTCACAGGTAGTAACTGGAAGAGAGAGTCAAGAGGGAAATGCCCTTTCAGAGTACAGTCCAACTCACAAAAACGTATCTGGTAATTTTTTAAAGCTGTCACACAAGAATCCCTTTTATGGTAAATTACATAGGACTAATAGAACAGACTGAATGCAATTTGAAGTAATTCATTAGTGGTTTCTCTTCCATATGCTGCATTTGTTCATACTTAAGAAAGGTTATTTACTCTAAAATTGGAAATTTTTTTGTTTTCCTTGAAAATGTACCTAATGCAGTGCATTGAGTTTAAATATGTCCTTATTTTTCTATCCTAGTATCCTGTTGGTGTGTTTCTTGAGCTAATTGTTCTGTTGCTGCCAAGTTGCTCTGAGCCTTTTATTTCCCTCGTTCATTTTTAAAGAACTTACTGTTTGTGGTTTAGCACCTTCTAGTGGCTAAACTGTTGCTGACAAACTCCTTACTCAGTTCTGCATAAACTGTTCAGTGAGGGTAAGGGAAAGTCAGAATAGTTCCCATCTAAGGTCAAAGGGAGTAATTTTACAGACTTCAGAGGTTTACAGCATAGTTAATACTTCATCCTTTTGGGAGATCTTGTATTTTTGATGTATAGACTTTTAATTAGGAATATTTTTGTGTTTTTATTTCTTCCAGTGTCGCATTACAACATTGCAAGATGTTATTAAAGGATTATTTATATGCTGTTTGTTCCTGGAATACGTATCTCTCTCCAAAAGATTTGTACCAGAACTCATTAATTTTCTTCTTGGAATACTTCACATATCTCTACCCAAAAAACAGGCCCAGGGTGAGTTTGTTTAGAGTGACTGAGTATTTATTTTAGAGTAAACTTTAGTATTATCTTTTTAAATCCAATACAAATATTTCACATTGATTTCACTGTTTTTGAACAAAAGGCCAAAATCATCTGCTAGTTTAGCCAAAGACAACCTTGATTCTTGGGCATTCACTATGAACTAGACCCTCCAGTGTTGTTGGCAGGAAGGAAAGAACTGAAGTTATTAAAGGAAATGAAGTCATGTTGGCCACAGTGCAGTATTTTTGCAATATTGTCATTCTAAATACTGTGTGATTGGACTGTGCTTTGAAATTCATGGTTCCTGATGGATTCCTGGTGAGAACCCTGTAACTTTGCACTGAGGCAGCAGATAATGCTGCAGACATCCCCCCATGTCACTGAGATAAATGAGACAAGCACATCACAAAGGTGGTATTTTTCAAGTTGGTATTTTTTCTTTTTATTTATTTGACATGGATTTGTTGTGGTGTAACAGAGGGCAGGTCTCCCCACAAGCAGGATTAGTAACATAAGTGTGTAAACTTAGCAGCTTGCTCAGACAGCAGCGAGGATAAAATGATCTTTCAATGTGATCCATCTGGTAGCAATTTTTTTATCTTTGCCAGTCTTTCTCTTCAACTTTTCCTTTTGGATTAGTTTCTGTCTTTAAAGTTATTCTCATTCTGGGGCTTCTTTGTTGTCAAGTTCAGTGACAATAATTCACTTATGAGGAACTTTGTTAGAGCATAATAATTCCTGTGTTAGTATCTCTGGGCACTGTCACAGCACGCAGGAGGAGATGCTGTAGGCATGATACTATCAAGTGAAAAGGATTCAATTATTTGGCAAACTCACAAGACAGCTGGGATTTAATGAACTACAGACTATGCATTAATTTGCTCATCGCTCTTGGTAAGACCCTCGAAGACTGTTCTCTAGGTAGTTACCTGCCTGATGAGGAAGATTCAGCTTCTGTCAGTATTCCATCACATCTTCAGCAGTAGTGGTAGTCTTTGCAGCTCCCTTCTTTTCCCTTCAGGATTTTTATGCCTTTCCATTCTGCCTTTTCTTTTTCCTTTTAAATTCTTGGGCTTCTCATGATCCCTTCTCTCAACAAGCCTAGCACTGCAGTTCCACCTTTATTCTCTTGTATGGCTGTACCCTACAGACTTTTCCCCAGCTGCTTCTCCCAGCTTAACAGTTTCCTCTGAAGTGTGAGCCAAGGTTACACAGCTGGGCTACATCAGAGCTAAGCCCTGGATTCTCAGAAGGCCAGCAGCTGAACTCTTATAAGGAGGTGGGAAGAGGTTATGGAGTGGGTGGGTTACGTAGTGCTTAAAGTATTTTCTCCTTTGTGTACTCTCTTAGGAATATTTGATCTACAAAGGGTTTTGGTACAGTTAAAATAGAGGATTCTGCAAAGTCAGATAAACTTGAAAAATGTTTAGTGGTGATTGATGATCAATCATTACTTTTAAAAAATACTTCTTTGTATTTCTGTAAATTATTTTGCACTAGTTAGAAGTCAAGTCAGCAGATAGAACTCGTACTGCTTTAATTTTATAAGCTTGATCTGCAAATTTCTCACATGAAAAAATACATGGAATACAGTTTCATAAAAGATTGATTGTCTGATTTATACTAAAACCCCCTCAATTATTACCTGAAAGAAGGAAAGCTGTGGGTGGAGGGAGTGGGAAGGGGTGTTGATAGCCTTAGCTAATGGAATTGTTAATGAGATCTGCTATCCTCTCACAAGGAAAGCCGATAATAAAACTCACGTATCTTGGTTCCTGATCTTGCATAAGTCTCTGTGTGTCATAATCTTTCACAACTTTGGATCTCAAACCTAAAGAACCTTTATTTAAATGTGCTGTCTTCTGGCCTGTCAGTGAAGAGCCATGTACAAGTTCTATAACATGTGAAGTTAGTTTGAAAAAGATTGAAAGTAAATTCTACTGCAAGCTTGCAGGACATAAGAAAAACAAAGAGGGGGAAAAAAAGGTCCAGCACAGAGACTGCAAATCATTTTGTCCCTTAGCTATGGCATTCCTCAGATGCTTCTTTGGTGTTGCTCTGTAAGTAGTTTCACAGATCAACTTATGATCAGAAGCATAGGAATTCTTTAGTGTTTTCTGTATGCCCTGCTCCAGTATTTACTCTGCATCCCATGCTTTCCCTGTTCCTCCTTAGCTGGAGTGGGAGAGGACTTTACAGTGTGTCTCTGAGGGGCCCTGCTGTGAGCCCACAGAAGAGGCTCAGTGATGAACTGCAGCTGGGGGCTTTCCCTGCTCCAGCTCACTGTGTTTCTTGACCACATCCAGGTCAAATCTCTCTACTTGTAACTCCATGGGAAAGGCCTATGCATGCCCTGTTCTCTTAAGCATGTCCAGTGCTCCATTCTCACTGGCAGTTTAACTGTGCATCCTGTGTTCCACGGGGCATGTGAACCTGTGTGTCTTCACTTTCCCCATACAGAGAGTGAGTTAAAGAATCACAGAATGGTTTGAGTTGGAAGGGACCTCAAAGACCATCTAGTTTCTACCCTGTCTGCCAAGGGCAGGGGCACATTCTACTAGACCAGATTGCTTAAAGCCCCATCCAACCTGGCCTTGACCACTTCCAAGGATGGGGCATCCACAGCTTCTCTGGGCAGCCTGTTCCAGTACCATACCGCTCTCATAGTGAAGAATTTCTTCCTTACAGCTCATCTAAATCTACCCTCTGTCAGTTTAAAACTGGTATCCCTCATCTTACCACTACACTTCTGATAACAAGTTCCTCCCTGTCTTCCCTATAGGCCTTGTTTAAATGCTGGAAGACTGCTCTAAGGTCTCCCCAGAGCCTTCTCCTCTCTCTTCTTCTCCAGGCTAAACAACCCCAGCTCTCAGCCTGTCCTTGTATGGGTAGTGGCCCAGCCCTCTGGTCATCTTCCTGGCCTTCCTCTGGACCCTTTTGAGCAGGTCTGTGTCCTTCTGCTGGGGGCCCCAGAGCTGAACACACTCCTCCAGGTGGGGTCTCAGGAGAGTGAATTGGAGGAGGAGAATCCCCTCCCTTGTCCTGCTTTTGATGCAGCCCAGGATTTGGCAATTGGCAATTCCTTATCTACTGAGTCACACTGAGTGTAATGCCTGTCAAGTCCATGCCTTTCCAGTTTAGAGACAAGGATGTGGGATAGTGTCAAACGCTCTGTACCAATCCAGGTAGATGACATCAGCTTATCCACTAACACTATAATCCTGTCATAGAAGGCCACCAAATTGGTCAGGCACAATTTGTCCTGAATGAAGCCCTTTGGGCTGTCACAAATCACCTCTTTGTTGTGCACGTGTTTTAACATGGTTTCCAGGAGGATCTGCGCCATGATCCTGCTGGACACAGAGGTGAGGCTGACCAGTCTGTAGTTCCTGGATCTCCCTTCTTAAAAATGGGAGTTGTTTTTCCCTTTTTCCAGGCACTGGGAACTTCAGCAGTCTGCCACAACTTTTCAAATATGATGGAGAGGGGTTTAGCAGCTTCATCTGGTTGGTTCCCTCAGGATCCTTGGATGCGTCAGGTCCCATGGGCTTGAGCACATTCAGGTTCCTTAGTCTCAAACCTGCTCTTCTGTGGTGAGAAGTGTCTTGTTCTCCTAGTCCCTGCCTTTGGATTCTGACTTGGGCAGCATGACTAGAGCACTGACCTGTGATTGCAGCCATGCTCCAGTGCTTTTCATTGTTTTAGAAAAAACTGATACTCATAAAAGTATTTTTAAAGTAGTATGATTAAAAATGCAAACTGAGTTGTTTGGTTTTCTTCAGAAAGAATGCTTGGAATTGATCTTGTTTAATGATTGCTGTTCTTGCTTTTTTTTAGGCTATACTGTAGTGCACCCATTTACACCAGTGGGGAAAAATTTAGAATTGCTTTTGGTGTGTGATAAGGAAGATCTGGAAAGTTGGCAGAAGCAAAATCTGCCGTTGAGTATTGTGACTAGATTAAAGGAAACCAGCAGAACAGAAATGAATCATATCAGGTATGTAGGAACTGTGAACATAAGAAATACCAGATCACCTGTTGGGTGATCTCAGTGACAGTGCTCTTGAGGAGTAAAAAATAGGAGCAGTGCATAATTCTGCTGTTTTTGTGATACTACTCTGTAGCACAGAAAATACACTAATCTTTTGCCAGAACATTGTGCGGAGAACTTGTTGGAGTGCTCAGACCTTCCACTTGTTCTCAGCTGTGAACTGATCAGGATAAGGTGCTCAGTACTTTGAACTGTCAAGCTCCTCAGAATCAAATACCTGTATGAATGTACAAACACCATGTTAGAAAGCATAACATAAATAGTAAAACACTGAAATTGGCAAAGACCACCATTAAACATGTTCATTAAGCATGTCCAGCCTCGTTTTTCACCTTGAGCACGTATTAAGAGTATAATGCACTTCAGGGATGAGTAAGCTTTTTGTTAAGTTCTAAAAGAAAACTGAAAACCAAGATTACTAATTCTGTTTCAGCAAAGTTTTAGAGCTTCAGAACCAGTACTAGAACACTTTCAGAGTCAGGATAAAAACTTCCTACACCTCTTAAGTGGTAAAGACACAATACTGGCTTGTGCTTAGTGCCCAGACATAAAGATTTGTTGCCAATGATTTCTTGGGTATTTGCTTAGAACAGTGAAATTCTTAGTCTGAATTGGCAACTATTTCTAGTTGCAAATGGTTCTGTCAAGCAGTCTTAAAAATAGATTGTGCTAGCAGTCCCAAATGTAATTAATTCGTTTTATTTGAAAATCCACTACAGTTTTTGTGAGTGAAATTGTTACTTTTTTTGTGCATTAACAGGTTATCATGTCTAGCTCTGTGTTTTGACCTTATTAAAAAATGTGCAGCTCTCTATGAGTCTTTACCATCGTTCCATGAAATAATGCATCCTGTCAGAATTCTCCTTACACAACATGTGCCTGTGAATGAATATCCTGAAAAAATGCAGGTATGTATTCCTCAGGAATGAAATCATTGATATGGTTTTTTGATTAATAAATCCTGTGATCTTCATCTGTGCTTAAACAAAAAAACCAAGTGTAAGCATCAGTGAGATTTTTTTCAAGGGTCAGGCATTTACCTTTTGTGCTCTTCAAAAGTAGTAGTGAAGTTTCTGTGGAAAAGTCAAAGAAGAGCAGAGGATGTTCTGAAAAAGTATTTTTATATTTGGTATCATGTCTTGCCCCTCTACTTAAAGAGAATAGTACTTGGCTTGTAATAATGTAGCATACCATGAATGACATAATTTATAAGAATAGTCTGGCCATCTGGTTGCTCTTGTGTTTTTGTGAAGAATCTGTAAGACCTTGATACAACAAATGCATTTACCAAACTGGTGAGGTAAAAATTATAACTGATGAAGTAAAACTAATATAAGTACACCTGGTCAGCTACCTAACTTAAAACAGGGCAGTTGCTCATTTTCCAACAGTGAGGTTGAAAATTTTAATCAGTCTCTTCTGAATGTACTACAATTGTCTTCTGCTCAAAGAGGCATCATAAAATGTCCTTAGAGAGCAAGGTTTTATTGCATAAACGATGCTAAATGGCCTGTATTTTTTGCCATTAAAAAAATAAAATAAACAATCATTCTTAAAATTACCCTGAAAGGCAGAGTCTGAATTAAACTGGCTTTAGTTTTGCTTCTTCCTCTGTGAGGTGAAACTACCTGCAGACCTTTCTTATAGTCCATGATACCATCTTAATAGACTTCCTAAAGCTTTAAAAACTACCCAGCCTGGATTACAGCATGTCAGTGTTAGCAGTGTCCTAATAAATAGCAGTGACTTTGCCCAGGAAAAGAACATAAGAGGAGAACATTACTGTTGATTCAGTTTACAATAGCTTGTGACTTACCGTGTCTTGAATATGATTTTAAACTTGTAATTTGTTTTGCTTTTTCAGGAGTGGTATCACAGTGCTCTGAAAGAGCTGGAGAGCAAAGCAAAACACTATACCCCACTGGTATGTGAGAAAAGGAAGCCAGTGCCATTGAAACAGTACACACCTAAAATTGTGAAAGTGTAAGTAAAGAACACTGGAAAAGTGCATTTGAACATTAAGATTTGTAGCAAGCTAGAATGGATTTGGAAAACTGGACACAAAACTGATAACTTTTTCTGCTAGATTTTTTTCTGCATAATTCACAAAAAAGGAAAAAGGAATTTTAAAAGCAAACATTATCTATGGCCAAAAATAGCACTGGAAATCAACTCTTGGTCCTATAATTGATTGTAAATCACCACATTTCAAAATGATGAGATGGTTGTTATTACCTAGTCAGTGCTTTACTGAATGCTCTGTCAGGCACTCAAGTCAGAAGAACAGGAGTAAGTAGTTCATATGTATATGAACTATATGAAGGTAAGAATGGCAGGTGGAAGTACTGAGGGATGCTTTTGCACCTCAGTGCAGAAGTCAAGGCAGACTATTCCTGTACTCTGCATCACATGCCATAACCATCAGTCACATGAAGCATTCCTTTACTTGCCCCACTCCTTTCATTCCCCCAGCCAAGCAGCTTTCTACCTTCTGACAGTAGCAGTGACAAAAAATGTGGGGTTCTTCCCCCTTTTTTTACAGAGCTTGCAATGATCATGTCCATTTTTCTCTTCTGTTTTGAAATCAGATTTTAATAACACTTGTTTAGTTTTATAGATAATAGAACAGTGCTCTGATTCAGGAACTCTGCTTTATATTGTCTGCTGACTTACTTAGCCATGTTGGTTATCTACAGGGGCACAAATTATCTGCTATATTGACTCTAGTAATTTAAGAAGACAGCTTTCCTCTGCCATACAGATTTTTCCTCCAGTAACTGATCAGACTTTTTCTGTAAAATACATCTACAGAGAAGGTCTGCAAAAATTTAAAATATATTGGGAGATTCCATCTTTCTCCAGACGTGTTTTATTCTTTTTCTCTGACTTTTTTAAGTCTGTTGAAAGTGTGGGTTGTATATAAGGGGATTAAAGAGTAAATGTTGTGTGCTGGTTGTTGGCATGATGAAATGTGCAGCTGGGTCTGCCAGGTGTTCTACCAGTATGTTCATTGGAGGGCTCCTTATTTTGCCAGTTAATTATATAATGTGCAGGAATTAAAATACTGAGTATTTGTACAAACCTCACTCATTAACATGGGTAAGTTGTGTTTGTTGAGGTGTTCTGTGCTCACACATACATTCTCATTTCAGCTTAGAGTTTGGGAGAAAGCAGGCAAGCAGCAAGAAGGAGCAAGAGAGAAAGCAGCTGATTCAGAGGCATAAACGTGAACTTAAAGGAGCCATTCGTGAGATTCGGAAAGATAATCAATTTTTGGCCAGAATGCAACTTTCAGAAATCATGGAGAGGTAATGTGGCCATTGCTGCAGCAGCAGTTTGGGGGTTGTTCTGCTGTGTGTTTGTTTCTTTGCTGCATGCCAAGGCTGGCATAATGATCAGCCACACTGAACTTAAATAAAATGGGACAATTTGAGCAAAACCAAAGCTTTTCAACGGAGATCATTTGAAGTGTTTTCAACTTTGCAGTTTTATTTCTCCAGTTAAAGAAGATGCATAATGTTTTTATTTAAAGTGTGTGTTGGTGAAACTTAAGGTTGAATTTAATTCTTATGAATTAATAATTATTCTTTTAGTATATTTACTTACTTTGCCTAATATAATCTTTCTGAATTATTTTATATGTTGATTTTTTTTGTTGTTGTTTTACAGAGATTCAGCCAGAAAAAGAAAAGTGAAAGAGCTTCTTGGTAGCCTTGCTACACAGGAAGGTGAATGGAAAGCAATGAAAAGGAAAAAATGGAAGAATTAATTGGGACTGTATACAGCAATTTTTACTGCCATATAAAGTACCCAATCCTATGGCTTTTGAACAGATTTTATTTGCATTCTTTGGATGCGTTCCCTTTGAGGATACAACATCATCAGATCTGTCTGAAAAATGAACCTCCTTATTGGGGAAGTCCACAGCTTTTCATAAGGAAAATAAAACTAACACTTTCGTAAGTGGTATGATTCTATTTATTTTAGTAGTAATCAGAATTCTTAGGTGTGTGACCACATTTTTAGACTAACTTGAACTTCATACACATTAAAAAACATTGTGCAGCAGAAACCTTTTGTGACATGGGGCTGTTGGCCAGTCACTGGTGGGGTTCCATTTTAAGGCCAGTTCTCTTCAACACTGTGGTGACAACTTGGACACAGGACTTGAAAGTGTGCTGAGTTTGCTGAAGGCACTAAACTGGGAGGAGCTGTCGACCCCCTCGAAGGCAGAGGGGCCCTGAAGAGAGACAAGGACTGGACAAACACCAACCCCGTGAATTTTAATAAGGGCAAGTGCCACGTTCTGCCCCTGGGATGGAGCAATCCCAAATGTATGGACAGACTGGGGAATGTGAGGTGCTGGAAAGGGACCTGTGGGTCCTGGTCAATGGCCAGTTGAATCAGAGTCAGCAGTGCCCTGGCAGCCAGGAGGGCCAGCCCTGTCCTGGGGGCATCAGGCACAGCATCAGCAGCTGCTCCAGGGAGGGGATTGTCGTGCTGTGCTCTGCACTGGGGTCGCAATATTGGATATTGAACATTAAATATTGTGTGCAATTTTGGGCACCACGATATAGGAAAGATACTAAACCATTAGAGTGTCCAAAGGAGGGCAACGAAGATGAAGGGCCTTGAGGGGAAGCCCTGTGAGGAGCAGTGGGGGCACTTGGTCTGCTCAGCCTGGAGAAGAGGAGACTGAGGAGAGAGATCTCTGCAGTCTTCAGCTTCCTCGTGGTGGGAAGTGAAGGGACAGGCACTGATTTCTCTGTGGTGACCAGTGACAGGACCCAAAAGAATGGCCTGGAGTTGCGTCAGGGGAGGTTTACACTGGACATTAGGAAAAAGCTCTTCACCCAGAGGGTGGGTGGGCACTTGGATGGGCTCCCCAGGGAAGTGGTTACAGGACCAAGCAAGACAGAGTTGAGAAGCATTTGGACAATGCTCTCAGGCACATGGTGTAGTTCTTGGACTGGTCCTGCGCAGGGCCAGAAGTTGGACTTAGAAGAAATTATTTAAGTCCCTTCCAACTCAGGACATTCTATGATTCTATGACCTTTTTTAATATTGAATAATTGGAGGCAGCTCTCATAATAGTAATATATTTGCAATTTAAACAGTAACATTTTAATTTGTAGCATGAGAACATTCTAAATCATGTATTCAGTCAAGTAATAGATTTGACTTCCAAATAGAAGTCCTTTATTAAAGCTGTATGTCCATTCATTTCTTCAGTGAGTTTTGAATTGAGCATAGCTCTGAAGTTCTGAATAATCTGGGGTAAGTAACTAGAATTCCTCAGTGTATTTAAAACTGTCTCATTTAAGGGAACAGTGAAACCCTTACTCTCTTCCACTTCTTTTATCACATATGTCTAATTACTGGTAACTGCCCAGCATGACTTTGAAAAACATCTGCTCTTCAAATAGAGCCAATATACACTATTAACACTTTCTTTTTTGTGAAGAAACCTTGCAATGAGACAAAGAGCATCACAGTTACTTAGAGGTGTTAGTCTGAACCAGGTTCACTGTTCAGGTGTTCACTACCTGTTTGATAAGTGTAGTGATAGTTGTTACACATTCAACAAAACTGTAATATTTTCTTGGAAGACTTATAAAAATAAAATTCCCTTTTACGGTAATGATCTTAGTCTAAAGGACAAACTTTAAGACGGACCTGTATAGAGAATGAGCTAAGGGCTATGGTTCTTCACAAAAAGCAAACCAAACCCCAAAGCTCCTCCTGTTTTCAAACACTGTTCCTACATCTGATCTCTTGTGCTTTGGCTAAAGGGAGCTCAGACATCGTAATGCTCTACCTGCTGCTCATGAATTAAACACTGTCAGTAAATCTTATTTAACAGTTAGGCCTGATTGCTTCAGACTGGCTTAGAATGTTTTCTTTTTCCTGTTTTTTTGTTTGGTTTGGGTTTTTTTCAGATGAAACTTGTACTGGAAGCAGGACTGAAACTAGGAGAGGATGAGTTGAAACACTCAGCCTTTACATTTAGTCTCTAATGACAAAACCAGCATTAGGTAAGTCTTGTTAAACATTTATCTATGTATGTTTCTTAAAAGAGAAATGCATTTTATTTGAAGAAAAAGGCTCCTACAGACTGTCAGTGTGACTTCAGCAGTGCAAGTAATGTGTGATTATCATCAGCTTTTTTGGCTTGCAAAAGCACTTGCGTTAAGTGTTAAAATAGGTTGGGTCCTAAGTACACTGGGGAAGATACCTGTCTTGTAAAAATTGGTAAGATTCCTTCCTGCATTTGAAATCCATTCACACTTCTGAAACAAATACTTCCTCAGTTAATCTTTCCAAAATCAGTAAAGCTATCTTCTGAAACTTTAAAGGGATCTCAGAAGATTGTTATACCTCCTGCTTTATTTCCACTTGGCATGGGATGGATTTTTTTCTTTAAAACAAAAACTTCCGTATTTCAAGCTTAGAATTTAAAAATGAAGTAATGAGGAAGGAGCTAACTTCCTATTTCATGCTATAAATCAGTACTTTCAGTTTGGAGTTTTAGTCACATTTTATATATCTATCTGTATCACAAGCTCTTTAAAAATATTATAGTTTATTTATCTGACTTTATTTTTCCGACAGCAAGTAACTTCAGAGGATTTATCCAGCAGGGTATTAGAATCACAGGGAGGCTGAGAGAGGCACTTTGATCCTGGGGTAGTGATTTTTGATACCCCTTGCAGCTGCTTGTTATTCCTCAGTAAGGGGGCTAAGAAAGAAATGGGGTAGAGACACAATGATAGTGTTTGTGGGAAAGGATGTTTTTTGGGACAAGAGAATGAACAGGAATACCTTGTGATGCTGATGGACTAAGATAAAGGACGAGGAAACCTGATAAATTGACATGACTGTTCTGGGATGCCAGACTGAAAGTAGCTGTGTTTGAAATCCCGTTGAATGAAAATGATTTTTACAAATTGTATTGCCAATATTTAAAATCAGATTTAATGTGATGAACCTGGGACTAGCTGTGGTGCTCATCACATAATATTTTGCATGACTAGGAAAGCAGGACTACATAGTCTTGCCTCAGCTTAATGGTCAGTATAGTCTGGCAGTTTTGCCATTGCCCAGTGCCACAGTAGCCAGGCAGCATTGCTGCTCTGATGTGAGAGGAAGGTCTGGTCATTTGGACACAAAGGGCCTGGAAAAGCTTGTGTTGGCAGCCCCTTTCTTGTAGAGTTTCTTGAACACAATCACATTTAGCACATTTGTCTCTTTGTTGCTCTTACACCAGGACTTGTCATAACAGGCCTTTTGACACATCTGTTACCAATTATAAATCTGTATATAATTAGCCAAAAAAAAAAGAAACTATTCTGTAACTACAATCAAGTCATCAGACACAAAAAAGGAAGATTACCATTTTGCCCTTAATTCAGGTAGTTTATCTGCCAACATCAGCTGTCCCAGAGAACAGCTACTCTGAATGTGAATACTGTAAAGAATAAGGTGAGAACAAAACTGTTCATCTAAAAACTGCATAAATTATTTATGACAGTATAAAAAGCTCCCTTGGTGGTTGGGTCTTTTGGTTGTCAGTTGGAGGCTGGTATGCAGTTTGATATTCTCAGTCATGCCTTGCAGAAGTTCTCATCTACCCTGATGGCAAAAGGTGAGTCTCCACCTTTTGCCACCAGCTCTGCTGGATGGAGGTACCAGGGCTGCTCCTGAGCTTGGCATTGTGGAGCCAGAATGGAGCTCTGGGCAGAGGCTGTGTCAGCCACAGGAACTGCTGGGGCTCCCTTCCTCTTCATGTGCCTTGTAGGCATTTGGAAAAGATAAAAGCTCTGACAGAACATTTGGCAGCTTTTTCGTAACTCTGAGGCTGGTGTGTTATATATTCAGGGGGTCAAAAACATTCCATGGATGTGTTCCTTTTGGTCTTCAAGTTTGTCTCCTAAGCTAAACAGGTACAATTTCAGTCCTAAATGTATAGGCTATGCCATCTTGCTTGGTTAAAATGACTGGTTGTTTGTAAAAGTTTAGTTTGGGGAAGGGTTGGGTTTGTTTTGTGGTTTGTTTTTTTTTTCCTGTGGTAAATTGGGTCTGGAGTGGAAAACCAAAATCTGTCATGCAATCTGAGCATTGCCTGAGTCTAAAATACTGATGGAGATGAAGACCCTGTATGGCATTAAATCCTTTGAAATATTGATAATACTGGTAACACTATTGCTTTTTAACAATAGAGCAGGGAAGTAAAAGCCAGAGTAAGAGAGGCATTAGTTCAGTAAGAAAACAAGACTGATGAAGGAAAAAAGCCAGTGTTAATAAATGCAGCCTAGAAACCAAATTTAAGTTATTATCTGTCACATGTGCAAGGTTTTGGACTGTGAAGAAGTGGGCAACGACCTATCTGGTTTTAGAAACAGTGCAATGTGTTTACATGCAGGTTTGTATGACATGAGTGACTGCAGAGACACTGCTGGGCTCAATGATCTGCAGGAGCTTTAGGCCAGTATGTTTAACAAAAGGAAAAGTTGGATTTTGTTTTGTTTTGCTTTTTTTAAATGGGTCTGAATTCAGGTAGTGCCTGATCAGTTATATGTGATGATTAGGAGCCAGAAGAATATACCTACATATATTTTCCAGACACTGAATGATTATTCCTGCTCAGTTTGGACCACCTCATAGGAGAAGTTTGCCTCCAAATGGGCTGCAATCCTTGCATAATCATTCTGTTTTCAGGGAATGTTTGTACTGAATGTGCCACATTTCTTCTCTCACACCAAACCAAGTACGTAAAATTCTCAGGTAAACATGAGAGTAGCAGCTCCCTATTTGATCCAACTGGCACGTTAATCCTGATGCACATAAGCTCTTCCAAGCCTAATCAGTTGGAGAGCCAGGACAGAGAAGTCACCGAGTGAAAGGTTTGTATCTAAGTGCTAATAAATGCACACATTCCACTGACCGAACTGCATCGCCTTGGAGGGAACCAGAAGTGTTTTTAACACATTATTCATTTGCTTCATACACTTTGTTGGCAGATTCTCACGTATTTAAGACGGTGGTGATGCCTGTGCCTAAGTGCAGTTGTAGCTGTGTTTAATTACGCGGGTGGAACCAGACAGGGCTGCACAAGGGACGAGTGCTCGATGCTGCTGTCAGTATCAAATCTAGTCATGTTCTCCGAGCTACAGTGTTAAGGGAGCAGTTTGTTAAGGAACGGTGACATCTTTTGCAACTCCCTTTTTCTGTTTGCCGGGTACCAGGAACTTTCCATATATCAAAGCACAGCTGCTGTAGCAACTAACGAAAGGAATATCCCCCTGCTGTAACAAGTCTTTAAAACTGTCTTTAGAACTGTCCCTGCCGCAGCAGTTCGGGCTGTGGTTTGCGGGCGGGTCAGTGCCCGCACGGCTGCGCTGGGCGCTGTCCGGCCCCGCCGTGTCCCGGGCCGGGCGCGCTCCCTGCTCGGCGGCGCCGGGCGCGGCCCCGGGAGCGGCTCCATCCCCGCCGGAAGAGGAAGGCGGCCGGGAGGAGCCGCCGCGCCCGCAGCATCCCCGGGGAGGCTCCAGGCACCGCACAGCCCTGTAGGTGCCCCGGAAGGGCCGGGCAGGGCTCCCGGAGGGGCGGCGGGACGCGGCGCATCCCGGGGGGACGGGGCCGCGGCTGCTCCCGCTCATCCCGCCGGGCCGCCCCGTTCCCGTTCCCGTTCCCGTTCGTCCTCTGCACTTCGGCTGCTCTGGGAAACTGATGTTTGCTTCTTGTTCCCCAGCCCGAAGCGCCTGCCCTTGGCCTGGATCGGGGCTGTGTTAAGGAGTCAGAGGAGCCTTCTCGAGGCTCAGCAGGTACAGCCGGCCCAGGAAACTTCAGAGGGGCAGAAGTGGAGGTAAGACAGCCGCAAAAGGATGAAATTCTTGCTGCTGGAAGATGACAAATCTCGGTCTGTGCTTTAGGGCAGGGACAGCTGTGCTGCCCATCCCTTCCTGGCGGGCTCGGCATCACCCCCGGCCCTCCGGACGGAGATCGGAGGCAGAAGCGATGGATGAGACACAGACGGGGAGAGCCGAGCCAGGGACACCGAATGCCAGGGCCAGCCAGAGCCAGGGACACCGAATGCCAGGGACACACGTATCCACAGAAACAACTTCCCTAAACTCCGAATGTTCTCCCTCTCCCAACACACTTGACAGAACGCAGATGTCGTGGTGGAGGTGAATTCTGGTTTTGCTGACAGGATGTCGGTGTTAGGTCGCTTCCTGCCTAGCAAAAATTACAGGGAGGTTGGAGCAACAAAAGTGATGGAGCATAAAGGAAGAAACATGCAGTGCCTCGGGATGTTGCGTAAGGGAAATTGCAACCACGCAGCCAAAACTGGAACAGAATGAAAGGTCAGTGGGAGCGTGGAGGGGCTCAGGCTGCACACTGGCCAAAGTGCTCGTGAGGGATGGTGTGAGGGTGTTACCCGCTCCAAATAGCCCTGGAATAAAGTTCAGCTTAGTCATACATTTCAGTAGATGAATAAACAAATCGTGAGGATAAACGATAGAATCTCCCACAATGAGCCCTTCTCTCAAGTGTTGGCTGGGCCGGAGAGTATTTGTCTAAAGGGATGGTTATTTTGGCTCTAGATGCTCTTGGGTGAGCAAATAATGCTGAGTATTTGTAGCCATGATGTTTTACCATTTTAAATAAAAGGATCTTGGACGTAAATCAGTCAGTGATCAGACCAGTTTGGTTAAGAGCATTACGCCAGCAGTGTAGTAAGTGGATTGCAGGGGCCTCTTCCATGCTTATTTACCTCATGGCATGTGAACTTCAACAATGCTGCAGTGCTAATAAACTGAATCCACGGGTAAGAAAATGTCACAATAATATTTATTGCTGAGCTTGACAAGGTGTCATGACCTTCAATTAGTGTAATATGGTGTTCTGTGCACAAGTGCCTTGTGTATGTAATATGGTATGTCTGGTCTGGAATAGAATTTATATTAAGAGTTACTCACTGTTTTCACTCCTGACTCATCAATGAGTACTTTCCTATTAATTGGCTTTGGATTAAATTCTGTCTACTTTTTACTTTTTTAGTGCAACAAACATTGAGGTATTTTTGTAGTAGAAGGGACTACAAATTTGATAGGTTTATGACTGAGATATCCTGTATTGTCTTACAAATTGAATTTTTTGAAATCCATGGTTTATGTCTTACTCCTGGATTTTGATGTATGTTGAAACAGAGTGTTTTTTCAGGATAAAGACTGACTTATTTGTTAAATACTGAGTGATATATGGCCTGCATCCTTGTTTAGGATTTTGAGAGTATTATCAAAGAGAGCTGATAGTTCTGGTATTTCTGCCAAAATAAAAATGCTGCCTTAACTGTTTGATGCCCTGACTCATATGGGAATAAAGAAGAAAATCAAATTTCAAAAGTTTCTTGTGTTGTTTCTTGAGTTGCTATTGCTGTCTGGGATTTATCTTGAAGACAGCATTTGTGCAATAGTTAGGAAGTCTGCCTTTTTAAAAGATTTTGTTTTGGTTTGGTTATTACTAGTATACACTGAAGGCATAAGTAAACTATTACTTGAATGTGAGTATTTGGAGTAGAGTGCCCTTTCTTACCTATTTTACTGTAATGTTGTATTAGCATTGCCCACATGTTGACAAATTTCAAATGCTCCTTAGTTCTGTGTTTTGTTTGAGATTCTCTTACAGTAGTTTGTTATTTTATTGCACTTCTAGACTGTTCTTGATGCAAGCAGATTTGGTGCTGAGCTGATAACAAAGACTAAGGAGTTGAGGTTCTTATTCCCTTGAAAAGCAGATAACTTAATGTAGCTAGAGCTTATATTTATTTTTGTGATGTCTGTAGAATGCAAGAAGAATCAGCGAGATACTCTTATGAAAGGCCTGCAGAAGGCTTCCTGTTGACTGGCTATAAATGTAATTTTTTTTTCAAGCAGAGCACCTGGGAACATGGCCCTGCAAGAAAGAGAAACCAGCACCAGCTCCATGGACAACAAGCAAGAACAGAACTGCAATCATGTTATTACAATTGTCTTCCTGGGACTGTTCATTGACTTGTTGGGATTCGCTCTCATCTTGCCACTGTTTCCTTCCATCCTTGATTATTACAGCCAGACTGAGGTAAGCAACAGAGCAAGTCAGACCACAGAAATGTCAGGATCTTCAGGGAGGAGTGGAAGAGAAATCACTTGCCTTGGGGCAAACCAATTAACTGTAGCAGATTAATAATTATCCAACACATTTAAATGGTTCATGGACTGAATTTATTTGTGAACCTGCTTGAGACTCTTTGCTCTTGCTTTTTTGTTAAAATGAGAGATTTGTTTTAGGAAAATTCAGGTATTTCTTAGGGACTAGTCCTTGTAAATACCAGAGCTTTTGTGTCTTTCACTGGTGAGACGGTTCTTAATGGATCTGCATACTGGAGGTTATCTAAAAACCATAGAGATGAGGCTTTTACCCCACTTGATACTACCCCTAGTGTCGTGTTCCATCTCAGCTTCCATTCTCAGCAGGGAGGTGGCTGCTGGTCTGGGAACACAGAGCACAAAGTCCTGTTGGTTCCCAGCTGTGCAGGAGCTCATTACCCTTCACAGGTGTTACTGCTCAGGATGAAGATGTTGTTATGGGTGCCTTGTTTTTCCAGCCCACATCTCTGTCTCTCAGACCCTTTCTAACCCCATTCCACTGCAGCTGTGGGCTTTGTCCTTCTCACAGCCCTGTTTCTAAACCTAATCTCCAGTCTTCATCCACTCCAGTCTATTTCCTATAGCCAAGATATTTGCCTTCTTTTCTGGGCCCCCTTCTTCTTTTCACACTTCCTCCTCTTTTTAGGAACCATTCTTTTTTTGCACCACCTTTTCTTTCTGGACCTACAGTCCCCGTGTTCTCCCAGGCTGAATAAGCTATGTGCTGTGGGATAGAGTGTGTCTGATGTTGCTTTATTAACTGAAAGATTCAGGGCACGCCTGTTCAGATCAGGATTTAGCAAATAGCAAGCCTGATAGTTTAAAAATATTCAAATTCAGACATTCCTCCACCCAAACACATACACCCAATTATCTGTTGCCTGTTAGCATTCACAGCTTAAACTATTTTTAGCCTATGACAAGTGGTGAGTGAGGAAATTTTCCCTTGGGGAGAGAAGGAGGGAAGGAACCATCTAACATTAGTTCACTAAGCTCTGATGCTGTCTTTGAAAATAAAAGAGGGACTGTTCCTGCTTCTGTTTCCCTGTTACCTGTTTTTCAGGATGGATTCTATTTGTCATTGCAACGTGGTGTGGACTGGTTTGCAGGGATGGCTGGGATACCTCCAGAGAGGAAATACAACAGTGTCTTGTTTGGAGGTATGGAAATCAAACAAACAGCCAAGAAAAAAGCATTCTTTTGAAGTTACTTGCAGTGTTGATGTGAAGAATGATGAGAAATACAGAAGGCATACTTGCCTGTTATTAGATTCAGATTTAAGTAACACAGAAAATGTGTCTTAGACTATAAATGATTTTGTTTGCACCACATTGATAGCAATGAAGAGCTGGACATCTCTGTCATTTGGAGACACCTAGACTGGCAAGAGGAATGGGCTAACAGGAACTTCGTAAAATTCAGTAAGGACAAATTCTAAGTCCTGCCTGTGTGAAGGAACAGTCCTTGCAGTGATACAGCCTGGACACTGACTGGGGGGAGCAGCTCTGCTGTGAGGCCTGGAGGTCCTGGGGGGCAGCTGAGCGTGAGCCAGCCCTGACAGCAAAGGAGCCAGGAGCTCCTGGGCTGCATGAACAGAAGCAGAGGCAGTGGGTTAAGGGAAGTGACCATCTGCCTCCACTCAGCACTTGTTAGAGCACATCACAGCATTGCAGCCAGTTTTGGTCCCCAGTATGAGGAAAGGTGTCCATACACTGAGGGGAGTTCAGTGCAGGGCTGTGGACATGGAGGGTCTGGGAGCTTGAGCTGTGCTGCAGCCAGGCAGCCTTCCAGCACCTGTGGGGAGGGAGTGGAGAGCCAGGCCCTTCACTGAGGTGCCTGGGGGGAGAAGGAGAGGCCACAGATGCAGGAGCAGGGTGGGCTCAGAATGGAGATAGGGAGGAATGTTTTCACCATGAGGATGGTCAGTGGAACAGGCTGCCCAGAGTGGTTTTGTAGTCTCCATTCTCAGATTGTCAAACCCTGACTGGGTGAAACCCTGAATGATCTGCTCTGACCTCACAGCTGACCCTAAGAGCAGGCAGTTGGAGTGGGTGACCTCCAGAGGTCCCTTTTAACCTGAATTATGTTATGATCTCGCTCAGTTTGTTCTACAGACTGTTACAGAAATACAGGCCTGCTGCTCCTTATTGTCAGACTGCCAGCTGAGGGTCAGGGTCCTGCTCTGCCAGGCCCAGCACAGTCACAGAAATTACTCTCCCTTCACAACTGATCTGCACATGACTGGAGATCAATCAGTAGAAAACACTGAAACAGGAACTTGTGAGTTCCAGCCTTGCCTCCCCCTTGGGCAGGTATAGTGCAGCACTGCTTCTAAATCTCATTAGTCCTATTAAAAGCAGCAGAGCTGCTGCCTTGCAGGGCCCAGAAGCATTTGCTGTCACTGGGTTTGGATGAGCTACAGCAGGAGCAGTGAGGGAATCCAGCATATATGTCATGCTACACATTGGAGACTTTTGGCTTCTTGCCATCTACACAGTTGTGAGAAAACTGTGATTGGAAAGTATGAAGATGGTGAGGGTGTCTGGCTTAATTTTACTTAGGCTCTCTGGACTCACTCCTTTTAATGAGCTGAGGCCTCCCCCAAGGCTAACAAAAGGCTTTTAAAATAAAACAAACCATAAAACTTCATTAGAATGTGTGTGAAGGTATTGTTACTATTTGAAGTTATTTATTTGGGTACAACAGGCATTAGAAAGTTTATAAGCATTTTTCCTCTTTCCCACAGTTTTCTTGCAGGCATGTTTTTGTGTCTGTGCTCATTTTTTAGTCAAATTACTGGCTTTGAATGCTAGGAAGTATTATTCTTTAACCCCTCAGAAGCTGCTTTCTATCTCCTCTGAGGCCTGAGTGCAAGCCTTGCACCTTCTCACCATCTCAGACTGTTTAAACAAGGGGCTGGGAACTCCCAGTGGAGTTCACCTTGTTGCTTTTCCCTTTACCTGCTGTATCATATACTCTTTGGAGTGCTGCATCTCTTGACTTGGCTCAGTTGCTCTCTGAGGGAGGAATTCTACCTCCCTGCTCATTCCAGAGGGGTCCAGCCAACTCTTTTGCCCTTTGAAGAAAATACAGCATCCAACTGCAAAAAACATAGGCACTGCTTGTCTCAGAAAGGAAGTTGGTATCCCTTGCTGTCTTGTCTCTCCAGGAGAAAAGTATTAAAATGAAGTATTTAGAAGCAATATTGAGTAGTTATGGGACTGTTCACTAATTACCTGGCAGTCACAGCCAGTGAGGGTGCAAACTGGCTGAATTATCCTGGTATCTGTCATACTTGACTTTATCTCTTCTGCTGTCTTTTCTGACAGCTTTTCTTAATGAGCTATTTAATTTGCCAAAACCAGCAGAGATTTTCCTCTTTGTGTTTTTTCTCTGTGCCAGATTGAGTTGAATTAACTCAGTGGAAAGTTGATCAAGGTTGCAGAAGAAGGGAAAATGGACAAGGCATTTTAGTTGTAGTCAGCTCCTGTCTCAGTCCATCTTGTCTGAATGCACCTTAAATGCTTGTAGTGGAAAGTTTAATTATACTTGTGATGTTAAGCAGAGGTCACTGCGGTCTTCCTGCAGCCTGTACTCCTTCACTGCCCTCGTCTGCCACAAGGAGCATAGGATTGGGAGGGGACTTACAGGAGCATCTTGTTGTGTCTCCCAGTGCAGGATATATTCTTCTCTCTTTCATCTTTGCTTAGACTGCAGGCTCTGCAGGACAGAAACCTTCTCTGCCCACATCAGGGCCCTGAGGGCACCAGTACTGAGTTTCCGTGACCAGTTTTCTGCCCTGTGATTCAGGAGCTGCATCCCAGCTGGCACCTGGGCCTTGTCTCCAGGGCTGTCTCTGTCCCATCTCTTGGGAGGACCTTGGCCCTACACAGGAGGTGTATTGTCCCCTAGCCTACATCATAGTCTTGTTTCCACTCCTCTCTCTGCCCCTGACTCCTGCTGGTCCAGGCTGGACTCCCTGGATGGAGCTGGCCCATAACCCCTGCCAGGGACTGTCTGTGGGCCCTGCCAGCAGCACTAGCTCTGCCCAGCCCATCCAGCTTGGGTGGAACCTGGGCTGGGGAGGCACTGCCAGTCTGTGCTCACCATCAGCTCCCAGCTCCTTCCCCCATGTGGAACAGCCCTTTTGCTGCATGCCAGCTGTGAAGTATTTGGCATGAATGGGTGTTTTAACAGTGCTAGAATTCTACACAAGGAAGAGAACTGTCTGCCATAAACTGCCAGTGTACCAGTCTGTAAGATTTTTTTACACAGTCTTTTTGAGGTCTGAGTTATCACAAGCAGCTGTTCTCAACAAGGTGTTCAGTATCAATATTCTGCCTCCCTCAAAGTTGAAGGGAGTAGAACTTCTGGTCTGTCTCTCCTCTGCCTTTTAAATCTTTGATAGCTGAAAGATCTGACATATAACCCAGTTTTTCCTTTAGAGAAAAACTGAAAGCAAGGCATCTTTTGCCTGCTTGTTGAGAGTGTAGCACAAATTATTAAGTGTGTGAAGCCAGAAATGGCAAGAGAAAAGAGGAATTAAAGATCACAGAAGCTGGAGGCAGATTTCAAAGACTCTTGGAGTCTACTTATACCTCTTAGGGTGCCTCACCAACAGCAGTGCTTCAGTCCTTCTTTCCATGATAAAAAGGAAAGAAAAACTTACTGTGACAGAATCAGGTTCAAAAAATCAAAGAATTCTTAAAAGAACTGTGACTATTAAAGACTGTGTTATCTCTAGTTTAAGAACAGAAAATGTATGAAGTCAGCTGGGGAAGCACTGGAAAATCATCCATTATAACCAGTGAGTTTCAAACCCCTTCTCACCAGTGAAGTAACCAGTAAATCATCCAGTTTATGGCTGTTACTTTGGTCTGTCTGAGTATCTGGTCTGTATTTGCTGCCTTAGTTAAATAACAATGCAAAGTTGGTGTTTTGAGAGTGGCTCAGTTTTGGAGACAAAGCTGTTCTTCATAGCTGCTGTTCTACATTTCATTTCATGCCTTTAATGAGACAGTCTGATAGGTCTAGAACAGGTTGGCTGTCTTTGTATTTAAGATGAAGGCAGTAAGTCTAATGATACATATTTTTTATCTTCTTTTTTTTTTAGGTCTGATTGGCTCAATCTTTTCCATCCTGCAGTTTTTCTCCTCTCCCCTCACTGGTGCTGTGTCAGACCACTTGGGCAGAAGGCCTGTCATCCTGATGACAGTGGTACGTGTCACATTTTTAGCCATGGCATCTCACTCACTACGCAGTGGAAGGTCTTGTGGTTAGCACAGAACTGAACTATGTGTGAATTGTGACAGTCACCATCCAGTTTCAGAATTGAATGTTCTGGATCTGTTGGTTGTTGCCCATTTCTTGCCCAAGTCACTTGGCCACACTTCCAAATGTGAGTGCTTAAGCTGAGCTTCCCAGATCCAGAACGGCACAGAGAAGGCACCCAAACACCTTTTACTGTGGTTGTCCAAAATCCCTTTCCCCTGGGTATGGGACTGTGACTTCAGAGACTCTGTTTAGAAATGTTAGACTTAATCCCTGTATGTTTTAGTTCCCCATGTGAGTAATGAGGGCTGATCACTCCATGACGTGTTTCACAGAGCCTGGGAATTGTTAGTTGGGAAGTGCTATACAGCAGTGCAGGATGTATTTCTGATGAACATGAATGTTTTCCAAGATGTTTCTCTGCTGGTCAGTGTGGGTTTCTAATGGCAGAAGCACTGCCGAGCACAGAGGTGGTGGAGCCTGGTGTGGAGGATACACAAATCCCCATATCCTCTAGGCTTGTGGGGACTTTATTGAATAGACTTTTGTTCTTATGATGGATTATGAAATTTAAGAGCTAGAATTGTGAATTTTCCTTATTTTGAATTCAGGTTTCTCTTGATATTATAAGCAAATGGAGTGGCATGTACAAAAATGTTTGCTTTAACTTCTACTGAGCTTTGCTCTTCTAATTTTGTTAGAAATACCATGATTACATGAAGTTTGTATGGACTTGTTTCTACATCTTTTATATCACTGTTCAGGACATAGTGCAGTTTCAGTATATTGGTTTTGGAGCAGCCACTGAAAACAAATAAACAGAAAAATTAAATGTTTGGCTGGGAAATGTGCAGAAATCATGTATCAACTTTGCTTTGCTTTATAAAAAACCCTTTCTTGCTTCTGCAGATGGGTTTGATAGCATCATACTCACTATGGGCTGCCTCTAGGACTTTTGGCGTTTTTCTTCTCTCCAGGATCATAGGTGGAATAAGCAAAGGGAATGTCAGCCTCTCCACAGCCATCATTGCTGACCTGCACTCTCCAAAAGCACGGAGCAAGGGCATGGTGAGTTACACATGTGGGGGATATGCTTGTTTGCTGGGTAACTTTAAATTGATTTTAGGTGCTCAGTGTGTCTTCCCCAGCTGTGTATTCATTGATCAAATGAAAACATGTCTTTACACGCTACTTTGCTTCTGCAAAGTGCCAGATCATATTGTGAGAGCTCTTGGGCTTCACCTGCCAATGACCTTCACCTACAAGTGAAATGCAGATGCTCTAGAGGTGGAAAAACTGTATCTGCTTAAGTGTCAGAACTGTTACTCCTACTGATAACTTTAATTCTGGTTATAATAGCATAGAAATCAAAACATCTTATGACCCAATTTTGGCAGCTGGAAGCCAGTTGCAGACCAACCTGTTTTTCTCACCTTCCCAAAGTGTGGAAGTGCATCAGCACAGCACAGTGTGCCTCCTGACTTCCCTGGGATGCGGCGCGGGCTTCAGGATCTGAGCTCAGTGGGTAAAGGATGTGACATTGGGCTGCCTGAGCAGCAAGTAGTGTGAGCAGCTGCC
>JAWWEV010000134.1:64399621-64432121 GCA_035583235.1 Hafferia zeledoni
CCAACCTGTTTTTCTCACCTTCCCAAAGTGTGGAAGTGCATCAGCACAGCACAGTGTGCCTCCTGACTTCCCTGGGACGCGGCGCGGGCTTCCCTGGGACGCTGCACTGGCTTCCCTGGGACGCGGCGCAGGCTTCAGGATCTGAGCTCAGTGGGTAAAGGATGTGACATTGGGCTGCCTGAGCAGCAAGTAGTGTGAGCAGCTGCCCTGTCCACTTCCAGAAGGCAGTGGCCCAGATGGAAACACCCTGCAGGCTGAGCTTGGCCTATGAATTACCAGTTGTATCTTTTAAAAACCTTGGGGGCCCAAACTTCTCTGAGCACATTGTTACAAGCCACTATGTGGGACAGCTGCTTCTTGGGAGGGGAAAGCTTTAGATTTCACAGTGATAGCAAATGGATTTTCCAAGCAATTTATTATAGTCCTGGTGAGCCAAAATACATTTTTATTTGTGTAGAGAGATAGCCATACAGCACTGTAAATAAAATGGGTCAGGACCTATTTTTAGGGCCTGAGAGTAAGTCCCTCAGTGCAACGTGGCTCATATCCATATGGCCTATATCCTCTTCTTTTCCAAAGCAGAGCAGGCATGTTCACACTGCTTTCTGGGAACCAAATTTCATCTGACTGATGCTGTTCCCAAACTGTGATGGGCCATTGCCTGTTCCTGCCACGTCCTTGACTGGACAGAAAACAAAATTGGTGATTTGGAAGTAACAGGTTTTTCACACCTCATGCTCTTTGCTGTGCACTCCCTGCATCATGAGGGTGGTCAGGTTCAGTGTCTGGTTGCATTTCTTTAAGGCAAATGTCAGGAAATCCAAACTGTTGTAGAGCTGAGCTACCTGAATGAGAAAGCTGGTGTCAAACCCGTGTCTGTGCTCACTGTGTCGCTGCAGGCAATGATTGGCGTTGCTTTCTCCCTTGGCTTCACCCTGGGCCCCATGATCGGTGCCTACCTCGCCATGGAGACACAGAAAGGAGAAGTCTTCTACCTCCGCTCAGCACTGGTTGCACTCATGTTTTCTGTGGCTGATCTGATTTTCATCTTCCTCCTACTTCCAGAGACACTCCCCAAGGAAAAGCGGGTAAATGGACTACCAGTCTCAAGATTGTGGGTTTTTTGTAAAAATAGGATTTGAGAATTGTCGAAATAATGGAAACAAAGAAAAAAGGCTTAGCCAGTTTCTCAGAAATTTAACTCATTCCTGGGATTAGAATTATTGTTCAGGCTGGTGTCAGTGGTTGCATGATCGTGGAATCATAGAATGTTTTGGGCTGGAAGGACCTTAAAGATCCCCCAGTTCCAACCCCCTGCCATGGGCAGGATCACCTTCCGCTAGACCAGGTTGGTCAAAGCCTCATCCCACCTGGCCTTGAACACTTCCAGGGATGGTCCCATCTCCTAGCTCAGTGTAAAATGAGAAATTCTTTATAATTAACATGACTGCTTAATTGCTAGTTTTGGTGTGTTAGGTTTAAATTCCTCAAAACATAATGCAAGCATGTGAGGGAGACGGTGAAATTTAAACTGTGACCATAAGGATTCCTTGGGGAGGAATTTCAGCTCATCTTAAAAGGATTTGCATCAGAGACTGGATTTTCTTCCATTTGGTCAGGACATGTTCGAAATTTTCTTAACTATTACCTTGTCTTTGTTTGAGATGAGCTCACTTGGTTAGGGCATGGTGTTAATAACACCAAGGTTTGATCCCCATATGGGCCATTCACTGAAGACCTGGACCTGGTGATACTTGTGGGTCCCTTCCAAGTCAGATGATTTTGTGATTTTGAATACTTTGAACACTAAAGTTGCAAATTACTTATTTCTAAGCTGTGCTTTCTTCTACAGATAGAAGATTCCTACATGTGCTAAAATTTAGGGACTGTTTGCATTTTTGGGGCAAACATTTATTAACACTTAGATTTCATATTGAGTGATTGGACACTGTCCAAGAGATACCTGATTAAAAGTCTCTTAAAACAGTCTCCTTTGTAGAGTGAGAGGCTGAATTCAGCCCTAGGTATCTGGGTGCAACACTTGATCTGAGGTTTTCACTGACTGGGTCTTTGCTATCACATACCCTGGTTTCCAGGCAGCACTCAGCTGTCTGGTGTGCTTGGTCTCTGGATGGCCAAACCCATCTGACATGAACTGTTCAGGAAACTTTTCCCTGCAATGATCCTGCCAGGGCAAAGCTTTAGACCTTCCCTGAGTGTTTCCCAGCAGGTCGTGTCCTGTGTGAAGTCAGTATCTCGCATTGTGTTCCCAAACACTACAGCTATTTTATTTTTTGTAACAATTTTTCTATGTGTCATCTGCTCCTCTTTCCCATTTGGCTGTTTCTAACCATTCTGGATAAAATCCTGTTCTTAGTTAGAGCTGCACAGTCTGGGGTGGTGGCAACGTGTTGATGTAGGAAAGTGCTGCAGAGCAAATCTTTGTTCTATAAAAAGTTCCTCCTTTGCTGTAGAGTGAGTAAAAGGCTTTAGATGACTGAGTATGTCCCTTCCCCTTTCGTTATCCTCTTGAGAGCCCTTCTAAGCTGGTCTGTGTTGGCCAACATGAGTGAATTGTGATAAGCACAGGAGTTTGGTGAGAACAGAAGACTCTGTCGCTGCTCCCTGGGGCTCTGTCCCTGAGCAGCAGTGGGGACTGCATGAAGTGCTGCTCATGGCCAGGTCCCAGTCATGCAGAATACAGAGGGTGTTTGATTGCTGACAGCAGAGTGGTGTGTCTGGCTTTGGGGCTTCTGGTGGTTGGTCTCAGTGTCAGAGCTCATGTGCCATCTCCTTTCACCTTGCAGTGGTCCCCTGTGATCCGTATGTTCCAGCAGATCTGTAATTTCACTTATCAGGCTGCTTTGCTCTCTTCTTGGGTAGTTCCTCTTGCTTTCTGAGTGGCAGGGGAGCAATTTTCTGGGCTGTGGATGACAGAGGAAAGGCAGGTGTGTTGGCTGCCCTTCTGGAACTTGGCTGGCTGAGCTGGAGCAGGTGCTGCTGCCGTATAGGAGAGGAATTTATTGGAAGGACAAAGCTGTAAAAAGAGGGGAAATGATGATAACTGGTAGGAAGATGTGCCAGTGGGATCAGACATCTGTTTCCTTGAGATTTGCTGTGTTCTCATTATACCCTTGTTTCTCTATCAGTCCACTTTTCACAGGAGAGAAGTCTTTCATGTTGATTCATGTTGGAATGAAGTCATAGAAAGGGGAAGGTGGAGGGACACAGGGGGAACAAAGATGAGTTTTCATCCAAAGAGAATGGAATTTTCACTGTTCTCCTTCCTCTTTTTTCTCAGTTGTTCTATGAGTTGATCAGGTAAAGAGAGACCAGAGAACTGTCCCTTTTCCCTGTCAGACTTACCTGAAGTAGCCAAACCAGCTCCTGCTGTGACCTGTTTGGGAGAAGGGAGGAATTGAAAGGTCTCTAGTGGAATCTGTCCCCTTCAAGAGCTTTTGAGTTAATTTTTACCTAAGCTAGTCCTGTCCAAGGCTTCCTAGTTGGAGGGAGGGTCTTACAACTGTTTTTTTCTGGTGTCCAGCTAATGATGCCAGGACTGTGCAGGGCTGTGCAGCATCACAAGCAGATTTGTGGGCAGACAGAGCTGTGCTGTCTGCATCCTGAACAGTGTCTGGTTTGGAGGGAGAGGCTGCAGCTGGGAAGGCCCAGGCTGCATTCCTGATTTGGACTTAACTCTGCCTTCAAGACGTGTTCCTGAGTGTCTCTGCATTAGAGGAAAAGAGAATAAACAGAGACACGGTGAAAAATGTCTGCCATTCAAGGTGCCTTTTGGGGGGATCATGAAGTAAAATTGAGCCATTTTGGAGAATAAATCATAAGCATAGAAATGAAATACAAATTAGATATTGCAGATGTTGAACCTGCAAAGAATCTAAACTTCATGGAGCTGCTGACATGGACTGAAATTGGCAGTGTATACTTTGTTATTTGGGAATGGTGAAGGCTCTTCAGTAAGTTTTAGGACAATGTTTTTGTTATCAATCAGTGGCTGAAGTCACTTCCAGACCACTGTTTCTATGGCAAAGATAGGTAAAATTGAAAGAAATTTATGTGCACACACACAAACACACCTATTTTAAAAATATCTAATACTTATATATATATTTTTCATAAAACACTTAAGATTTTAAATGTATACATATATAATGTGCATCCTCTGGACCAAACTAAAATCACCCTGTAGTACAAAGCAGCTTGGCATCCTGTCTGACACGGGTAATTCAAAATGGGTACAAACTAGAGGGGATTTTTATTACTGCCATTACCCTTCAAATGTTTGAAGGGAGTTGCCTGTGACCACATTCTGTGCTGTGGTGCAAACACCGTGGTGGCAGCAAATGCAGGAGCTGAGGATTGCTACAAGCCAGCTTGAGGAAATCCTCTTACAGACTTCTCCAAAGCCTGAGCAAACTTCTTGGGCGTGTCTGTTTACTCCCTGCAATACAGAGTGGGAGGGGAAATAAATAGCACTGAATGTTCTGAGTGGATCAGCAACTCTGTGGCTTTGTACAAGCCCAGCCTGGTGTATTGAACTGGTTCCTGCTGTGACTAAAGGGCTCCAGAGCTCTGCTGTCAGACACACAGAAGCTCTGGCCATCAAAACAAGACAGGGGTTGTGTTAATACCATATTGAAGGTTGGTTTGTTTACAGCTTCATTAAATCCAGTCCATATGAGTCCTCAGGTCATGCACTCAGATTAAGTTCTGCTGATAATTGGACCTTTAATCTCTGCTGTCAGAGGGGTGATAAGTCCCTCCCTCCTTACAGGAGAAGAGAAGGAAGCTCATCAGATAAAGCCTGTGCAGTGCTTTGAAAACATAAAATTCTATGTGTGATTATTCAGGATTCCTGGGTCTGTCTTATCTTTTCCTGTGACTGTCATGTAAAGTGACAGACTACATTCTCCTACTTGAAAAAGAATTGTTTCCTTAAGTATTTAGACATTATTACTTTTAGTATTTTCTTTACTTTTCCGTACTTTGAAATAACAAATGAACAACTGAAAAATTAACTTCCCTGTGGAGGGAAGACTAAGGCTCTCCTAAGTGCCTGTGGATATGGAGCAGGGAGAGTGACACTGGGTGCATAATTAGGGTGAGATGTACAGACTACAAGGCCCAGAAACACTACAAAATAATTTTTTCTCTTTAAAAAGCCACACAATGTGGCTGGGCAGAATCTCTCTGGAAATCTCTCTACAATATCTCCAAGGAATGTCTCTAAAAATTATATTTTCCTTTTCTTCCCCAGGAGGTGTCACTGGCTGGCTAAAAGAGCAACCAGTACCAGGACAGACTGGTGTTTGATGTGCTGCACATGCTGGTCTCAGGCACAGCAACAAGTTCTCAGTGTCCTGTGAGCTTGCAGGCAGATGTGCCATTGTTGTCCCAGTTAATGTTCTTTGGACATGAGGGATGATGCAAAAGGTGAACCAAATAAAGTCACCTTCGAGGGACAGAGGTGGAGAACAATCCTCTTCTGCCCTTTAAGAACCTAGAGAAGAATCTGTTTGCTGTCTGCAGTGAAAGGTGCTACCAGTGCTCTGTTTTCCAGTTACAGTGCTGGAGTTCAGGTCTGGGTTCAGGTCTGGGTTGTTATTGGGGGCCCCTCAGTTCCAGTGCCAGGTGCCTTGTTTCATCTCAGATGATTTGTGCAGGTGTAAAGCACAACTGACAGTTACTGTCAATGCCTTGCAGTGGTTATCACATTAGTTTTATAAACTCCTTTCTGCCTTTGATCAGGTCTCTTCTGTGACATCTGGATTTCAGGCAGCAGCTGACTTGCTCAGTCCCTTGGCTTTATTTCAGTTCTCTGCGGTCACCCGAGGAAAGGAATCCCCTTCTGAGGAGAGTAAGTGTTACCTGGCTTTTTATAGTGACAGTTTTACTGACTGTAATAACACTGTGTGCCTCTTTGTTTGTGGGGATGGTTTTTAAGTGAAGACTTTACTCAGACCATTTCAGAAGCAGCATCTGCTCATTTAAAACCCACCTTACTAACTTATGAACAGGGAATTGCATGCTCCATTGACCTTGATGCTGTCATTCCCCAAAGAAGGTTTTGGAGATGAGTGTTTTGAAGGCATGATGATACTTGCATTCTCTGCAGGCAGCACAGGGCAGGCTCCAGTAAGGGAAATAATTTGAAAAGAGATCCAGGCATGAGTAAGGGAGATTTGAGTTTTCTTATTCAAGCTGCAAACCAGGAAGCTTCAGACTGGAATTTTATTTCTGAATTCAGGACTTGGAGATGGAGGGTTTGATTCATTCTCTATGTGATTTTCTTCAAGCTGTAGAAAATAAATCAGTGTTTGCCGGGTACACTGGCTGATCATTCAGTCCTCTTCACTGCTGCATCAGCAATAGTGTAACATTTGCCTCTCTGGAGAAAACCTGTCAACGCCTCCAGTGGCAGGAAAATAAGTAAGGTAACCTGGCACAGACCATTTGTAGCCTGGAGAAAGGGAGAGTGTGATTTAGTCAGTACCATCTGAGAGCAGCATCAAGGCATTGGGTGAAATACAGTATGGATTAACATCAATCAATCACTCAATCCCTGTACAGCTGGAGGTGTGAGGCAGAGGGGCTGGGCTAGGAGAGTGAGACCAGGGTGACCCAGGGGGAGATCAGGCTTTTTGTCTCTTCTTTCTACATAAGAAGGGAGGTGCTGTGGGCAGAAATCATGTTGTGGTGTGGGGTGTATGGATATTTAGAATGAGCATCTGAGGTGAGAACTTTTCCCTATACAGCTGATAAATGTTCCTGTACTATTGTGATTATGTTCTCATGCTTGGAAAACACTACCATGTTTTTCTCCCCACTCCCCACCTCCTTGGTGTTTGTTTGGTTTTTTGTTTAGATCTTCAGAATCTCAAAATTTTGGGCCTGGCTTATTTCCTGTACCTCTTCCTGTTTTCTGGCTTGGAGTATACACTGAGTTTTCTCACTCACCAGAGATTCCACTTCAGCAGGTAAAGCACATTTGGAATATAAATGTTGTATGTTTTGTCTAGGATATTTTCCAAAAATCTTGATTTAAGATCTCTTCATGTATTTTCAAGAGAGGCTTTATGACATGAGTAAAACCACTCAGAAATCAGCCCTTGTGTTCAGTGGCACTTGGGCTTTGTGGGAAGAATTTATGAAAATACAGGCACACTGTTTATCATGAGAGGAAATACTCAATCTACAACTCCTAATAACTAGAGAAAATCAATACACAAAAATTAAAGCTCCTGAAATATGTGTAGCTGGGCTAGTTGTGTTGATTATTGTAAAACCTTTTCTTGCTCAGAAGAGTTTTCCAGTATCAGGACAAATCTTGAAGCTCAAAGAGCCCAAGGATGGAGGGATAGCTGTGATTATCTTTGCTCCTCAGAGTTCTGCATTGCATATGGGGCACAGTCATGTCAGAGAGTTCCATTTCCTTTAGTCACACTAGAGAAGGAAGGGAGCAGAATCCACTAACAGCAGCTCAGCTTGAAACACTTTTCCTGACAGTTCATAGGAAGAATTCCAGCCAGGAACATGAACTTGCAACTTGATTCCTGTGTGTGTCCTTCCCTTCGAGTAATTCTTAGGGGGTTGTCTCATCTTTCCCCGTCTGTGTTTCATTACAGTTCATGACTTAACTAATACATGTGTGACAAGAAAGGGCTTTCTGGTGTATTAAACTTTGTTCAGCCCTGACTGAGGTGCACAGCTGAGTGGCAGCAGCACAGGCTGTGGGACCTGTTAGTTGAGAATGGCCACATAGTTTAGTAGGTAAGAGAGGTGAGAAGGAAAACTGAAGAAATATGGAAGAGTGGAGGGAGTGATGTCACCACATTCCTGGTGCAACGTATGATCCACCACCATGGCAGTGCCCAAGTTGTGCCTTGGGGCCCTTAACCAAACCCTGCATGAGCTGCTCCTTGGAAACCAACAGCTCCTGTGCATGTGGAACAGGTAATTTCCATGGTGACTCTTTGTGGGCTCCCCCAGAAACACTCAGTCACCCCACAGTCTGGAGGGGGCTGCAGCATTTGCCAGCAGTTGTCCCATCCCCACAGAACCTCAGAGGTGTCTCCCCTTGCTCTCTGCCTGCCCTGGGAACTGGTGAGGGCACACAAGGAACCTGCACTGCCCCTGTGAGCACCAGTTTTGTCTCTCCCTGGCTCAGGGAAGGCTCCTCATGGGACTGGTGAATCCCAGGGTGGAATGCTCTGTGCATGACTCCTCACTCTGTGTTTTTGCCTCCCTTCCAGCATGCAGCAGGGCAAGATGTTTTTCTTTATTGGAATAACAATGGCTGTGGTCCAGGGAGGTTACGCTCGCCGAATCAAGCCAGGAAATGAAATCAGAGCTGTAAAAAGGGTAACAAAAATAACATTTCTATTTCTTTTCCCCCACAAACCCAAAATGTTAATTTTCAGTCTGAAGTGCAGTAGAGGGTAGTTGGAGGCTATAACTGTGTTTGTCAAATGAAAAGAAATTTCTGCATCATCTATCCAGCTGAATGACTGCTCAAGATCACGGTTGTTGGGCACTTACCAGCCTACCTAAACTGTGGAACATTAGAGCCATTTCTTAAAATAGCAACAATATCATTGAAACTTTGTGTTCTTCATATTTAATTGCAGTAAGGAGTGAGAACAGATTGTCCATCTGTGCAAGCTACATAAAGTGCTGTGAAGATTATGTTTTGTTGCAGTGATTTCTCTTGCAGGGTAGACATTGAAACTATTAAAGCTGCTTCAGAGCTGATCTCTGACTCTCTTTCTGGGAAATTAATTTTCTGTCTGGCCATCTTTGTGCTTGACAGGCCTTCTCTAGAGTATATTTCACTGGTGGGCAGAGGAAATAGATCCTTCTTCCAGTCTTTGATTTGTCATCATCAGCATTACATGTAACAAAAACATGTACCAATGTTCAGACTGAGGTTTCACTGACAAAAATGTACATCCCTTTGTTTTGCTTGGCTCTCTCCTCAGAGATGCTGCAGCTGCTGTGCTGGGATGACAGGGAACAGTTTCCTGCAGCTTATGCAGCTGTGGGAGCAGTAGATGTCTTGTCCTTTACATTGGTGTGTGCAGCTAAACAAAGCAGGTTTCAGGTGTTTCTGAACCGTTGTTGGCTGCTTGGCAAGAAGTTTGCTTGGTCTGTGAAAGCCTCTATCAATGTTTTATGCATTGACACGTGTGATTTCAATGGTGGTAAGAAACGATTTCCAAACTGCACTGTGTTCCTGTGAATTGACTCAGCTTTTCTTAAAGTTATTTCTGCTGGTGGAATAGTCTCCACCCTGCTCCCTGGCAGGAGAAAGTTAATGGCACGCTGCTTGTGTCACAGAGGAAGCATCTCCCTGTGATGAACACTGTGTGTTCCTGCTGCTTTATCCTCCACTTCAGCCTCCTCCGTGTGCTGTGCCAGACTGCTGTGTTTGCTGCACTGCACTGGTTTGTGCACACTGGGGTCTGCTGGCCACTCTTTGGTGGCTGTCCGTGGGTGTTGTGGGAGTTCCCCCTTTTGCTGCAGTTATTCTGGCAATTTGTGAATCTGCAGCGTGTGGCAAACGTGGCCTCTCTCAGCACAGTGGTTACAGTAGCTCATTGATGACTGAATCTTCAAAATGAGGCACTTAGTGGCAGTGAATACCCTCCTTTATCAAACACACAGCAGATCTGATCTGTCTTTTCTGCAGGAGCTCTGTAAGTGAGGGAACACCAGAGGGGAACTTAAGTCCAACTCTTGGAGATAAAGATTTTTTTTGGGGGGTAGTGCAGTGGAGATTGAATTTCAGATGCCATTTCCCCCCTGCCATTTTTAATTCTTGGCAGAAATTCGGAATCTGAAAGCTAAAGACAAAATCAGCCAATACTGCTGAGAAAAAGCAGATGAGCTGTAGTCCTGCTGCACACAAGCTTTTTGTTCTCTTGTGTCAACTCAGGAGATGAAGAGTTAAAGGTAGATTTCTGTCTGGGTGAACACAGAACAAGAGAAGAAATCCCCCCAGAACGGTAGATCTGTTCTAGAGAGAGCTTGCATGTTGTCCGCAATCGTGTGACAGTGAGGGGGAACAGCAGAGTGCACTGTGCTGGTGTGTGGCCATCCAGGTGACTTTGAAATGTCTACTGCGGAAGAAAGGGCTTTCTGCTCCTAAGTTCTGTGTTGTCCCACCAGCGGCAGAGAACTGGCAGGACACCTTTAACAAGCAGGGCTTAGATGTAACCGTGTGACTCATTCGTTTTGCAGGCCATTCTGTTGCTGATTCCAGCTTTCTTGTTAATTGGATGGGCTGCAAATGTGACCATGCTGAGTGTTGGACTGTTGCTGTACTCCTTCGGTGAGCTGATCAAAAGGCACTGCCAGCTAAGCACAAATGATTTTTCTTCATGCATTTATTCACCTTGTTAAAAAAGATGAACTCCTAATTTCAAACTATAAGTAACAGAAAGTTGACGTTTCTGTTTATGAAATATGGAAGAAACAGGGTCTGTTTTTTTCTGGTGCTGTTGGTATCATAGAAAGTTGTCATGGTGTTATTTGGAAGCATCCCCAGTGCTCCTGTTTTGTCTTGTCTCACTGGGGAGCTCTTGAGCATTTCTCCCCTTCTTACCAGCCCTAGAAGCAAAATAATCTCTAAATAGCTCAGCTCAGGAAAGAAGGGAGGCCCCATGTCTTTGTCTCCCCGTGGTGGCTGCATTATTTCTTAGGCCTTGGGCTGGAGACCCGCACACCCTGAGGCTGAGGCCAGAGTTCAGACTGAGAGAGGGACAGATGTTTAAGTGTTTACGTGAATGCTACTCTGCCAATCTAACCTGTTATTCAGGGAAACAGTTATGAATGAAGCTGGATCCATCTACTGAAGTCCCTGTCTGAAAAGAGATTTCAGGTATTCCCAGTGATGCTAACTGATGCTAACTATTGTTAAGAAGCTTCAAATAGGACTAATTACACAAGTAGAAGATTTCTCTTTTGCGTAGTACAGCTTGATTTAAGAGTAAACTGTAAACCACAAAATGCATCTGTTGAGTAGCTTGTTTGTCTATGGCCAGCTGTGTGTGAGACAGGTGAGAGGTGAGGACGTGTTCATTCTCTGTGTCTGAGCATTCCTAAGCTCCCTACTTGGGAAGAAGACTCCATCTCTTCCTAATCAAGCCAGCCAGAAAGGCCTCTTGGAGGGCCCTCTTCCCCCTCTCATCCTCCCTCTGCCCCAGCAGTTGGGGCAGTTGAGACAATGTGTGGATTGTTCCTGCTCTCCAGTTGCCCTTTCCTTCCCAGGAACAATTCTGCTTTGCATGCTTAAGGCATTTCCTTCTTGGCAGAAAAGGCTCCCATTTCAGTAAGAGGGCAGTGATTACTGAACAGCTCTTGGATTTGGTGTCCAAAAGTTTTGTAACCTTTTATTCTCAGACTTGACTGTCCTGACAGAACGTGGCTGCCTCTCTCATCCCTGAGTGCAGTAGAGCTGTATGTACAGGGACAGTGTCACTCTGGGTACAGCCACCTTGTCTGACTGGAACATGAGCCATTCCCTGCTCCACCTGGTACGAGCCCAGTGCTTTGGAAAAGCACCAGTTGGCTGCTTTGACCTGTCCATCCCTGTCCCAGGGGCTCACGGAGTGAGAGACACTGATGAGAAACATCTGCTTGGAGCACTCCCGGCTCTGGGCTCCTCTGCAGGTTGGCTTGGAGGGGGTGTTTTCATTACTGAACTGGATTAAACCTGATGACTCAGTGTTGGTAGGGCGCCCCAGAGCTCAGCATATTTCTCTGCAGTGGTAATGATTTTGGGCCACATGTTTTTCACTGTTGCTCTTGTAAGTGCCCTGAGCTCTGCTGTTCATTAACAGTCTCTTTTGTGGGTTTTTCCAGCTGCGGCCATTGTTATCCCGTGTTTGTCAGCAGTGGTGTCAGGCTATGGTGAGTGTCCTTCCTGCTCTGACTGGCCACCCTTGGCCACATCATTGACCTTTGTTTCCACTTGGCTCAAATACAGGACTGATCTCAAGTTTAGTGAGGCATCAGCAGGATCGCTCATGGTGCAGGTCCACCTTGGATCCGAGTTTAGACCTGTGGCTTGGGCTTGGCTTTATAAAAGGCCTCTTTCCCTCAGGGCATTAACAAGGAGAGCAGAAATGCAGGTGTTCCCCCAACTGCTGCTCCATGTTGCTCGTGTGTGACTCCACAGCAGTGCCCACCCCTGCAGGATGAGGCTAAAGCCAGTCATGTCCCTGCTACTCTGTCCCAGCACAGCCAGCAATCCATGTATATTGTTCAACCAGGTTTGGCTGGGGGGAGGGAAACCAGCTGTGTTAGGCTGGAGGTGCTACAGCCCTTCCCTTCTATGAGTGTCCTTCACAGAAGGGAAGCTAAGGGGGGCTGCTGGGCATATCCTGACCTGGGAAACTCCAAAACAGCCAGCAAAGGAGTGTAGGGCACCCCTGGACAGCTGTTTTCTGAAAACTGCCCCCACTCCATGTCTGTTTCAGCATGAACAGCAGTGATCTGTTCAGAGAGACCATCAGTATCACACTCTAATTTTGTACTGGATAAAGCAGCTTGTTCCAAGGTGATGGGGAAACTGCAGGTGGTGATTAGGAAGCTGAAGAGTGGGCAAAGGCCACAGACAGCAGTGAGCAGAAAATGACTTGGGTTCTCTGAAAGAGACACCAGCCATCCCTGCCAGCAGTGAAATCATTTGTTCCGGATTCCTTAGCAAAGACCTTCTAAGGGACCTTCTGAAACCCTCTGGCCCTGGTTGCCATGTAACCTTGTAATGCAGCTGTAGCTGTGTTGCCATCTGTGGAGGACACAGCTCTGTAGCTTTGGGTCAGCTGGTTGCCAGCACTGCAGTGCTTGCTGAGGTGGAAAACTTTGCTCATTAATGTCACTGATGTAGCTCTTATTTAATTTGCATTCACACTTCTGTGTGTATCATACACCTGTGCCTCCTCCGAACATCCTGTGTACAATGTAAAGCTTATTTTTTTGGTTAGGTTTATTTTTAGGGGGGTGGGGGAGAATGCACTACAAGTTGTCACAAGTGCTTGTCCAGGGACAAGCCCTGGTGTTTTTGTCTTGGTTGGAGGGCAAATAAGCACAGATTGGGCAGCAGGTGTGCAATGACAGGAGGGGAGAAGCATGTGGGAAGCACCTCCAAAGAAAGGCTCCCAGAGCTACAGCAGTGCCCTGTCCCAAACAAAACCTCCACCCAGCACACCCCTGTCCTTGCACAGGCACTGCCAGCCAGAAAGGCCGAGTCATGGGGATCCTGCGGAGCCTGGGTGCGCTGGCCAGAGCCCTGGGACCCGTCCTGGCCGCTGCAGGTGAGTGTGGCCTCTACTCCCTCCTCTTTGGCCCCACAGCGCTGGGTTGGTGGGAAGTGCCCAGGGAGCACAAGGACCCCCTGCATGGGGGAAATTCCCTGAGCCATGTAGGGCCCAGGGAGAGAGGAGGGGAAAGGGGAAGCAACCACATGGCAACTCCGAGCTTGAGGACTGAGGCAAAGCCAGAACCTGGTTCCTGACTGCAGCCATTTCCCATGTTGCTCTGGCTTACCCAACCAAAGAGCCTGGAATTCTGTGCTCTCTGCCTTGTGAGAGCAGCAGCTTTGAAGCATTTACACATCTGGAAGTTCAAAGGCACTAACGAGCCAAATCTCCTTTCACTTGCAGTTTACTGGCTGGCTGGAGCAGAGATTTGCTTCACTGCCTGTGGAGTTTTGTTCCTTGTCCCCTTCGTTTTACTTGGGTCTATAAAACAGCAGATAAAGGAGGAGTAGGAAGGAACCACAAAACTCTCACCAGCTTCCAAGGACCTGTACAAGACCTGAGTCTTGGCACCTGACTCTGCTGAGCAAATAGGAAAAAGGATTTTGATCTTCTGGAAGGAGATGAACAATGACCATTTGCTGCAGCAACAACACACAGCAGTTATGTTTAAGGTGACCTCCCAGGATGGGCTTTGCAAATTAAAAAAAAAAAGGGAACAAATGAAACAAAACAGACACACAGACACACACCCCCTTCCCTCCCACACAGCTGAGTAAGGCATTAAGATCATCAGAGCAGCAGAGACTGGCACAGCAGCAACAGGCCGGGAGCCATCCCACTCACCAGGTGCTGCTCTGCTCCTGCCTCCGAGTGAACCCTCTGTGGGGGCTCAGCAGGCACAGAAGGAACCCCCAGGGCTGCTCAGATGGGTTTCTGTACAACAGGTACAAGATCTCTGCAAATGCTGCATCGGCGCCTTCAAACGAGATGGTTAAACAAAAGTAAGAAGCACTACAGGCTTCCTGAGCCCCACTGGTACTTCAGCACAGATGGACTGTTTTAATACACAATTAACTTGGGAGAGATGTTTTATATTTCTAATCCTGTGTGATGTTTTTGATGACCAAGCACTGTTCTTTTTGCATAACAAATAAACGGTTACATTGTACAGTCTTATGGTCAGTTAATTAAGTTGTTCACACCCATCTAAACTGAACATCCTTTTTAGGCTGAGTCAAAGTGGGTCCAGAACTTCACCCAAGGTGCCAAAGACCACCCTGAGGGAGCCAACCATGGATGACATGACAGTGCTGACCCCACAGTGGGTGCAGGAAGGAGCCCTGCTCAGCTGGGACAGCAGGGAAGGAGCCCTGCAGTAGCCAATTTGAGTATTTTCTGAGAATACATTAACGCACTCATTAATTACACATTAATCACTAAAAGACAACAAAGTGAATTAAACAGGCTACAGCTGTAGAATAAAGCTACAAGTTCTGAAAGCAGAGCAGGATGTTTTTTTTCAAGAGTTTTATTTGTGAGTAGAACTTAATGATACAAGAAAGAAAAATACAGGACTTTATTCTGCCCCAAAGTGTGTAACCATACCATACATGACTACATTTCATATTGTAAATACAAAGAACTAAAAGAACAAACTACAAAATTAGAAATTAAGAGTCATTGCATATGTGGTCAAGATAAATGGAGGGACTCCAGTAAAGAACTGAAACATACAGCAATTAGTCATTTAGTTACGACCCTGCAATAAAACACAGTTTAGCAAAATAAGTGGTGTTGCTTCCTAGTGTACGAGGACATACAAGGTTAGAGTAGAAGCTGAAAGCCATTCGTGCCATGCAGTCCTGCCTGAACACTGCTGTTCGGGGCTCCTGCCCAGTGCCCGACTGCTCCGTCCCACCCGCCCTGCGCCCGCCACAACAGGCCACATCACATTCCTCACGGTACCAAGGACCACCTCGAAACCTCTTTCCTCACCTGAAGCCTGACAGCTCTAATTCCACCTCTGGCTGTTGCCCTTCACTGCCCGACCCCAGCCCGAGGCATTGGCACCTCCCATCCCGACACAGGCCAGAGCTGCCTCCGGCCTTCCGCGCTTTCTGCTGCATGAATGTAAGGCATTAGTTCTCTGCTATTTTACCAACTGCGACATTGAATATTGTCCTGAAAGGTTACATCCATGTTCTGGTGTGTTACAGACACTTACTGTGAGTCAGTAGGATGCCCTCACCCCACGGGGTGCTGGGCTCTGCTGCTGTAAAACCCGAAATGCAAATTCTAGACACCAGGAATGGTCACTGACCCCCGGCCTTTGGCCAAGGAAACGGCGCGCGCTTTCCGGAGAATTCCGCAAGCTCGACCTACCTGATCTTAAACTACTTTTACAATTAGTGATAGACAGAAGCATGGCAATAACTGGGAAACAGTGAACTCAGTGGCAAGAGTGGTTTGCCATGCTACACGTTAAACAAACATTTATAGTGAACGGTGAAAATACACCTTTAAGGTTACTTGGGACTTCTGTACTTTACCGCTGGCGACAACAACAAAAATTTAAAGAAATGCCAGCTTTTATAAGTGAAAATAATTACTATAAAACAAGGTGAAGTACTCAGTGTAACGCATTTACATTTTTATAAGTGGGAAGGAACAAACACAAAAGGCCGCACATGGGGCTCTTGCACAGCAGGGCTGCCTGTGCACCAAAGGGACTTGCTAAAGGAGAAAAAAAACCTGTGCAAAGGCCCAAAATACACCTGCCCATGCTCCACACCACCAGCTGAAAACTTCCAAAACACCTTCACTTCAGTTACTTTTTAACCTTTTTTAACAGCCCAATCACCATATGACTCAGGGAGGCAAGAGCAAAAGACAGATTTCCCTTAAACTATAATTCACGAGAAAGAAAAAAAACCAAGACTGGGCTCTTTGAATGCACAACGTGAGCAGAACACACCACGGTCATTTCAGTCCTAGACAAAGATGATTTCACCAACCAGTTACAAAATAAAACAAAGTGAAAAACACCTTCATTTTGTTACAACACTCAAAAGGGAGAGAGAGGAAGCAATGGAGAGCCTCAAAGCTTGGCCAAAACATGACCTGTACTCACAAGCTTGCAGAAGTTTACATGTCAGTTCAAGAATACACCCCCCTTGAGAACACCACTGCAAAAGCATCCTCTCTGAAAGTCAAAATTTAAGAAGAAATTTGCTTGTGACTTGGAACAGAATATTGGAAAAGAACACTTCTTGTCTTAAGCATTGGGTGTTTTATTTTTGTGATTTTTTTTTAATATTCTTTTGCAAAGCAGTGCAGACTTTAAATTAAAAATAGTGAATCAATGCCTTCCACAGGGAAGTCATTTACATTAGATTACAAATTAAGGATCAGATCTGTGGCAGCTGCTGAACACACAGGATTAGCACCTTTTTGGACATTAGTTTCTGGTTATAACCTTAAACAATCAAGCCATGACTTGAGGGGCTGGTTGGATTATTTGTGGCATTCATTTACATAGTAAGACAAAACACTCAAGTACGATCTGGTACATTCTAGTGGTTAATGGATTTTAAAATATGACAGTGTTTCTGCAGTGGGTTGGCCTTTAGGAGTCACTCTTCTTTTTGCTCTTCTTCAGGAAGGAAGGAGTACGAAACTTCTTTTTCTTTTTTGATGGGGACTTCCCTGGAGATTCGTCACTACCTGCATCAGCTGCTGTCCCCTCCTCAGCTGTTGGTGTCGCTGGCTCTTCAGCGGGTTGGGACTGGGGTTCCTTATTTTCCACTGCAGGTGATTCTGTTTGGCTTTTGGGCACATCTTGGTCACATCTCCCTTCCTCCTTTCCTAAGGGAGGGAAGCCGAGTGCTTCCGAAGGCTCATCAGGGGTGAGATCTGGGAGGGTTTGCTTGAAAGTTGCAGCATCACTGTCATCTCTGTAGGTCTGGTCCTGCCGTGTCTCTGGTGGACGGACAGACAGTGACACAGTCAGTTTAGTAAGTGCCCCTGGAACGGGGACAGCGAAGCGAGTGGGTGGTGAGTGCGCTCTATAAAATCTAATGTATATACTTTGCATAAAAGCCTTTGTAATAGGGCTGTTCTCCTCCAGCTCTGAGAACCGAAGAAGTAAGATATTCCAAAGTTCTGTGTCTTTTTAAGCTTCCAGCACAAACAGATACAGCTGAATTCCATCAGCAAGAAAGTAACTGTTCAGATCTCTCTCCTGTTTCACTCGTGACATTTGCAAGCAACACGAGATTTCCATGCAGTAAAGCAGGAATTAAACCTACAGTTTTTGTTGGCTTTGAATAGAGCCTTAGGCAATTCCACACTTTGATTCTTTTTTCTTTTAGTGGGATGAAACTCATTGCTGGTTTGCAGTGATCTGGTACACGCAAATCGATTAATTTACAAACACTTGGATTGCCAATGCAGGGATTTTGACAATATTCTTCCATGAGATCTAACTGATGTTGCTTCAAAATGTGATTTCCTATCACAAAGGCTTCACTTTTTGTTGCAGGATATGAGTACATATTATGGATTCCTATAAGTATAATCCGTGTCATTTATCAAACTAAATGAGTTCAGCAGGTTATGCAATACAAGCTTGTTTTTTTTAATGTATGTGATGTCTAAGAGCAAAACTCACCCTGTAGAGAGGAACATCAAAAGTCCATGATAACTGTAGGTCCAAAGGGGAACTTACCCACTCCCCCCTCAACTGTAACACTTTCCTCATCCTCCGTGGTGCTTTAGGGATGTTCTGTGTAAAGCTGCTCCCAGTGCATTTGTTCAACAGGGAGCACTGTGTGGAGTGCCCTGCAAAGCTGTGTCAGATCCATCCCCGCTGATGTTACATAAGGAGGAATTTAGAACAAAATCCAGGCCATGCTCATTGTGAGGCACAAATGAAAGGCAACTATTTTTGCCCCCCTTTCAAAATCTTGTTTGTTTTAATTTGAAAAGACTGAGGGCTTTGACGAGAATTTACAGAAAATGCTCGATACTTTCCCATTTTTCCTATGAAAACAACAATGTTCTTTCTGATTCTGCCAGAGGGGATTAATAATTCTCTGATACATTTTAGAGGGCTCTGTTCTGTGAATACATTCTAGCAAACAAACACGTTTTGCCTAGAGCACCATGAGCTTCTAATAGGTTAAATAAACACCACACAGTAGTATCCAGTGGCAAACACTCGGAATGCACAAGTTAGCAGTTGGAAAGTTATAATGCAGGCGGGAATTAAATCAGAGCAAAAAGGAGAAAGCAGTTATGAACAGTACAAGCTGCCTCCTGAAGCTCCAGTTTAGCCTGTGTAAGTATGGGAGATAATTTTATAAGAAACACCAGCAACAATTCTTCACTACCACTACACTGCTTTTGGATTTCATTTAACTTTTCAGGAATTAACTGAAAGCACTGCTGAGCTCTTCTCCCTGGGATTCAGTGACAGGATGTGTGGTAATGGTTCAAAGCTGCACCAGGGGAGGTTCAGACTGAACTTCAGGAAGCATTTCTTTACTGACAGGGTGGTCAGATTGGAACAGACTTCCCACACAGGTGGTTGATGCTCCAAGCCTGTCAGTGTTTAAGAGGCACCTGGACAATGCCATCAATAACATGCTTTAACTTTTGGTCAGCCCTGAACTGGGTCAGGCAGTTGGACTAAATGGTCACTGTACGTCCCTTCCAAGTAAAAATATTATATTTTATGCATTAGTTGGTCCAGTTTTCAGAAAAGGCACCATAGTGGACTGTCATTCAGGTTTATTTTTTTAAAAAAGAAAGTTTTGACGTTTTAGAAAAGGGATTAGAAATTCCTTCTAATTAAAGAATAGGAAGCTACAGCATTCAAACAGCATTTGCCAGCTGGCCTGAGCATTGAATAAATACAAATGGGTTTATAACTCATTAATACAGGACTACAACCCTTCCCAGTTTGTCAAGTTACCATCATCCTTATTAAATGGATTAACATGATGCTGGAATCAAGCAAACATCTGTTTATCTAGTTTGCTACAGGCAGTATTTTACTGGAATTCGGCAGATTTACAAATTCCACATTCAATAAAGCTGGCATACAATATGTAAACACTTTGCTACTCCATTGGATGGATTTCAGTAATGTAACTAGGAAGGTTTAAAAAACATATTTTGCTGCAAAACCTATTTACAGTTTCAGAACTCAGCAGCACTTCAGCATTTTAAAAGGTTTTTTTAGAATAATCATCTCTATGTCCATATTCTCACTTTATATACATTTACTGTGGCTTAGATGTTTGAAGCAGAACATCAATACTGGTGTGTGTTTACAGTTCACATTGTTTATGAAAATAAAGGCTTATGGGGTTGTTTTTTTTCTCAACACAAAGATGTGGACAAACATACAAACTAGGCTATAACTGAGTTAACACAAAACACTCGACTGACTTCAACTACACTTAAATAGAAAGAATAAGAGGAATCAAAGTTGAGAAGAGGCTGTAGACAGAGAACATGGTCATTCAACAGAACCTCCCCCAACTAAAGTTGTCATGGTGTGAACTTTCAATTACTCTCTAAAATAAGCTTTGTATGTTTGTCCTGGAAAAAATATACTTCGTGTAACACAATTCTCTGTTTGAAAGAACTTTCAGGTTTTAGAACTTTATCAGTAACATCACAGGTATCTAAGATGTACTTTGACTTTCATACCTATGACAAACACACTGACTTTCGGATATAACAGGACATAAAAACATCTTTATTTATCCAAAGCATAATCCGAAGGAGCCTGCAGAGATAGCTGAAACAGCTCTAGAAGTTGCTGCCACCAAGGAGTTGCTGTTATTCCTTGGCTGGAATTTGAATTCCCCTACAGCTGACAGAAAACAGAAATAGTTCCACGTCCACTTCCGTGCAGAAGTCTGCTGGGTAAGTTCAAATCCATGTCAGTGGTAGCACTTCTGCACTGGAATGGATTAGGAACTCTTCCATTTCATTACCAGGCCCAAACTGTGTGGGCAGCAGCAAACTGTTGGGGCAGAAACTCCCATGGCTGTTTCAGCTATATCTCACAGACAGCTTCAGACTATTCCTTTTCAAACTGAGGAACTGGACACACAGATATGGAAACACATAAGGTGACTTTCACAGTCTCTCAAAGGGGAAGTGCAGTTTGACACGACATCTGCAACTACCTGGAATTTCATGAAATTGAGAACTAAAGAAACCAACACCTCGACTGAAGAAGCCTGCTTTTTTTAAAAAAAAAGCAAAACCAACAAAAGCCTTAGTAAACAAAGATGCAAGAGTGAAGCAAAGCACAAAAGCAGGTCAGAGTATGGAATGATACTTACTATGGTAACAGGTACTCTTTAGCATATCCATCTCCTGTTTGTAACGCAGCCACAAGAAGAAAAAAGCACAAGTAGAGAATCTATGCATTCATCACAGCCATTGTGTTGTGTTAGAAGAATGGTTGCAACCATTCTTGTAGAAAACAGAATGAGATGAAGTAGTGAATGGCAGACTAACAGACAGGTGATATATACAATGTACAAGGTAAAGGAAACAAGACAATAATTGGATTACACCTGTTCAAGATTGTCATTTTATCCTTTTTTGAGGGAATTGTTGCCTTTAGCAGCCCTGCTCTCATTTCGTTAAAACTACTGTATAAGACGAGCAAATAAATTTAGATTCAAATTGAGTCAGAAAAAAAATTTACTGAGGTGTAATCCAAGTACAATAATGTTTAAGAAATGTGCAACCAGTGAAGATTTACCAAAGCATCTAGATAGGTGTCTGGTTCACCATCAGACACTGTTTCATTTCATAAGAGCAATTCTCTCTTTCAGAAAATGTACAAAAAGGTAAATCAGTTGAGAAACACCAAGAGATGACAAGGCAATTCTGAAGAGATGAAAATTTGTCTTAATATTAATGCACACTTCTTTATTATTGTAAACATAACTCCTGTTATACTCACAGTTCAGTGGAGTATATTTTAGGTAGTATAACAATGAAATAGAAGAAATAATTTACTGTTATTAGAGGCTAGTTCATGTACTGTCATGCGTCAGTCACTAGGGATGCAGTTACTGGTCTCCCCAGCCCCAAAGCAGGAGAACGTACCTTCCTCTATTTTAATGGGTGTGCTGGGAGGAGTGCGAGCTGAGGGGTGCTCAGGGGGGCTTCTCTCCTTCTGTGGCCTGCCATCTTCTGAGGGTTCTGCAGGGGTAGGCAAAGAGACATCACTAGGGCAGACTAAACCTCTCAGCAGGTGAGAAAACAAGTGTCCTTTTGCTCCATGCACTCAAGACACCAATACACTTTTCTGAATCAAAATTCAGCCAGGATATTAAATAATACCAAAACAAGCAAAAGAATATTAAACGACAGACCCTGAGATTAGCTCAGTTGGTTCAAACTTGGTTGTAGCAATGCCAAGGTCCTGGGTTCAATCCCCTATGTGGGCCATTGACTTAAGAGTTGGACTCAATGATCCTTGTGGGTCCCTTCCAACTCAGAATAGTCTGTCAATCTGTGATAGTCTGATACTAACATTCATAGTTGTGCTCTGTAGCTTTTTCTGTTTTGTGGTTTTGGTTTTTTGTTTGTTTGTGGGGGTTTTGTGGTTTTTTGTGGGGTTTTTTTGTTTTGTTTTGGTGTTGGTTTTGGTTTTTTTCTTTATTAAGAGGGCATGAATAGAGTAATTGTTTATGAATTGACTTATCACACTGTTCTAAAGAAAACTTGTGAGGAAAACCCACAAGGAAAATATAAACAAATATGGGGGAGGGGATATGCTATCAGGCCTACACCAGATAATGCTCTTTTGCTTGCTTTGTATTGCTGAAACTCTGAGTAAACAAAATTGCATCCCGAAAGAAAAGAAGACTGCACAGATAATCAGAAAAACATGCAGTAATTATATGATTCCAAACAGATTTCACAGTGGTTTGAGTATTTGTTATTAGTAAGGAGGGTCCCCCTTGCTTCCAGCTTTAAACAGGCCTAGATCCAAAGGAAAACATTAACGGAGTACACCATATATTGGGAACAACATTGAAATATTGTTCCATCCAGTTCACCTACACAATTAAAAGTGAAATCAGTCCCACAGATGAGAGTCAACTGACAGAATCTCCAAATGGTGTAGGTAAAGAGGTTGTTCCTTGGATTGCAAGCGCAGCTGAACCATGTTAGTAATACCTGAGGCCTCAGCCAAAAGGTCAGGATCGGACCTTAGTGCTTTGATCACTGCAGTATGAAATTCCTTATGGGATGCCTTCTGCCCAGCTGGCTCTTCTCCGTTTAGATGTGTGAAGACTTGCTGCGTGGTCTGACAAGAAACCCATGCAGCAGCAAACTGAGTGTTATCTAAAGATTTAGACAGTGATGATACGTCACCATCCTGTAAAGTCTTCGTATCTGTTCCTTGAAAGGTGTTTGATCTGCCTTTCAAATCCAGAGATTTTTTATCTGACGTGTTTTGCTCACTGATGGTCTGATTTCTAAGCACTGTACTCTGTTCCCCAGCTGGTGTCTGTCTCAGTAACACAGTCTCTCCATATTTTGACACCTTATCTAAGAAGGATGTGGCATTGTTACTGAGAGAATAAAGGTATGCAGTTAAACAGGCATGACAGGAGAGCATCCCACCCCACCCCACCCCACCCAGTGCTTCATTAACCCAGCCTATACAATGGCTCCTACATTGTCGTCCCAAAAAGCACGTGCAGGGAACACACACTGCAAGAGAAACAGCACTTCTGGTTCCTGCACCACTCAAATTCAAAACCTCACAACAGATGAGCATTGTAAGTACCATCCCTTAAAATCATACAGAAGTAAAGCAGGAGAGCCACCTCAGATGCAGCAACAGCCTCTTCTTACAGCACAAATCTGTCCTAATTCTATGATGATTTAGAGAGTCCATTTTGGGGAGAGTGCCCAAGATGTGCCATTTCCAAGCAGCAATCAAGTGTCATTCTGTACCTTCCCCGTGTGATTTCTCAAATCCACAAACTTCAGTGAGTGAGAAACCTGCAGTGTTGCTGCTATAAAGCACCACCAGTGCCTGCCCCCAGCCCAGCTCTAGGGCCAAGGGAAACAAAAGCAGGACAATCTGCAACTCTATGGAGAACTAAAACTTTTTTTGTTTTACCTAAGTTTCAAGTTTTCAACTTCCTAATAGCAGCAGTAACTGGCCCTACTGTCTAGTTGGTCTGCTAGGGTAATTTTAGAATGTGATCTACATGTTTTACAGAATATTCCACTAACACTTAGACCACACATTCTATCCCCAATATGCTTTTCAAATTTCTAATTCACACTGGAAACACTGAAACCCACGAAACCTGGGTAATTTATCCATGGCCTTTGCAGGTAACCCACCTTCAAACTGGTAATAAACTTGCTGTTATTACAGTCTATTGCAGAACAAATACACACAGAGAAACCAACCTTCTGGTCCCTTCTGCTTCCTCTCTACTTCTTTGCGATACTCTTCCAGTTCTCGGTCAGTGAGTTTATTGAAGGGATTTGGTCCTGTTGTGCTCACTATGACTTTTGGTTGATATTCTTTCTCAATTATTGCCTTTGATGCAGTCACCAATTCTCCCTGGCAAAAGAAAATCAAGATACATCTGCAATCAAGCAGTAACTTGCAGAACCCTGAGAAGTACAGAGGCTACAAAGCAAACAAAAACAAAACAAAAAGATAATCTGAAAAATGCTACTTTTTCCTCTTCTAGATTAAAAAAAAATCTATTGCAGATTTTTTTTTTTTAATTTAATTCACAGCAGGTTAATACAAAGGAGAAAACAGGTCTCCACCATTAGCAACCATTAAGCAGGAAATCAAACAGAAGCCAGACAGTCCAGCTGAATTACACATGAAGTCACAACAGTATATCAAGTTTCTTTTTCTCCCCACAAAAGAAACATGATACCAGGCCCACCTGCATGGCAGTCTGGGCACAGAATACTTGTAAAAGGTTACAGGACTCAGCTTACAGGTATTTCTCTTTGTGGTTTGTTTTGTTGTTTTGGCTTTTAAAATTATTATTATTTTTGCTTTGGGTTTTTGTTTTGCTTTGTATTTTTTTTAATAATGGAAAAGCCATTTCTAGCAGCTACTACGTAACACCTAACAGATGTTATAGTAAAAAGCCATCTTGTATGTGTTCTGTATATGCCAGATTAACAGTTTATTACAAGGCATTTTAAAGCAATTAAGGTTAACTGCAATCTTATACAAGTTAGCATATTTACATCTATAACATTTGTCATACAAGCCAGATAAAAAGTTATACAAATAAAAATATAACATTAGCAATTCTAAGTACAGTAAGTACCAATGGACAAAAGCAGCTGCATCAGATTCTCTAACATTAAAGTTTTTAGTTTTTCTTCTCTAATCACACAGTAAAGACTAAAGGTATTGGGTTTTCATTGTGTTGGATATGGAAGATGCTTGCCTGGAGGTATCTGCTCTATCTCTCAAGTGACTTATTGAAGCATTTGGGTTTTTTCCATTGGATACACAGAATTCTACTGACACCAGCCTGGAAATGTGCCTCGTGATTTCCAAACTATCTTGATGGTTGAAAAGAGGTATTTGAATTCTGTTACCAAACAGGTATGGGGTTACTGATTGGCCCAAGTCATCTCCATATCAAATGTTATTTGTACCAATATTTAAAGAAAGCAATAAAAAGCACAGTTCACAAATACCCAGTGCCTGAACCAAGAGACAAACATTCCATTTTGTGCCCATACTCCATGGACAAGCACAGGATCCTCACTGTAAAACTGATGAAGAAATCAGGCAGTGCTGTATTGGATGCCAAGAGCTGCTCTGGGCTCATTGTCAGCACCAAAGAGGTGACAGACAAGAATGTCCAGATGTCAGGAGGACACGAGCAGTTGGATACTTTGAAAGCCTCGGCAGAGATCTCCAGAGTCTGGTCCAGAGCAATCCAGGGAGGTAAGAACAGCTGGTTGTCAGAATCTATGCTACTCTTCAGGAACCAAACACCAGCCAGAAGCAGCAAAAAAGGAACAGCATAACAAGTCTCCACTGCAAAACCCCGAAAGGAACTGCAAGAGAGATACATCTCTAAAGCATTACAGATGGTTTCCCTTTCTCCATAAAAGAGGAGGAAACTTCATCTTCAATGCAGAACATCAGTAGAATGTCAAAAGCCTTCCCTCAACTATTTCCATGAAACACCAATTTAGTCACAGGGCAATGCATAAAAAGGTCACAGAAACATCAATCTTTGTACAAATACTAATTGTTTTGTAGAAAATTTAGAACACCCCTATAACTACAGCTTTTAAGGATGAGAGAAAACTGGTGCCCATGGCAAGTTTGTACTTCCCTGTCTATCTTATGCACACAGTTTTAAACTGAAACCCAGCAGAAAATTGCAGGGGTTTGTAAAGCCCTGATCTCTGGCAGAGTTTCCAGGGTTTGCTGGGATTCCAAAAGGCAACAGAGGAACAGGACACACAGCAGCCATCGGTATCCCTGGAATGTTTAAGAATCTGAATGTTGCAAGTTAAATCCAGAATGCCTGGGTAGAAGAACTAATGAAAGAGAATGTTAGTGAATGCCTGCTGATTTAACAACGGCAAACAGCAAGACAGGCAGTTTGCAGCAAGATGTCTGATGCACAGGCAGGATGTGTTCTCCTCCTCAGGAGAGTATCTTTGTTAACTATTGGGAATAAAGCAGCAAATCAAGCTGATCACAATTACTAGAGAAAAGAAGAAACAAAAATCAAATCCACACAAATCCACCCACAATCAGTGCAAGCAGTATTTGTACTTGCTGAGTTTGACCCAAGAGAACAAATACTGAGGAGATCAGAGGCAGCAACAGTGAGTGAATTACATATTATAAAGAAAAAGCACTTGTGATTTTTGGACCATAAAAGCAGAAAAGTTACACAAGAGACTAGAAAGGCAAACTTTTGATCTGCTAAAACCTGATCCAGACTAACACATCCAGTTTCACTCAGTATCAATAGGAAGCAGTTCACAGGCCACTAATGAAAATTATACTGGTAGAGACATGGGGTCTATGTGGGAAATAAATTAGTGGTATGTTAGTCAGTTCTGCAAGATGATCACTCTAAAACATGTACAAATCAAAGAAGCAGAGATATTTTACCTCACAGAATAGGCCACAAAGCAGCTTTCCAAGAATTCAAATAAAGATACACTACACAAAGTGAAACATTGGGCAGAAAGAAAACAAGTACAAAGGACTAAAGAGACAGTGCAGGACATATTTTAAATTGTCAAATGTGACACTAAAATAAGCAAGATTTTGCAGAGCTATCAACTTGTCTGTGCCATTTGTAGATTTCCATGAATGTTCAGAAAAGCTGAACAAGAAAACTGGTCTGGAGTTAGTCCAGTATTAAAGAGCCTGCAGAGGGGGAATAAACTCCCATAAAAAGACTCCCATTCTGTTTCAACACAAGATAACATGAAAAAAACTAATGTTATAGTGATTTCATCTCGATTATGCTGATACCAGTATTATTTTGATGATGACTCTAATAGTATTTTGATTCTAATAGCATTTGAAGTGTGATTGCATACATAAGCCCCTAAATATGTACAGCATTTTCTCCACTGTAAAAAACACTGCACAGATTACATTCATGAACTACATGTACTCTGAGAAATTTTTTGCAGGGGCATACACTCCCACAAAGATCCAAAGAGAAAGTAATTTATAGCTAATGATGCATAATATACCTTCATATTAAGCATGAAGCTCATGCTTTCATTTCCTACATGAAAATTTTAGATAATCATGTAATTTTGCAGCTTCTACACAAAGTCTTATTTTTGGAGAAAAATTCAAAACTAAGCATTATTTAACAGGCAAGCACTTCACCTTGTTCTCAGGGATAAATATGACCAAAACTGGCACCTTATAGATGCCAATTCTTCTCTCAATCAGACAGTAGGTTCGTAATAATTGCCTAAGTTAATGATCACTCCTAACGTAATCTGACATTAATGCAGTGCCTTTATCCAAACCACCAAGATTCCTGAACTCCTGTTCATATAGGAGTTGCCACTCAAACCCAGTGCCACCTCTGGGGCAGAACTGAGAGGCTCTTCATGAACAACAAAGCCACAGAATTTCTATTCTAAAGGAAGAGACACGCAACGGGTGAATCCCTTCTGCTTAAAATTCTTGACAATTCATGTGAATTTATTTTATTTTAGATCAAACTACAGGATGGCCATCAGTAAGAATAACCAGCATTCTCTCTTTTTCAGCCAGGACTGCAGCAGAAGCTTGGCTAACCAAGTCTGAACAGGAATAAAATTGCATGATGCACAAGGAGGTTGTGTTGCAGCATGGCCAGGACTTCTCAGGACACGGACAAAGCAAGTGACAGGCACAATGGAATATTCACTGCTGCAGCCACAGGCATGGGAGACTCAAAGCAGTACATGCATACTGTACACAAACAGGGATTTTTTCACCCAAAACAGTGTGCATTGGTATTGGATATAAATCTCAATGTTAAATGAAAACAATACATTTTAAGTGTTACTGCAATTAGATGAAACTTTTTATTTGAAACATAATTTGAGTGCCAGAGAATTTGTCAACTGAGAATTTGTAATTATCTGGTACCTAAAAGTCCGTAAGGCTTTTGATGTACAGGACTCTGCTCAAAGCTGCACTGAAATGTTCAGGTGAGGTTTATGTGGGCACTTTCACTTCCTTTGTTCCACAACACAACTTTCCAGGAACTTTCTCTGGTGGTTTGTTTTTCGTTTGTTTTTTTTTGTTTTGTTGTTGGGGTTTTTTTGTTTGGTTTGGGTTATTTTTTGTTGCTGCTGTTGTTTGGTTCATTGGGTTTTCTAGTTTGGGTTGGGTTTCTTTGTTTTTGGAGGGGGTTATTTGTTTGGTTTTGGAGTTTTGTTTTTCCCCCTGAACAACAAACTATTAAGCATTCAGATCACAATCCATATTAAAATAAAGTCTATGAAATAGGCCACTTGTGTAATTTACATTGTGCTCTGATTTTACACAGTATTTCAGGCAGAAAGCACTTTCATGACACCACAAAAAAGTAAACTAATAACTTGAACATCTAAACTCTGACATGATACTACTAGGAAAAATCATATAACCAACAGACCATTTGGTGGTTTTTGCCCGTTATAAAAAGGCACATAAATTACCTGATTAGTTTTATAGAAAAGGGACGCCATTGTTCAAAAATAATACTTGAAATATATCACTGATGAAAGAAATTGCCTGTGTTGTGATAACCAATGGATGACTACCAAAAGTAATTTTTCACTTTCAAGGTCTTATTCAGCAGAGAATAAGAGGCATGAACTGCCTGTAAGAATTTGGCTTTTTTTTCATCTTAATCCAGAAATGGTGTTTGATTATTTTTCCTTTTGGAATATGGACAAAACAAACTGCAATCTGAAAAACATCATCATCCAATTCTCAGTATGATCCAAGTATCTGTAACACAAACTGGCTCATTACACTAGAAAGTATTATAAAACCATGAGGTCTCCAACAATGGTGTAATTCAAAGTATTCTGGTATTTTTAATGGGAAAGCTGCTCTGATGAGGTGTTAGGCACCACCTAAAAGCAAGACTTAAGAGCCTTCTAGATAAAATACTGGAGCAGAGGAGGCACTGGTGCTTATTTACACACCTTGCTTCCAATGTCAGAACATACCTGTGCCACAGCTTTGAAACTGGGGAAAGAAACACAGTGGGGGCCATGCTGTTTGCAGCTGAGCTGCTCCTGTTCGGTCAGCCCCAAGGACTGATCCCAACATCCCACATCTCTGAAATTTAGTCTGATTTAACAAATACTGTGTTAGCATAAGCACGATTACAAACAAAACCAATCGATTTTGGAAGTGTGGGGCATTGCTTAGCAACTCCTGCAGGTAAGTGGAGGAAGTTTCAAGGGAGCCAAATGTCTGGCAATGTGGGATCAAGAGTTGATGTGTTTGTCAGCAGAACACACACTGAGTATGTGGCATCCTTGGAATTACACTACTGTACTCATGCTGAGACTAAGCTACCTCTAAATTGATCTCAAATTAGAGTAATTCAACACTAACGGCATGCACAAAGAAACCCAAGATATGCAGCAGCACCTGAACATCAAAAGTGTTTCCTCACCATCTTCTACAGACAAATAAAAAGATCGAAATCCTTAAAAGACACTTTAACAGGGTAAAGCAACCGTTTGTATCATTGCATATACACATTTTCGAGATCAATCTATTTTTATCTTTTTTCTAGCCAAGTCATTGGCTAACAGAGGGGAAAGGTCAGGGTAAGGAGAGGTCAAATGAAGGGTGAACAACAGTATTTAGAGCAGTATGACAGGGCAGTACCTTTCTAACAGACAGAGATTTAGCAGGACTAAAGGCCTGCTCTGTGAGATCGAGCCCTTCAATAGATTCCGTACAGTCTGAGAGGGGAGCATCCTGCAACAGTAAATTGAGTAAACAGAGCAAACCGAGCCCGGGCTTGAAAACATCAACCAAAAGCACTGTGATGCTTGCTAAAAACATGCAAAGAAACAGTAACTGGTAGATGAAATCGCAAATGACAATGAAGCGATGAAGTGACATGCACACGATATGACACCCAGCATGAGTAATGTTATGGTCATGATAAGACTTGTCAAACTTTAAAAAGTATATCAGAAAATACTTATCTGGGGCAGTTGAAGTACTCACATATATAAAGCTTTAAAGTAATTCAGCTATACAGTATAACTGTACAGCTCTAATTCTTACTTTAGTTTGAGCTATGATTTATAGTCTTTTGTACATCCAGATATACTGCTTTTAAGTTTTATTGATGTGTAACAGCTTTTTCCCCAATCTGCTCTTTAAATAAAATATTATGAAGCATGAAAAAACCATATTTAACACAAAACACTACTGCCCCACAGTGAGCCTGCTGTGCCCAGTGTTAATACTTCAAGATACATGAACTCAGAAAACAAACAAAGTTGTCACAAAGCCCAACTACTTTTGAACAAGAATCTAACCCATATAAATAAGCCTTCTGAATTTCATGCATTACATTCAGCAAAAAAACCAAAAAGCATCCTCCACAGGCATGCTTGGGCTACATGGCTGAAGCCTCTACATTTCTGACCCTGAGCACTCTTGCAAAGACAACCGTGTTACCTCTAAGACTTACCTTATAAACAGTTACTCTCTGCCAATTAAAGAATAATTTCATAGTGATATATTAGGTGAAAGCAGAGGATATCACAGATAAAGCTAAAAGTTTCAGGAATTTTATACTCTCACCTGTACAAGACTCCTGTCCACAACCACCCCAGCAAGAACCTGTGACTGAGGGCCCGCGGTTTTAATATCTTGTAAATTTTGCTCTCGGATCTGTAAAGGAAAGCAGCAGAACACAATCACATGAGCAACAGAGAAAAGCTGACCACATTTTTGTATTTGAAAAAGGGGTGAGTGAACCAACAGGCTGCAATCAGCATTGATTGCTATGGCCCTACACATCAAATGCAGCTGAGCTCACAAACAGCACCCCAAGGTAAGTGTTCAGGTTCCTGGCTGTTTCATCACATTTCTCAGAATAGTATTTAAGTACCACAGCAGATCCTGCCCTTTGCTTTTTAGTACCAGATCATGGTAAAACTCCAGAGAGCATGTAACAGACAACTCTAGTTTGTGAAAAGTGAGCAGAGAAGACAAGCACAGAGGTTACACTTGAGTAAGTCTACAGTTACAGGTTTCTGCCATCACCCACCAGTCACTGATTTTACACCACAATATCATCTTCCTATAGAACTTACTGTAAAACACTGGACAATATCCCATTTTTGCATCTAGTCAGGACCATACTCTCAAAAAGCCATGTAAGTGGGAACTCCAGGGTGTCAGTTTATGCAAACACACTCCTTTTATTGCATCCTAAATACTTCCCAGTTCTTTTCATAGAGAAGATAGGAACAGAAAGTGGATCTTTAAACCTAGGTATTACCTACTTACATTAAAAATCCTACAGTGGCAGAGACTTTGTAAGAACTGACTTGAAATCTATTTCTCAAACTTTCTGGTTCTTGTTCCAAGATAAATGAAGTATGCAGCCAAAAGACCTCAACTTTACAACCATGGACACTCAAGTTATAAAAAACCCCACATGCACACAAATACACCAACAAGACGTACTTTAAAACTTCACATTTCAGAAAGCATCAAGATCCTGCACCATTTGTATTTGTTTCTAATTTACTACCCTTTTCATCATTGTCAAAGTATAAAATTTGAAGTCTTGCTTTTCTTGGTCACTTCATTCAAGTTTTTAGTAAAATAACATTTGTGTTTCAAACACCAAGAAACTACATGGAAATTTCACCGTAATTCTCATTTCAAGTGGTTCTTATGTTACAGTGCCAAGTCAAGAAAAGCATAAGCTCTGTCAGCCATATACAAATATTTTAGAACAAATCAGTATTCCTGTTAGTACCCCTGCACACAGCCTTTCCTGGGATACAATGCTAACTCCCATGTTCCATATGGCCATCAGTCAGAGACAGCAAAACAATCCAGGACAAGCTGAGTATTAACGAGATACCAGGGCATATTTTATACTTTGAAAGAAATAAATGGAAAACCAGTGCATTCAGTGCTTTCCTGCTGGCAGATCGGTGACAAGAAGATCTGAAATTTGATAACTGGAAAATTAACTGCAAGCTCATTTCAGAAAGATTAACATGGAATTCTGAAGGCAGAAAAAAAAAAAAGTCTGTAACCATCACAGCATATTACAATATAATAAATTAAAATATGGAGAGAGATCCACAGACTCCTTTGTCTAGGCCACAGTTTCAACTGGTGAAACCAAAAGAGGTAATTAATGTAAAGCTGTGATATCAAACAGAATTACTACCATAATCTTAGGGCTGGCTGTTTCAGACAAACTCAGCAACTGGTCTAAAAATCTTCATGCTGTGGACAGAAATAACCACTTTTTCTAAGGTAACTTCAGAACACTTAGGGATTGTTTCAGTGTTAATTTTGAAAGGACAGGACAATACCAGAACTGTGTTACTGAAGCCTCAAAATTCCACTATTGCCAAGTGAGTTATTAATTACAAGCACACAACTTAAGTGTAGCAATGACAAAAAAAAAAGT
>JAWWEV010000134.1:64437121-64457947 GCA_035583235.1 Hafferia zeledoni
CCAGCTGAAGCTACTGAAGATACCACTCAGTGATACAGGGAGTCTGCCATCCACAGCCACATCCTTCCCATTAAAGCTGGATAGATAATGGTATCTGGTCACTCATTACAGATGGGATTTTACTGCAGCCATATTATCTGAAGGCATTAATTTATTTATTTCAAGTCTGTCTTTTGAGCTCTTCTATGTTCTACTGGAGTCTTACAAAGTCAAATCATGCTGGACTCTGCACCTGATAAAACATTAACACAGTTTTACACATTCTGGGGGGACACAGACTAAGGAGTAGCAAGCACTCCAATACTCTGATTTAGAAGTGCCAAATCCCACAAGACCCCCTTTGATCTCACCAATTACAGCCAGATTACGAGTAAGAAGTAAATCTGCTATCTGCACAAAGGACATCTGAAGCACTCTGTGATGCTGTTCATGTTGTCTCCTCCTCTGAGGGCTCTATCTTTGAGAAAGAACAAACTGCAGGCTGCATAAACTATCCCAAATACATTTACACATTATAATATGAAACAATCAGACAAGGACTCCTGCCTTACCAGATTATCGAGCATTCGCATAAGAGCTTCAAACTCCTGCTCTCCAATCTGCCATTTTGGGTGGGACACAGTACCCTCACCTGCTGGAGACTCAGGGGAACGAGACTTGGCTTTATACTTCCCAGGATCTAAAAGCACTAAGTTGTCAGGTCCACCTGCACTGGCCAGGGTACGTACCTTAAAAACAAGAAAGTCATCTTTAGGTTTCTTGAGAGACGTGTTGTGAAAACAGCCAAAACCCCCCTGAAAACGTGACATAAATCCCAAAGAAATATACTTCATTTTAAAGTTCAATAAATTACTATGCTGGTATAAAAGTTGCCTTCAGTCTTACAAAATATCTGTTCCAATCAGAGCATTTATGAAATTGATGGTTCCAATACCCTATTTCAATAGTACTGATGAAGCCAATGTTTGGATGTCCTCACACAATGCAATGATTTCACACATCATTGTGTTAGTTTCAATCAAGATCTTAACCAGTAAAGTGCACAACTTTTAATCTGTTTGAAGGTTAATATAGTAGGCTGTATTATTACACAACATATTACAGTTCTTACTTGGATCTCACAGGCAAGCACTAGGTTATGAATATAGTAGAAAGCCTCCTCCACAGTCTCTCCAACTGATACTAAGCCATGGTTTCTGAGAATAAGGACCTAGAGAGACATTGAAAGCAAGTTAACAGCAGTAAGGCAAATATTTTCTTTGTTAAAGAACATCTGGTCTTGAATAAAGAATGTACCTCTCTCACACACACAGTCCCCCCACCTTTTTCTTTAATTCTGTATGTAAATACTGACCTTGCTTTTAGGCCCCAAATTTTTCTGAATAACCACCTTTTCTTCATCATCCACTAGAATACCATGGTAGTCATGATAAGCTACTTCCCCTAGAGAAAGTGCTTCAGGAGAAATTGGCAAGAGACCACATTTCATTGCAGAAACCTGAGAAATATTAAAACAACCGACTTAACTTCTAGCAACAGAAAAAAATGGAAAAAGACACTAACATAAGAATTCTAATAAAAATACGTATTTTTATATATTATACGAATCTATCTGTATAAGTAGATACATAGTGGTCTTAGAATCCATCCCTAAAACCTCTATTTTTTTATAACTTTTGGATTGGATACAAAAGCCACATTGATCTGGGTCTGACTCAATGTGGCTGCTTTTACGTGACAGCAACACCAATACAAAAAGACTCCGAGAAAACAAAAAAAACAATAAACCAAACCCCAAAATCAACTGCACTCTTCATTCCTTTCACTCCACTCAGTTATTTCCCCTCCCTGTCTAAAGAACTTCAGTGATGAACTCTGACACAGGCAATTCTGCAGCACTGCAGGAAAAGTTAAAGCATGTTTTTTAAAAGGCTACTCTATAGTTCATAATTTTAGGAATTTGATCAATTAATTAATCGATTAATTATAAAAAAAAAATCCAAACGTGGATTCAAAGCCATTCTCTCAAAACATTCCAAAGAAGCAGAACTGACTTGTAACCAGTCGCTCCAATGAGAAACATTGGAAAAGTTTCAAATATTTCAGAAAATCTTGATAAACTGTGCTTTACAAAACCAACAAAATATGCTAAAGCTATGTAGCATATATATATATATGTAACTCACTGTCAAAAGATCCAGTCTTATGGTAAAGGACACATAAATGAAATACATATTTTCCAATCACAGAGCTCAATTTACTGTCTAAGCACTCAGGTTAGACAAACAGCCCGCAGATAAGGAGGATGTGATTGATTCAACAGAACCACATATTTGAAGACAGACTTAAAGGCTTCCTGCCCTTCACAAAGGAAGTACAGCTATGATTAAGGGGAGCCAGCCATTTCCCAGCTGGGAGGGGTGGGGGGAACAGGGCTGATGGCAAACCAGCTCTGTGCTTACCGCTGCTCCTGCCGGCGTGTGGATGTGCACGATGCACTTGACGTCAGGCCGAGCTGCATAAATTGCAGAGTGCAAGGTAAAACCAGCTTGGTTTACTCCCAGGTTAGTGCTTCCACGATCAACTACATCTCCCTGAATATTGATTTTAACCTGGGAACGAAAAGTAGTATTTTCATAGATAAATCAATACTCACAAAAATCTGATTTAATTCAGCATCTACTGCTGAGGCTCTAAAACCACGTCATCATTTATGTCTGAAATGCCTAATTTCAGACAAGTCTGACTCAACAGCCAGCAGCTTTCAAGGGCATGAAGTGATTCACAGTCCAAATGACCTGGCTTTTTACAGGTAGATCAATGGGAGGACACCTGGTGGTGAACATGGGCAAAGAAATCTCTCTAAGATACCTCAGCTGTACCAAACCCAGCCATGTTCAATAAAAAGTATTCTGAACATGTTACACAAGAGTAAAATATGCTCTAGGAGACAATTTAAACATAGATGGATAGATAGATAGATAGATAGATAGATAGATAGATAGATAGATAGATAGATAGATAGATAGATAGATAGATAGATATACACACACACATATATATATACACACACCTTACAACTATGAGAATTAGTAATTGCTTACCAGACTAGATGCAGTGACTTCACTGTAGAGGAGTCCAAAAGGTACAATGAGGAAGTGCTCTTGCTCAGAATTTACTCTTGCCTAGGGATAAAACCAGAGAAAGAGTTACTAAGAGTATTTTATTAAAGCATACGAGAAGGCCCCAAAGCATTGGAGTTACTTTCACTCACTTCCTGAGTATGGAATGGGAAAGTATGCCTGTAACACACACATGTCATGTATGCTGCTACAGATAATGGACACACAGCACAGTTAATTAACCCATGCTGAACAAAACCAGATGGCAGGTACATGCCAGAGTCCTTCAGAGTGGTGGAATGCAGTAAATCCTTACAGGCTGTGATAATGACAACTCACCTACTATGGATAAAAGCAACAATACTGGGAGAAATGGGGGGAAAAGTGACTTTTTTTAGTAGAGTGAGTTTACACTCCAATTGTATTTCTATCCTATTAAGATACAAGGCACAAAATAATTTGGCCCACAGAACTAAAACATCTTGATGCTGAGCAGGGTTTTATCACTGATGCTATTCCTGTGAGACATCTGTGAGCAGTACAGCACATTTGCAGGTTTTCTACCCAGCATCCCAACCTTCACTTATGCTTTTGCTCTCTCATCTCATGCACACAATCAGAGTTTATAACATAAAATAATTTTGGATTCAATCCATTCATATCTTGGGATGCATCTCTTAAAAGTCTCTAAAATGAAAAGTACAGGACACCCAGGAAGTTTAGGTGTCTCTCGATGGAGAATTAAAAGGCTCCATATGTTTTACTGGACATGAGAGACAACTCCCTACTTTGCTATGAGTCAACCGAGTTTTTAGGTTTGGGTGGTTTATGTTGCAGTTTGGGTATTTTTGTGTGTTTGTTGTTTGGGGATTTTTAATTAAAAGTTATTTATGAGTTTTGCATTTCCCTGAGATGCAGCTACTTTATGCTGCTACTACCTCATGTCTTCTACTACTTGCAACATTAAATACATATTGCTTTGGTATAATTATGTTGCAGGGAAAAGCAAGTCTAAAATAAGTAGTTGATCAGTCGTCCAAAAGCTTCTAGTACAGATCTAGTTTTCTTTAAAACCAGCTGGGAACACGCTACAGCATAAGAGCCTCAAACTGAATCAGTCAGTTGAAGTTAAACTGCACTTTTATGAGCCACCAAAATAGCTCTCCATTCCAGAAGCGTAAATGATCTAGAAAAACTTTTACTTCTTTATGCAAGGCAAAGAACAGGTATTATTCAAAATGCCCCAAGAGCTAATAAGAAAGCTCAAATGCAAGATAAACAAGCAACAAGACTCATAAACCACCTTGTTTCAGGAATAGATCCAATAAGCAGCCCATGCCCTCAAAGCAAACCAAGACCTGGTGAATGATGTGTACCTTCTGTAAACGTGTTATCTCAAATTCTGCCTGACCCTGGAGGCACCCAAGTTCACTCTATTGTACCTGACATGAAAACCCTGAAGGTACTCAGGTTTACTCTACATTATTAAACTTGATGTGAAAGCTCTTGATGCTCTGTAATTCTGCTTCTGCATCAGGGCTGCACCAGTCTGAGCAGTTCCACACACAGAGACTACCAGTGATTGATAAGGACCCAGAAGAGCAACGATACCTCACCTGATATGCCCATATTGACATACACTCTCATATCCTCACAATTTCTTCTCCTCCAACACACATGCTTATGACCCTCACAGAAGGCTGTTGTATCTTTTCTCTTACTTCAGAAGCGCACTGGCAGCTTTTAACTCGAATGCAACCACCCAGCAATTCCAGCATCCACTCACAAAAATCTGAAATCTGGAGTCAAACTCCAGCTCTGCATCAAGTGGTAGGCGTTCACTACATTCCAAAGGAGAGTCTTACAACTACTTAATGCATGGGTACATGAAAGGACTGTTTTGTAAATATAACAACCTTGTTCTGTATCAGCTTCTGAAGATAAATTACACCTACTAGTCACCTTTCAGAATGCTGTTCACTGAAGGAGTTTGCAAAAGACAGGACTATGACTTGGGACTGTCGCTGACAAACCAAGAGTTTTCCAGGACCTCTAGCATTCAAAACTCTCTAACCATTTTCAGAATCTCAAACTCCAAGTGCTTTGACTGTCTTCCACCTCAAATGGTATCACCTCTATTTGTATCTTCCTTGTGCTCCTCCCCAAAAAAAGCAAACTCAAGGCACTGCCCCTCAATCACACACCCTTGCCCCAACTCCCTCCCTAGGCATGGCACTCTTCACTGCATTTATCTTTTCACTTAAACACACAAACTCTACACCAGAAAGCCATCTCCAAACTTGCTTTCTTAGCAATCTTTTCACTGCATTAATGCCCCACTCACAAAATCAATTCTCCTGTCACGTATGAAAAATCCGTGGGCGGCACAGAGTTGTTTACAAGAACCATTATGTTGGATACATTCCCTTACAAAAGGAATCAAACCAACACTGCCTTCATCCTATGCCTACTTGTATCCTTTATCATCTTCATCTGTTCACAGATAATATGCTTTGAAATCTCAAAAAGCAGCAATAGTAAGATTACCATAATTCATTTGGACTGCAACCAGAAGAACTGAAAATACATAAAGAACAACCTCTACAATGTAGAAAAAAACCAACAATTCAGCTCTGTTAGGACAACAATTGACTGGGCTGCACACCACAGCTGTGACTCTACTCATGAGACTCATGTTGATCATTCTTCTGGCGTATAAAACCTCCTTGATTTGACCTCCTTGTCATTATTTTTATGGATGCCAATGATTACTCAGTCACAAGGAAAACTGTTGGCACGCTGCATTAAGCAAAGTCGCTCGCTCATGTCAGGAATACTGTGGCTTTTTTTCAGAAAGGTTGGTACCTTGAATTATAAAACTCAACTGAATGACTAAGAAGATATTTTAGTACTTCACAAGAAAATGAAGAAAACTAAAAAATGACCTTGCAGAATAATGCATACAATAACTTAAAGCATTTAAGATACTAAAAGACTGAGTCTTTCAGGAATGTTAATTTCCTCATAACAAGTTTCATGTACACTCTCTCAAGACTCTATTCAGGCTGTGGTAGCTGACATCCAAGCTGTTCCAGCTCTTACTCTTGAGATGCAATGACAAATCTCTTCACTATTATACTGCTTTCAGTGCCACTTTGCTCCTCTTACACACAAAGAGAAAATGCCAGGGGAGGGGAGCAATTCTCTTGTATGTGAAAACAATTGGTTCAGTTATCCTTTGTTTCAATACTCACTGTTATATGATTGTAAATAAGCTGAGACCAGCCAAAGAGATCTGCTAATCTGTAGAAAGCTGCCAATTTACATCGTAACAACTTCTCCCCTTTTTCATACGCGATGGAATCCGACCCTCTCAGGTCATTCACTGGTGTCACCATGCCAAGACCTGAACAGGAGAAGGGATAGAAAAGCAGAAGGGGTGTTGCATTCAGCATCAGTTCAGACCTACCAACAGGCCCCACTATTAGTTGTTCTTACTAGTTCATATCAACATTTACATAAGAAATGGACACCAAATTTTCACTACTATAATGTAATAATTCATATTCCACAAATATACGGAGTCTTGAGGAGGGTTACTCAGCTTTGGCAGATGAAGCATTCATTTCCTTCCTTGCTACTAATTAGTGCTAAGGTGACAGTGCATTCCTTAGCAAAACATTTTTTTCCTCTCTCAAACCAATGACTGTGTAAAATACAACTTCATTGTTGGAAGAAAAATGTGACCCCAAATATTCCACTTTTTGAGATATATGATTTGGTATTCCTGACAAGAAGAATTACACATCTAAACAGATACACACAGGTTCACTCAATTAGGAAAATTAAGTACAAGTCCGAGAGAGGAACATTATGGTAAATAATACAAATACAGTAGTTCCAGTTACAGTGCAATTAGAAACGTGGTTACAGTAACTGTGACGAAGCAGAACCAGGCCATGCTACAGTCTAAACTGAAGATTTATTTTGGAGCACAGGCAAGGATTTCTGTTATCTGAACACAAGACCTGTGTGTACATGCATCGCACATTCTGGTTTTTGTTTTCCTTCTTTGTTCTGCTTGATGATGTTTCTTGTCTAAAGCTTCACTTCACAGGGGAAAGCTGCAAACAGTGTTTCAATGGCAAAAATAATTAGTTTCTAAAGACCTTCACTGTTACCAGACTACTAATGAGTTTTACTTTCCTGCAGACGAAACATGTGGTAATTAGCAATATTTAAATCTTTAATTTTTTACTAGCACTGACTTACTAGGCTTAACTTTCAATTAAGATACCACACTTGAAATAGCTTATGGTATAAATTATAGATGTGAATCACATCACATACCACTGTGGCATTTAGAAACTAATCAATTTGTTTCATGTTTGCAATGCTCCTGTGAGCAGAGCAGGGCAGCATTTGAGCCTTACAGTACTTTTCAATTCAAAAAAGGAAGGAGGAGTTCAGCTCTGCTGGCTGAAGGTGCACTCACTCATGTTCAGTGCAGCCATCCCGCCCTGAGGGGCCGCAGGGTACACGTTGGGTACGTGCGTTGTCATGAAATCCGCAATCTGCTGCAGAGCCAACAAACCCGTGGGGTTCTTCCCCTTCTTGAACTGCTCCTGGATCATCGATTCCAGCTCTTCACAAAAGGCCTGGCAACAGACATTGCATGTTGTAATGCATGTTCAAATGAACACCAACCTTTCACACACAGGTTCTTTTCAGCACTGAGAAGGAGCCATCCTACACCTCTTCTGAGAAACACCTCAGGGCAGAACCACTGGGTGCACATGTAACCTGGAAACATTCCCCTCTGGAGCCCCAGTTATATGAGTCACTTGGGTATTTTAATGGAAATTCCAGCATTCTCTCTTCAAATAACATCAAAACACACTGAACTTACGAATATGAATTTCTGGAAGGTGAATGTACAATCGGCTTGAACACAAAACATGAAAAGAAAAGCAGATTTGTCATCTCAGCTCACAAGGAACTGAGAGCAAAGAAGGCATTCAGGGACACGGACAGTAATGGCCACTGAATTTTTAACACGTTTAAACAAGGGGGGGTGTACATTTTTCCTGTTTTTTTCTTCATTTTTTTAAAATTTATTTTCTCTCTGATATATTTATCTCTGATATTGCTGACATCTCCTGCTTCTAACCAGAACAGTGCAACTGGTACCGAAAGAGAAGTATCATTAGATGACTATAATCTTTTTAGTAAGTGACTTATTTTTGTCAAACAGGTTGCCTTAACACAGAAAAACTGTAAATATACCACTACATTGCTATTCTTAATGAAGTTTCGTCATCAAATGTTTTGTATCTGAAGTCACCTACCAGTGATTACAAAAGGAACAAAGGTTATGAGAGAAATTTTGGCTTGTGTACTTTCTCCCCCCAAGGGAATGTCTTCATATTAAATGTCAGTCATTCATAGTTCATTACTGTGCACCTTTCCAGAAAGAGATATACAAAAATATTTCCTATTTCTGAATCACACGTGAAAAAACAAGTACAGGACCCATCTTGTATAAGCTACTCTTAAAAAGTGTTATATTTAAACATTTAAATGAATACATGAAAACAAAAGAAAAAATTACTTACAAGGACTAGATGGAAAATACAGGAAAAAAAAGTTGTTGATTATACAGAGAATTCTGAAAACAACACTGAGGAGCTGCTTCACGAGGAGACAATAAAAATTCAACCAGATAGCATGAGGAAAAAAATCAGGAAAAGCTAACCAGAAAAAAGCACAAATGGATCTAAGATGCCACAAAATTCTCCAATTCCATACTGACATTGAAAACAGAGATATTAAATCTATCACTTTAAAGTCAGAGAATTTTCTTTCTTTACCGGGCTTTGAAGTATCATGGAGACTCTCTTCTTCTGCTCCATCATGTTAAAATCCTGGCGAAGGTCAGGGGCCATATTTCTCTCTCTCAAATATTCTGGATTATTTTCATCAACTCGATCAAAATACCTCTCTTTGTGAGGGGCTGTTGTAGGAGGGGGTGAAGTCACCACCCCCACACCAGAATCACCATTCATAGCACAGTTTTAAGGAACCTATGGAGAAGGACAGAAAAAAGGAAAAATTATTTCCTTGCTTGCTTGATTTTAGAACCACATAAGTGTTTCTTGTTTTAAGAGTAACAGTTTGACTCCACCTAAAATTAGTGCGGCTTCTGAAACACAAACTGTCTGTGCAATTGGACAGCAAAATTCTAGAGCAGGGAAGAAGATTTTTATATGTAAGATCAGAAAAGGAGGCTAATGTGTGTGAGAAGCCAAATATGCTACATGTGCACATGCAACACAAAACTGATATAAGAGCTCCCATTTAAACTACCCCCAGTTCTTTTAAGGTGTCTGAACAGCCTGATTTTCAGAAGCAAAGAAGTCCTTTCAACCTCCTCAGAGACAACTGGAGGAGTTCAATAGACATGAGGCCTAAACTCATTAGTTGGGGGCGGGGGGGGAGGGTTGGCCTTTTTTTTTTTCTTTTTTTTTTCTTTTTTTTTATGAAACCATAACACTAAAGCAGAATTAAAAAAAAGAATATTGCATAAATCAGAATTTAAATAATTAAAGAAATTAGGATGTTCATTAATATGAAGAGTCAGCCCCACCAAAACATGCTCAGACTGTGAACACATTTCTGGAGACAAACTCAAAACCACTGACTTTGCAACCCGAGGCGTTGCTTTTCCCATTTATTTTAGGCCCATTCAACAACATGCCCATCAGTGGTGCATGTGGGTTTTGGGATGTGGAAAGCACAGGCACACACAGTCCCCACCCCCTGGCCAGGATCGTTTCAGTTTCGCATGTTCTACTCAGCAGCTGCACGTGAGAGGCTGAAAGCTCAGCTGGTGTTGCTCACACCCCACCTGCCCCCACTCACAACCACTCCTGTGTAACATCATCCCAGTTTTCTGGGCACAATATCACAACCTTCATTCCAAAATCTTATTTAGATTTTTTTTTAAGCCCCTCCATTGACAAGCAACCAGTTCAACAAAGCCACCCTTGCAACACTTTGAGATTCAAATGCCTGATTGCTGGTCATCTGGCACTTCAAACTAAAAATAAGCTTTTGCAGTAAAGTTTGGTTGTCTTTGCATATTGTGCATGACTAAACAAATGTCACTAACACAAACTCTACTTCACTGAGCTGCAATAGGAATATTTAACTCTGAATGGTGTGCTAGTTCAGCAAACTGCAATTATTTACATTATACACCAAACAAGCAAGGTTGAAACCACTGGCCATCATAACATTCAGCAATTTCAGTAAGAAAATGGGCTGAGAAAAGCTAGTAGGTCTTTTCCTGAAGGTGGAAGACTAAATAAAGAGAACAAAATGGGAGAATCCAGCTCTATGTCCCAGGAAGGGGAAACAGATTAATTTCAGTAACACTGATTTTGAGCCAGAGGTCACACTGCAATGAGAACCCTGATTTAAACAATTTTGTTACACATCTGGAGTTCTGCAAGGATTAGTACCAGAAAAATGTCTTGATATTATCAAGTCACTGCAATTCTTTTTGCTGTGCAGTAGGAAAGACTGTGTATGTCTTCATGTAAGTAATCATTAATCTTCTACATGTTATAAATAGTACATTTTGATGCACATCTCTATTCTTTTACTATTTTTAGATTTTTATTAGGAACTTGTCTTAAACTGTACTTGCTTGTGGATTTTAACTTGCTTAGTAATTGATTTGCATATTTATTAGCTAAAACCACTTCAGATGTGGACACTCACAAAAAAGGCAAGTTCACAATAATTATTTTGAAATGTAGATTAAATAAGATCATCACTATGAAGAAAATTATCTAATTCAAGGCCCCAGAATCAGGTCTCATCCTCTTTAATTCTTACATTAGAAAGTAAGTTTCAAAGTTCAACATTTTTCTTATTTCAGAATGAACAAACCACTGAACTGAGAAAGCTGAATACAGTAAGCAAAATAAAAGTATTTTCCTTGACTCTGCAGAAGAAGATACTACTATGAAAATCTATGTGAGCACTTAAGACACTCAAGTTTTAGGTACTCAGTGATTTCCACCCACTGAGTTACTAAATAAACACACACAGACACCTCTACACTGATTAAAGTATTTAAAGTTCAGGCTTTAAACATCAAGGTGGATTGCTTTTCTTTTTTTTTTTTTAAATCTAAAGTAGGATCATATACCCATCTTTATTTTTTCATTACTAGTTTTTCTTCACTCAGGAAGAAACAAGAGTGCATAGCAAGAAGTTACAGCAAAGTAGACACCTCTTCTTTGGCAGCTTCAGATGCCTTAACACAGCCCTTCTAAGTTCTCTTCCTCCTCACAACCTCCAGACTGCACCATCTGCCATTTCCTACCTCAAAAGCATTTTTGGAGGCCCACTGACACATTTCACAACCCCTCCTCTGAGCTCCATCAGACATACCAACATCTCTACACCCAGGGTTTTGCTGAAAAACGAGTTTGCAGATCCAAACGTGTCTTCTCTCTTACAGTAACAGCTCCCTTGGGCCAAGAGAAGTCTGATCTTCACCAGCCTCTGCTTATCACAAAAAATCAGGGAGTTTAGGAACAAATACAAGGGCAAGATCACAAATAAAGATGAACTGAACCACTGAAGTAGATCAGAATTTATATTGCATTCTGCTGAGCAGAGCCCCAAACGTCCCTTTACTTTAAAGCAAAGTCTGGGAAAACTATGAAACTTGAGCTCACCACCAGCAGAGAACAGAGGCCTCTCCTGCCTGCTGAGGCTTTTAGTTTTCAGACTATACTGTCATGCTGTGTATGTGTATGCACAGTCTTATATAAATTAAACTGTGCACACATCTGCAAACATAATGTTGCATTTAATTATTCACACTAACTCCATACTCTCAGAGTACCAAGAGCTATTTCCAAATGAATGACACACACAATTACCTGACTGTTTCTCACACTGGGAAGAAGCTGGTCCATAACAGCCTGTACAGGCAACATTAAAACAGGATCAGTGTCTTGCCAAAGCTGCATTACTCTTCCATTCAAGTATTAAGGTGACATTCTAGAAGGTTCTGGGAAGCTATTACTGTTTCACCACTATGATTTTCATGGGAAATTATTGCCACTACAATGTTTAACTTTAAGTGGTCATTTTATATCTTAAGGTCAAATATCAGTTTCATTGCTCAGTTTTGCAGATACCCAAATAAGTGGCATCCCCTCACCAAGGTCTAGTAATTAACTGTTTTAACATAACTAACAGTAATTGTTCGTTTTAATGTCTGTCAGCAACACATGTTAAAGGTATTGGCTTTTGGATTAGAAGCAGATCTGCTTAAGAATATTTTGCACAAGCCACTGAAACATATTTATGACTTTCCTTGAAAAACCTTCTGGGAGTAAGGCATGATAAACTCTGCAGTTAGAGCTCCAGTAATATGGATACCAATAAATAAATAAAAGGAATCTGGACAGTGAAGTTGAACACACACTGGGGAACAGTCCATGATCTGGAAGGTCACACTGAAAATCACAACGGGCTGCCAAGGCAGTTTAAAAAAAAAGGAAAGAAAATTAAGACAGTCTTCACACCCACTTGAGTACAGACAGCTTCTTTCTGGTAGAGCAGCACAGCTCCCACGCCAGATAAGCTGCAGTGCCAAAGGACTTTCTGCCACGATAAGTGCTTTGTGCGAGAGGCAGCTCTGACACAACCGTGTCAGAAAAAGCCACACCCGTAACTGAAAACGCTGTGGCTGGAAAACAGAAGTGCACAAAACCCTTCTGTCAAAAGCAGTTTTTGTCAAATACAGACAGATAGGGGAACAGCAACTATTACTGGGGTGGGGCAAATTAAAATAAACATCTGTGAGAAAATCCCAACAGCACCAACAGAAGCAATGGCATCCATATGTACTTCTACTGACCCATACTTCTAATATGTACGTACACACAAACTCTGTGGTGGTCAAACAAGAGCCACCAGCCAAGCCACAGGATGGATATCCCGAGCTGGAGGGGACCCCAAGGATCATCCCAGCTCCTGGCCCGGCACAGGACTGTGCCCAGGAGTCACACCACGTGCCTGCCAGTGTCATGTATTTATCACATGGGGCATGTGGATGTGTGTGCAAATGTTATAAACGGGTTATTTGTGAAACACATTCAGGAAAACAGCTTGATAATATTTATAGCTCACTTACAGATACTGAACAATTTTTACAAGAAAAAAAATCTGAAATTGGCATGACTATTTCAGGCTACTTCCATCATTCAAAATCCCCCTCCTCTCCATTCTCCTCTAACCCAACAATTCCATTAAGAGGAATGATGCAGAGTGGTGTTACAGAGTTCAGTTTAAACAAAAGAATAAAGTTTTAGAGTAGAAACGCCATGAAATTTTTAACATTAACCTTCAAAACGAAGAAAAATCTCAATTTTTTTAAAACAACTTACATTTCTCAGTACTCAGATGATGCACATATAGTCAAAGAGGTACAAACAGGTACAACAGTGAATAATACCCAGTAAGAATCCACAATAACTTAAAGGAACGTAAACCCCCCAGCCTTAAATCTAAACAAATGTGTCATTTTTAAAAAATGGATTTGGGCTGGGATTTTATTGTAGTTAATAAATGACCTTCACAAATAAACATACTCAAAACTTCAATATTAACTCATTTTGATACATGGATGTTGGGACAGATTTAAGTACTTCTGCCCATAGTAGCTTACAGGTTCCGTGTTTCTCATCAAACCATCATCATGAACATTGTGTGAACATTGGGAAGATCTAAAATGTCTCACAACATGTACACTAGCAGGGATCAGCTAACTACACTACTTAAAAAAACAAAGTTTTGCAACCATTTAAACGTTGAGTTTGTTTTGTAATAAGTTGTGATGGGTTATTTTTTGCTCCTCTCCTCATCCTGAGGAAATTGTTTTTCACTGGGGTTGCAGTCAATGGAATGACCTAAAGGCTCCTGCCACCAAAGACTCAGCACGGCTCTCCACACCAACACAGCTCTGGGTCTGCTGAGGCCAGGTCAGAACAAAAATACCCTCTGAGAATCAAAGGTTGTGAGAAGGCAACAAGGGAACCTGAGAGACTTCTGAAAGAATTAAAATACACTGTCAGTTCACAAGACAGCACATGAAAAAAGGAAACAAATAAACCCAAACCAAAACCCAACCAAACAAATAAAACTCAACACAAACAAGAAAATCCCACAATCACTGCCCAAAAAACCCCAAAACAAAACAAAACAAGAACACACAACAGTTTTGTGGGGCTTTTTAAAGTTCAGGAGAGTTATCTGATCAAAACCTTACAAAATCAAGTCATTTCAGAGAAGGACAAAAACCCCAAACCTGCTCTCTTCTTGGTACCTTACAGTTTCTCTGTACAAAATAACATAGAAGCAAAATACCTGCACGGGACCAATTCTGCCAAATTTGCCAAGTAAGTGAGCAGCAAACTTGTCAGCTGCTGATACAATCCCAGTCACCAGCAACAATGCTCGGGACACTCAGCTGCAGAACGTGTCGCTTTCAAGGCCTATCCTGACGACAATACACTAATTTCCTTTGTATCCATTTCTTTTCTCATAGTTCTTTCACAAAGTGACCCCCTCACACACCAGAACTATGCAGAACTAACAGAGGTGGAAATAGATTTGACAAGAAGTTACTGGGGAAGGGACAAGGAGGTAACAAAACAAAATAACTTGTTTTCTTTCCTGTTGTGCAATCAGCAGCCTTTGAGGAGTAAAAGTTACCTAAAATCTCATGCAAGGGACAAGTCGGGCAGTGTGATGGCAGGGGAAGGGAAGGGAGCTCTGTGTTGGATACAAAGAGAGCAGGACAGGGAAGGAACTGAAAAAGAGTAATTTTATGGCCCAGGAAGGAGAGTCAGGGGACTGCAGAAAGCTCCAGAGCTGAAATTACTACGTGGGGAAGTCATGGGGTGACAGGAGGGAGGAAGAGGAAGGGAAAGGGTCGGGCAGCACTGAGGTGGGGCAGCAAGAAAGCCAAGGGGTAAGTGAGCCACTGCAAACAGACCGAGTTAGCGTGACAATCGAGTTGGTGGGGACATGGCAGGGAGCAGAACGTCCCTCTACAGAAAATAAGGTTTCATTATCACTTGGTGTCTGCAAAAAAATGTGTAACTTTGCACTGTTAGCACTTCACTCAATGCTCCAATCCTCCTGTAATTTTTCAATTTTTCTTTACTTCAGAATAACATTTGCCAGACTTTCTAATTAAAAAAATTAATACAACTTTGTAACAGAGAAATTATTTATGATTCACACTACAATTTCCATCATTTCCAGTGACAGCATTTTGGCACTGATGACACTGGATTTGTTCTTGCCATTTCAAATGCTTCCTATTGAACTTTTAAAAGGAAAAGCTGGCATTATCTTAGGAAGTCTAAGAACAAAGAAAGTAAATCATGACTGTACTACTTACTAGACAACGTACTTAATATCATGAACAATTACGTTATTTTTTAGCAAAGGTTCCCAGCTCATGCATCTTCAGAATTTCCTCTGCTCTTTGTTTTCAAACAGGAAAAGATTATTTCAAGAACAAGAACAGTATTGAATGCAGGCACCCTCATTTTACTTATTAAAAGAGATGCTGCAAGTTAAATATTAGATTGAAATGTAGAGAAATCCAACAGTAAGTTTATCTGACCAAAAGTGTTGTATTTTACATTCATAATATCAAGCCTTAGTGTCTATGACAACACTTCAAGAAACAATCTGTGTTAGAGAACGTGGGACAAAAATAGACCAAGTCTATTGGAAAGGCACAGAGTCCACAAGCAACTATTTCCCACTTTCACCATCTCTAAAACACTGAATTCAGAGACCCAGCACAGTGGCCTGAGAGTGGTCCCAAGGTTATACCAAAAACAGGCTTTCCAGGCTGCTGTGCTAACAGGACATTTAAGGAGCCACCATGGAACTACATCAGGTTGTAAAACAACATAATTGCTGTCCAGCTTTACCAAAGTCAAATGAAGGAGGTGATGGGAAAACCCAGAGCAGAATCACCACAAGCAAATCATACCAGACCAACCTGATCTTCTGCAACAAAACTATCTTGTCAGTCAGTGAGAAGAGAGCAGCAGATACTGTTTAACAAAACTTCAAAGTATTTGACACTTTCCCACTGCCTTCTCCTGGACAAACCAGCAAGACAGACTGGATGGCGTTGGGGTGCAGAACAGGCAGGAAATGGGTGCACTCAGAGGGGGCTGATCAATGGGTTTGACTCAGGCTGGCAGCCTGGCACAAGTGGGGTACCCCCAGAAAACAACAGCAGGTCCCACACTGTTCGGCCTCTCCTGGGGGACAGCAGAGTCAGCAGTGAAGCTGCTGCAGCAATGAAGGAAAATCGGATGCTGGGATGCACCCAAAGGAGCATCACTAACAGAGAGAGAGATGTGACCAGCCCAGTCTACCAAGTGCTTGTCCTGTCAGGCCACACCTGGAGTGCTATGTCAGTTCTGGTCTTCACAGTTCAAGAAAAGACACAGACTGAGTGGAGAGAGTCAAATGAGAGCCATGAAAACGACCAGAGACCGTAGAATCTGGTCTATGAGGAAAGGCTAAAGGAACTGGGTCCTTTCCCTCTGGAGAAAGAAGGCCTGGGGGGACCTCATGGCACTTTTCCGGTATTTAAAGGGAGGCTACAAAAAGGATGGAGGTTCTCTCTGCACAAGGAGCCATGTGGAAAGGACAAGGGGCAACAGGTGTAAGATGCACCAGGAGAGGTTTCACCTCAATATAGCAAAGAACTTTTTTACACTGAGAACAATCAATCACTGGAACAACCTCCCCAGGAAAATGGTGGAATTCCCATCACCAGGAGGTTTCAGGATACAACTGGGCAGGGTGTTAGATAATCCCACCTAGGCTCCCTCTCCCAAAACAGGCTGGCTCAGATAATACTTAACCTGGGCTGTTCTATGTTGTATGATTCTACATAGCACAAGCCCACCTAAAATTTACGCCAGAATTTAGGTGGGCAGATTCAGCTGGGATATTGTTAAATATAGCTGTCTAAATTCTGCAGAAGTTTCAATATCTATGGCTCAGAATACGTAATTCAGCCCTTGCAAACAGAAAAGGAGAGAAGGCAGCATTAACACTGTATTAGAAGCTAAGATACAGAGGTTACTTCCCTGATTTAAAAGGCCAAGAGTATCAAACTTTCAGAAACAGTAATCATTCCCGTCTCCTCCCTGACCTGGAAAAGCATTGTATCCCAGAGACCGGACGCGGCAGGAGCTGAGAATGACGCACAGGGAGAACAGGACAGCACACTGTGCTATTCCTCCCCTCACTGCAAGGTACAGTTGCAGCCCACGCTCACCATTGGTACCATTCTCATGTCAGACCCTCCCTAACATGATTTATTAACTTATGTTGGAAAGATCAAATTTCCAACAAACAGCTTGCTCCAAGCTAATTAAAAATGATAAGCAATCCCAAGCTAAATTCCCTTTTCCTCTTCAGATCCTTTCTTGTCTAATTTTCCTGCTAAGCAGTTTACAGGAGAAACAACAGAACAGCCATTTCTCCAAGAGTTTGATAAAGACCAACAGCTTCAAACTTGTTCATTAACCCAGCATCAAAATTACCTTGCTTTTCACTTCTTTCACTCAGTAACTTAACCTACTTGTCCCATACACTTCTCATGCAGCATTTCTGGAAGTGCTCAGTACAAAAATGAATGAAAGATTAGGGAAAGTGATAACAGAAATTCTAACACAAAATGTCACACTGTTCATACAACAGGAAGAAATTCTCTGTTTAAGTACCTTAAACCTCGGATGCCTTTTCTGCTGAAACCCTAAGAGCTTCTTCACAAAAGTATCAGAAAATTTGCATGCAAATGACAAAACAGGAGTTTCACCAGTGTCTTTTGCATTTCTCCAGGCACAGTGTGCAAGAATGAATTCTGCAAGCTATTAGGTAATTTTCCACTTTTTACACTAGTGAAGCACCAATGGTTACAGGTGGTAATTGCAGTGAGACACTTTTTAGCCCCAGGAGTAATTCCTTACAGTTCAGTCAAAAACATGGGCTTTGGTGTGTTATGGTTCAGGGTAGTATCATGGCTTTCAGATAAATTTATTTTATGAAGTTACTCCAACACTGAGATTAAAACCTGCATGTTGAATCCAACTTCAAGAACCCTCCAAGTGAGTCCTCATAATTACACTGCCAAATACCACTGAAGCTGATTTGTCTGGAATTTTATTTCAGAAATCTGACTCCCAATTCAAATAAGTTTGTCACATAATTCTGTGTTTTTTCACTTAATAATAGTGTAATATCACAAAACCCATTTTAATGGAGCTAATGCAAGGGAGTACAAATGAAGACAAAAATTAAGTCAGAATTACTTAGTGCTGAAAAGGCATAATTAGAAGTAAATTCAAAAATTGTCATAAATCTCTATATAGGAAGCACAAGGATTATGCTGTGGCCAGGTGGGCTATTGTAATAGTAAAATAAATTAAAAAACCCCAACCCACAAGTATAAAAAATACCTTCTCTGACTTTGAAAAGAACATTACTAGAACATTATTTCTGTTTTTCATGTACATGCTTCAGTAAAAGACATGAAATATCAGAGTTCAAGGAAGGGCTACAAAAATTATCTGGAGAGTATAAGTCGGAATCAGAAAATTCAGTGAACCAGAAAGATTAAGTGGTCATAGAGGTGACAGGGCCCTTCAGTCCTGCTAACCAAAGTATGGACACATTCAGCACTTGGGAGCAAATAACAGACACATTTGCCCTTGACCAGAGCTGGAAGTTTCCTAACCATGCACATACAATACTGAGCCAATAACTCAGCTTTGAAAATTTTCATAAAACATAAGTTCTATTTCATCTTCCAGAATACCTTCTACTACCTGTCTGCACTGAGATCAGAGCCCCATCTGCCTCTCAAATCTATGAACCTGTCCTTGCTTCTTTGTGAAAAGTAAGTTCCACATGGATAACATGCTTATGTTATTTGCAGCTTCCAAAGCACTTCTAGTCTTCCAGCACCTTTTTGTGGTTTTGTTTTGTTTGTTTTTTATAGCATCTTCCTCTGCTGTGGGTTGGTGACAGTTGGAGACAATGTCAGACTCTCAGACAGAACCAAAAATCCTCCTTAATCCTTCTCCTACGCTCAGGTCAAACTGATCAGACCTGCAATCAGGATAAATTTTCTGTCAGAACACGTAGGATCTCTTACTATTTTGTAATAATCTCCAGTAGCACAAAGAGCAAACTCCTGAATGATTCAGGCATACCTGACCTGAGAAATTTCGGTTACAACAAGCACAAAAGTTCCACAATCCCTTAGCCTGTCTCACTGGCTCCTTTGATGCATTCGGCAGTTTACCCCATGGGAACTGACATACTTAGGTTAATGTCTTTTAAAGTTAACAGAATAAAAACAGAATGTAGAATAGAAAAGGGTTGCACTAGAGAAGCAGTCACTCCATGTCTTATTGACAACTTGAACAGCAAACATTGGTGCCAAGTATTTTTTCAGCCTCCTCTGCTGTGACATTTTGCACCACACAGTACTGAGCGAGAGTGAGGCAAGTGACTGATCTTCCCCTTCATCCCTTAATTGTGCAGAAAGTATCTGAGGCCTAGACAACGTAAAATTCAAGTATTTTCCCACTATCAATATTCATGGATGGTGGCAGCAGCACCAGAAAATGAATGGACATTTATTTTTGCCATCAGGGTCACAAGTCCATACAAATAAAGAGGTTTAACCCAAATACTGCTTATTTTTAGGTTTCTGTGAACCCACATGCACTTCCCAAGCCCCACACCAAACATGCTGATAAGCCAGTGCCCTGAGATTTTTGAACACAGGTCAAATCAGATCACCAGCTTTCCAAGGGCAGGGCCCCAGCTTTATCCAACAAGTATTTAGAAAGCCTGAGACAAACTGATCAGCATGTCTGACCCAAACATGAACACTGGCTTTAAAAGGAAGATAGAAAAGCTGCTAGACTTTTAATTCCAAGACTGAATTTGCGAAAAACACAAATGCACACAATCAGTTCCTCAAAGAGCCACCAGTGTACTGAAGCAAAATTAGATGTCTATTCTCCCAGTGTAATTAATCAGGTGAGAAAACATCCATAATTTCCACAAACACGCATGTGAAATCACATTTTTCTAGAAAACAACACACTGAAAGCCACAAAAGTCCCCAAATGCCTGAAGAGCACTGCACAGAGTCCCCAGAAGGAAAGCCACCTGCACTTACCAGAGAAGAGTCTCCTGCTGCTTCACGGCACAGCAGCTTCAGGGAGTGGGGCAGTGGTTGCACCGGGGGCTTTAGACAGAAATGAGAACTAGGTCAGGACCCACAACTGAGCACGTGGTTTTACCATCTCCACTGTAACCCGGGGGTGCTCCTGACACAGCAGTTCAGGAGCAGTTCAGCAGCTCAGTCTCTTCTCCCAGGCACTCAGCAATAGGACGAGGGGGCACAGGCTCAAGCTCTGCCAGGGGAAATTTAACTTGGAGATCAGAAAAAAAAATTTTACAGAGAAAAAATTTTACAGGCATTGGAATGGCCTGCCCAGAGAGGGGGTGGATTCACCATCCCTGGAGGTTTTTAAACTGAGATTGGCCGTGG
>JAWWEV010000134.1:64464494-64508699 GCA_035583235.1 Hafferia zeledoni
CTTTACACCACAGGACTGTCCCTAACAATTCCCACTTTTTGTCAGAGTTTCTCAGTAACAAACCATCTGACAAAAATTATGAAAGCCAACAGAAATCCTACAGAAATGTATTCTATAGGGCCACAGGATAAATGACATTTACTGTTCCATTTTTAAGACTGTCACCTTTCTGTGCATATCCAGAAACCAACATGTTCCATGACAGCTCTTCCCAAAAGTCCCCACATGAGATACATGTAATTTGCACTGGCCATTCAACTTCAGCTGCCTTTGAAGCCAGAAATTAGTGGATTCAGGTTTTAAACTTTTCCCTCTTTTTTAAAAACCAAAACAACTCTGAAAATTCTAATGATCAAATATTAAGCCCGATGCTTATTTAGTCAACTGCTCTGATTTCTTAAGGAATAGATTCTGTCGTGTTCTCTTTTGTAGGGGAAGAGTTTCTGTAGCTGTCAGAGCCAAAACCATTTGGGGTTTTATATGGAATGTCAAAACTTTGTCTAAAGGGGCAAAAATTGTCATACTCAAACTAGTGGTCTAACCCTCCAAATATCCTGATTAACTCTGTTCCTGTGTGCAGTTTTAAGAACAGAATAACACACACGCTCATTTGCAGGGATTTATCTATTTCTGTTCTAGTATTCCAAGCGTAACTGATATAGAATGCGTAATCTTATTTTGCACTCTCCTAAACCCTTGACTGTAACAATACCTCACAGCAGAAAGTCCCAAGGGCTAATACAGAATGTGACTATTTTTAAGTGTTTTTTAAACATATTATGTGTAAAAAAAATCCTACAGAAATCCTCTGTGCTTTGCAATGCAGATTTTTAAAACTGTTTCAGACCTTACTCTATCAACGTATTTTTCTATTCTACTTAAATTTTTTTCATCTATCTTCTCAAAATTAAACCAACCTCAATGTTCTCTCCTTTCTCATACTGGCTTGCTATTTTATTTCCTATTAGTACTAGACACTACAGAATTTCAGCTAACAAAAACCAGGAACTACTTCAAATTTTTTCTCCCCTTTAATCTCATGAACCTTTGTCAAGATCACTAAAATTCAGATGACTTTATGAAGATGTTCAATGACACATATTAGCAATATATCTCACTAGCTTAAATTATTCTTATTTATGAGTCTGTTACCAACCTTATCTCTGAACTTTCTTTATGTCATCCTCAAGTTCCTTGCTCTTCTCCAACCCTCAAGCCATACAAGGCTGTTACCTCAAACATAACTAGGAAGGAATTAATGGTAACAAAAGTTTATTGTCCCGTCCTTGTACTGTGTCTCCAGCTGCAAATTACTCTCAGGAAATAAGAGAGACCAAAATGCCAGATCTGAATATTCTGCTGAAAATACAAATAATTCCAGTACTAACTGCATCCCATTCAGATCCAGCTATAACACAGGCCACATCTACAGGGGATGCTGCTCTAGATCACACAATAAATAAAATATTATTTCAATTTAAGACAACTGAACAATATTCAGCCTCAATTCTGACGGACAAAAGAATTTAAAAAAAAAAAAGCATGCATATACAGCCAGAAAGCATTTTCTCCTCTCCAGTGTTTAATAGTACATTTTCAGTTAACAAACGTATTACCTTGTTCACCAGAAGGGAGAAACTGTTAAGTTTCAAATGTCATGTCCATGAAACAAATTACAAAAAAAATTGCTTGACTTTTCAGTAATTATTTCTATTCCTCCAAGGCAATAATATTATTTACTTTAATCTGACACTTTTTCAGTTACCACAAACCCTGTACAGTCTAACTGAAAAGCAGACTTTAAGAACAAAAAGTCAAGATAAGCACCTCATACAATTTTCTTACTTCACACACATTAATATATTTTTTTTCAAAATACCAGTATTTATAAAGATATTCTCCTCATTGCAAGAGCTTTAAGATGACATCTGCTAAGTCATCCCCTCTTTGGAGACTACTAACAGTTTCTGACTTTGGATTTTTTTTTTTGTAATACCTGACACTCGAGTTCCCACCTGTTCCACAGAATGTCTAAACAATAAAACAGATTAAATGCAATGTAGTCATAACAAAGAACACTTAAAGCTTTAAAGTATTAATTGTTATTTATCAGCTTTCAAAATTGTAACTGTTAATCACTTTTATTCCGGAACGTAATTCAGCCAACACTAACACTGAAATATGTTGAAAGTGCCATTTAAGTAACTGATGCTGTGCAATTTTTTACCTTTCATATTAATCATTATGTGTGAATACAGCAATTTAAAGGGATAAGATCCAGTTCTTAGTCTTCTACTTTAGTTCTGAAAACATTAAAATACTTTTAAATTTGTGAATAAAGAAAACCAATTTAAGCACACAGAGAGGGTTAGATGCTGCTTTGGCAATTATTTGGGTCCAAAAATCAACAGGAAATTCAACTAACAGCTGAAGGGAAGTCAATAAAACACATTAAACACAGTCAGGAAGGAACTTTTCAAACATCATAAAATTTCTAACCTGTCCTAACCGAACTACTTTCCATGCTTGAACTTCCTTCCTGAAATGAAGTTTTCTAGATGAAGACACAGAACAAACAAGTAACACAGAGATGAAGAAGACAAAAATCCAAACCAGTTACTGAATTACTGCACACACAGAAAACACATCCAGTACTATAAGCCACCAATACAGACAAAACAATTGCACAAATGAGTGCTTACAAGTTCCCTCCTGGGTCTGAAATACCTCAGCAGGAATTAAATCATGATTTAACATGTCCTAACAACTGAATAAATTAGAAAAATATTGTAACCTCAGGCAACTTTAATTTCTCAGTTTGCCAATTACTGTCTTTCTGTCAGGGAGAAAACACCAGAATCTGTTTCTCTCAAGTCAATTTTCTTTTAAAACCACCAATCTTCTATAAGACAGAGATTTAGGAGCATGTCTCAGTGCAATCAAAAGCACAATAATTCCTCAAAAAATAATATTCCAAGCTTATTAGATGGACAGTGTCATAGGACAATGCACAGGAACAGCAGGGCAATACACAGCAAGGTAGTGTAGAGTTCCTCCACCACATCAACCCTTCAGCTTGCATCAATTTTTTTTCTTTAAGCAGCTCAAAGGAGAGTTCTCAGAGAAATATGAAGACAATGACACAGCTGTGCACGTGCTGTGGGGCAGCTTCCTTCAATCACACAGGGCAGAAGGAGAAAACAACAACACAGTGCTCATTATTAAATCTGCTGAATTACTCTGTGTTGACTCGGGCTTTCTTAATGCAAAACACAGTATTGCAGGTCCCACAAAACATACAATGTGGTGTTCCATCACACAGGACTTAAAACATCCTCCTTGTCTCACACCTATTATTCCTTGGTATGTGCATGTTTGTATCTCAGAACACAACTGGTGTGTTTGCCAAGGAAAGCCACCCACACACCCACTGCTGTCTGGGCAGGATCTGGTCAAGTCACCCCATCACCTTTAACTAATGAGACAGGAATGATGGGGACAAAGGGATGTCCTGTCCTGTGTCAAGCAGTTCAAACCCCAAGGTACAGTGGAAAACTACATCATCTCCCCTCCCCCTCCCCCTTATATAAGCAACCAGCTCCATCTTAAAGGGAGCTTATTCCACTGCTCCTGAGGGAAGGCTGTTGCAGACTCCTATGCCTTCGTTGCTTAGGAACCATCTTTTCTAATTTCCAGATTAGGTTTATTCTTGGATAGTTTATACCCATTTGTTCTTGTACCTCAAGCATAAAAAGCTCTTTTTACCCACCTGTGTTGCTTCACTCAGTTTTATGAAGAGCCACCTCTTTCACACTTTGTTTCCCTGGATCAAACAAGACACTCTCTGAGTTCCAGGAATGAGTCCCCAGACCTCTTTCAGTTCAAATGTCCTTTTTACTTGATGGTGGGCCATAGGAATAAGATGCAACATTTCAGATAAGCTTTCACAAGTACCAGAAAAAGCCAATACCACTTTATTTAAAGAAAAATATTAGCAGGGCAACAACAGTATACTTGTTATCCTAATACTGTTCTCAGTTGCTACTTTGATTGGTTTGTCATCTTGAAGTGTTATAATTATTTTAATGCTATTTAATACAGCTTCTTTTTCTGTTCTTTTACAACTTCTTAATACAACTTTTCTTCTGTTCATGTCTTAAGGTCTCAAATAAAGTTTTGCACAGAATGAAGTTTCTATTGATGACTCTTGACATCTGACAAGAAAACATGAGATTGCCAGAAGAAGTAGGAATGGAACCAGGGATTTTAATGAAGGTCCTAAATCTTGAAACTGATCCTTGACAAATGCCACTGCTTACATAGCTCCGATACATATTCTGGTCATCCAGTTCTATCCAGACTTGACACATCCTGTCACCATTTAAAATCAATTTTCATCTCTCTAGTTTTCATAAGGATCATACTGCACATTACGTGACTTCTAAGTTAAAAGAGGTCAGCTCTAACCATGTATCCTCCCCAAGAAGTCAGGGATCTTACAAAAAAAGAGGTGTTAGATTTCTCAAAAACATCTTTATTAAGAGCTGTATCACTTCACATCCTTTTCATCTTACTCCACACAGAACAGCTTTTCTTTCTAAATTTAAATAAAAGTCTGTATACTAAGATCACACTAATGATGCAATAACTCTCCCAAATCACCTTTCCCTCTTCATGCTGTGACCACTTTCACTGCTCCCCAGTCACCCAATGCGCTTCTGGCCTTGACATTCAGGAACAATTCTTGCATTTGAGCCTCTAATGACACAGAACACCTACTTCAAAATTCCAGAGTAAATATTATATGGTCCCACTGCTCTGGACCCCGTAAGTTCAACCTTATCTCTACAGGAATCATTTCTGTAACCTCCCTTCAGCTGACCTCTCTGACAGTGTGCACGTGTTCAAAGCTGCCTTCACCGAAAACTGAGGGAAACTTTTCATGTATTCTATCACAAATACCTAAACTATTTTTAGTCTTATTTCGTTGCCCTCATGCTTCCTGACAAGACAGGTAAACAGTCCTTTTTCAGGTTTTCTGCTTACTCTTGATGTTCCTCTTCAGTTTGCTATTAACCTTGTTAGATCTTGCTGCTCCACTTTTTCTATATGGAAAAAAATCCAAGTTTAGTAAGAGCGTAAATATTTTATACAGTTGTCAGAATTACCTGCATTTATTGCTGCATCAGAAGTTCAGCCATGCCAAAAGTAGCTGAAAGCACTTCATCAAATAAGCCCTGAATAATGCTGTAAAACTGGAACTGTAGGAATATTTGGATGCTAAACTACATTATGGACTTTGCAATTTGAATGTCCATTTCTGTAATTGCAATTATAAACAACTTTTCATGACACACACACATATTTGCTCTTTTTTTGCTTTAATTGAGCCCTTTTCCCTTGTTTTTCCTCTAAATAATGTATGAATAAAAAGATTAATGCCAGAAAGTCTCTCCACAGACAGAAAAAGGCAAGGTAAAGCTGCTTAATTTCAGCTTCACCTCAGATGATACATCCCCTTCAAAAAAAAAGCAATCTGTATTATCAATATTTTGGCTTGAGAATGCACTGCTCAGCTATTACAAAACTTACTTGAAGGTTAAAAAAGTCTACAGAAATAAGGTTCAAATTTAGGATTACTATAGCAACAGAGAAGAGGGAGGGGAAAAATTACCAGATTACTCTGTCAGAACATCAAATCCTTGAAAGAACAAATTTAGACTAGAGTTGCACGCAAATTAACCGAATTTATCCTATTCATTAATGATTAACACATCAAATTAAAGACTAAATTAAACAGGCAAAAACTGTAGTACAAGAAGCAAAGTAGCAAATACAAAGTTTCAAATTGAATCACCTCACCTTTTCCTCCTACCATTAAATATTTGGTATCACAACAGGTTTTCATACCAGTAGCTGGTAACAGTGTTACTTAGGAAGGAGTTTAGTCCTGATTAAAGCCCTGCAAAGAAAAAGAGGCGTCTGCAATCTGCCTCAGTAAGTGACACAAGTAGCCACACTACTGAAAATGTTCTGTAATGTGCCCCCATTTGACCTGGGGGTGTAAGGAATTTCTGAAAATACAGCTGGTACAGAACTAACATATTTCAACAACGTAAGTGAGCAGAGTAAAGACTTAATGACCTGAGAGTTGGGGAATGCAAAAATAAGCACCTTAAAAAGGTGACACTTTGAATATAAACCCCTGATATCCTCAGTAACGGACTACTCACATATTTTTTCATTACGCAATCTTTAACATGCTTTGTATTTTGGGGTTGTTTTAATAAATGCTCAAATACAAAATGGATACATATACTTATGTTAATGACTGAATGAAGAAGGCAAGAAGAACAGTAGTCTCAGCCTTTTTGGGAGACCAGCTACCTCAGTATTGTAGCCCCCTCACATTAGGTAGGATCCCAGACCCACTGAAGATGCAGCTGAAGTGGCAAACGCAGCCACAAAGGTTTATTTCTGACACTGCAAGCTTTGCTTGAGCCATCGAGGGGTCTCTCCCCACTTCAGTGGTAAATATTGACCCATGAAGGCTCTGAGGCTCAGGCAGCTTTTCCACCAGCCAGAATGACCAATTAATAAGGCTGCTCTCATAATTTGCAAGACTGCCCAAGTCCAGCTTTGCTGGCTGGCACTCAGATTTTAACCATGCTGCCCAGCCTTCTGTTCACCACTTCTGGCTGTCACTGACAAGCTGCCAAAATGCTCTTTATTTTCTGGTGGCTGGGCAGGCCAGAGGACACTTTGAGAGACTACCTTCTTCCAAGTTGTGCAGCAAACTGTTCACTGTGTTCTCTGCTCTTGGCTTCTGCCCAAGTTTCTGCAGTGAGGGAATACTGGAGGATACAGGAAGGACTACCATTCCACCTCTGTGAAGCAAAGGCATCTTTGCTGGGATTTTGTTGTCCTTAAATCAACATCTCCATTAACAGACTGGAACTGAGTCAAAGAAAGTCTTTATTCTTGACCTGGGACACATTGGCAGATCTAGAAGTGGACATCCCACCTGTAAAAATCCCTCCCCCATGCTGGAATCACAAACATTCCCTCCAGGAGAGGGGTAAGAAGCTCAATATAAAATGGTCCACACAACTCAGCAGCCTTAAGATTAGTGCAGGTTCTGAGGGAGACTGAAAGCAAAGTGGGAAAACCACAGGGACAGACATTGTTTCAAGTAGCAGCGATGGAAGAGAACAGGATGCTCCTCTGCAAGCCATGGAAACCCATCCACCAACCTTCCCTGACACAGAAGAGCTTTCCTTTAGATAGAGGACAGATACCTCATCTCCCTCTCTATCCAAACCATGTGTGATTCACTTGCTCTGGGACAACTCTAATAAACTTACTCAATTTTTACCACAATTGCTATATAAGCAAACAGGGAAAAAACCCATTAATTTCCTATGTACAGTCGAGATCTAAGAAAACATCAAAGATCATTATTATTTTACCTGCCTATTAATAGATTCAGATGCAATACTGTACCACAATTGTTCTACATAACCAAATTTTTACTTTATACTTCTAGTCACCAACACTTCATGAAAAACAGTTTACAAAAACAAACACCACTTTAACCTCAGTTCACCTATAAAAGTCAAAATTATTCTGAAATGCCTCTAGGTTACCAGTTAGAGCAAAAATTACCAGAATATCTTTGAATATTCACCATCTCATTAGTTATACTCTAAGCCCAAGAAGGAGGGGGGAAAACTATATCCAAAGTAGAAAAAGAAAATTTATTTTGGAATTAAAATAGAATCTTGTGCTTTACACTGAATCTATTACTCAAATCCTGTGGAAACTTGAAGAGACATTTAAAAATAAAGCAACACATGGGCTGTGTAGAATTTTACCTGAAAATCATGGACAGCTTTCCAGTAACTGAAAGCAATCAGAGAGAGGTGACAGAAGTAATGAAACATCATCTCCTGTGAAGTCTCCAATGCTTCCCTATTTATCCTTTTTTTCCCAAGTTGTGATCCCCTACATCCTGCACGAGTCCATCCTTTCTTCCCCCTTCACCTGAGCACTGCTCAGCTCAGGTTAACCATGCAGGAGGTAAAATACACATTGACAGTATCAGAACTACCCACACACCCCTGGCTGGCAAGTGTGGGACACCAACACAGCTCCAGCTTCTCCACACAAATCAGCAGCCATGACCCTCTCTTGGTGAGAGCACAAGCTTGGCCATCAAATTATCTCATTGCTAGAAGAAACCTTTTATGTTTGAAGTCACTATTTCCCTGTAAAATTCAGCTGAATGTAACTAACAGGTTCAGAAGTTGAAGAGAAAAATAAAATAAGTCCCCTTAACTCTGGAATAGTTTAAGCTGTGCTGACTCAAGATCAATACACAAAGCTCAGCTAGACAAGATTTTTTGGAGAAAAAAAACAAGTATATTGCATCTCTCAGTTAATGCACAACAGCAGCAATGTCTTCTTTCAGGGAATTTTTGATGGAATAGATGTTTCACAAGCATACACACTCTATAGATTTTGATCAATATTTTGCAGTGACAATACCAAAAGCAATTGCTTCATCTGTTAAAACACTAAAATCACAGTATGCTTTATCCTTCACCCCCACAGTCACAAGGCAGTAACAGTAACTTTATGCTCATGTGCATATAAAGATATACACAAAAAAACCCAAACAACAAACCCAAAACAAACAGCCAACCAAAACCCCCTCACAACAGAAGGCAGACTTCATGGGTCAAGGATTCCCTCAACACTTTCTGGTTTCATCTGGCATTAGTCACAATAAAGATGAAATAGTGTATCAGATCGCTTAAGATTCAAGATCTGAAACAGATAAGAATGAGAACCATAAAATGCACCACAACAAAAAATTAAAGTTTGTAGGTACAAAACAAAAACAAACCCAAAATAAACTAAGCTTCTATGGCTCCAAGTCAAATTGCAGTTCTTAGTCCAAAGTTGCTTTTACAAGTTTACTGATTCCAAACAAAAACTTACAGATCTCAGGTATAATAATTCTATTTCCCCTTAATCTTTAGTGCATAACCATATCACAACATTCATCTACTCATTTGATGTGAAAGTATCAAAGATACCATAAAGTGTTACTGATTAACTGCATTTACTATTCCCTGTTTGCATGACCTCTTCACAGCAAGTCAGTTATGTCTATGAAGGAAAAATAAAATATCCACACTCTGAAATATTTTACTTCTTATTTTTTCAGACTTCATGAGTCAAGATCTGAAAATCATCCATAACGTGGTGCAAAAATCAGTAATTTTGAACAGACAAAACCCAATACATTAGTCAATTAAAAATGCAAAGGAATGTTTGATGAGTCTGAAGAGCACAGAAACTCCAAATCCCAGTTGGAAAGAGTTGCTCTTAACATCACAATTTTAAAACTGAATTCAGAGTTGCTTTCCTGTATGCTAAGTTTTAACTAATCCTCAAGGAAAACCACCCAAATTAGTGACAGTGAAAAACTCTTTTGATATCCCACCTGGTAGCACAACTGATGTGAGGCTGAAAGGTTGATCTTTCACTAGATAAGAACTGCATCCAGCAGAGCAGGCCGAGATCATTTCTCAGAATGCAATCTAATAAGCAAGGTCAAAGGGGGGAGGTGAGGAAGGTGCTGGAGAAGTTGTTGCTCCTGTTTGGCTACACCTTCAAGGACAACGTTTTCAGTTTCTGGGAACAGTCACAGAGTCTGTCCAGCAACCTCAGGGGCTGCTCAGCCACCCCCACGGGCAGGGCTTGTTCAAATCCAGCTCTACACTGAAACTTCATTTGCACTGAGGTGAAGAACAGTCAGATTTTAAAACTCCCCAAAGCAGGAGCAACACTTGGGCTTTATCCAAGACCAGGACCGTTGGATAGAATGTTCAAACAGAGCCCTCGTGGCAAATGACATCATCTCAGCTTATTTATCATCTCAGCTTATTTATCATCTCAGCTGGTACCTGATTGGAACAGCAGTAAGTTCTAAAAAGGGCATTTCCTGAAGCCTCTTCCCTTGCCACATTTGCAGCCACCAACCACTAAAATTCCTGAACTGACAAGACCACAGTCAACAACATCCTCTGAGTGGTGAGGAAAGAAATCAATTATTTGCTTCAATTCGACTAAAGATTATCAAGACTATTCTCAATAAACAACAGACGCTTGCTGAGATGGCAACAGATGTTAACACACGTTATTACAGAATCCTGTTTTTGTACATACAATACTTCAAAGTAATAGAAAAAGTAACCCTAGAAAAGGGCAATTTTAAGGTAAAAATTATCATAGATCAAAATATCTATACACCAGTACTTTTAAAGCACTTCTCTAGTGAAAAGAAGTTTTCCTCAGGAAATAAACTGGTTTACATGTTTCACATTTTATACTAACAGGTTTGTACAGCCACTGCTCTCAGCCCTACCAAAACCAGTACTTTTGAAGAGAAATGCTGATAAGTTGCAAGACTAGGTAATATTTTCCTATTCCCCTGAGAAGGATGACTAAATTGTATGAATGGGAACTGCCAAACTCAGATAATCTGGGAACTTCTACTATTTTTTAAAATATACCTGCTTTTGAATCTGTTACTATAGAAGACACATAATTTATCAAAAGAGTTTTAAACAGGTTCCTCAGCAGATGTCAAATGACCTGGACAACGGAATAAGCAGAGCAAACTTAAGTTGACATCTCCTTACAATCACTTTTCAAATATAAAGCACAGATCACTCTAAAAGTTCCTCAGAAATATTTAGTTACTCTGAATTACTAACACAGTGCTATTTCAGAAATTGCTTTCTGCCACACAGGATGGTCTTAGAGTGAGCTCTAATTGAGGAGCCAGCAAGGTCAGAAATTCACCATCACTTTTACCTCATGTCCTCCTGCCTCGGGTGTCTCCACTGCAGGGCAGAAGTGACACTGATATTCTCTCCTGCATAGAAGTCGTGGGCAAGTTTTGTTACTATGCATTTTTCCCTCAAAGCAGGACTGGCTCATTTGCATAGCAACACTTTGGGATTTACACTATTCACAACTGCTACAGTTCTTTAATAATAAAGAAAACTATTTCTACCAGTCAGAAAAGCAGCGGGTACAGGATTTAGTGCCTGGTCTCCCCAGAAAGCACCTGTCACGTACAGCTGCGTGCACAGTACCAGCAACATGCTAAGCAGCCTTCCACTTGGAAACCTCCAGTTCTATTACTTTATTCTAATTATTAACAAAATAATAACCTCAAAAATCAGATTTTTTCCTCCTACAGCAAATCACAGGATGTTGGATGAGCATTGTTAAAGGCAGTTCATGCTGTGAAACTACCCTTCAAAAACCAAAACTTGAATGAAGTGGTTTGATCCTTCCTTCTGTCAGTCTCAGTGCTTAAATGGGTTTCCTTGACATAAGATCATCAAATGATCCAACTCCATGCATGGATTCACAGACTGATTGGGGTTGAAAGGGGCCTTAAAGATCATCCAGTTCCAGCCCCCTGCCATGGGCACCTTCCACTAGACCAGGTTGTTCAGAGCCCCAACCACACACGCAAAATAATATTTAACACTGATGGCAAACCAGAAAGAATAGTTGAGTCACCTTCTATTGGAGAGATCTAAAAAGAGCTGTCACAGAAAATACTGATTCAGTAAATGACCTTTTCCACTCCACAGCATTAGTGAGCCACACTCTAATGAACTTACTGGCACAACACGCAGCAGAAATACAGATAAAGCACAAACATTCAGATTTCTCACACCAGTTTACAATAGTCAGACACAGAAGAAAACATTCAATCAACACAACAGTTTTTGGCTAAAATGCACTATTACCAGCATAGAACCTCACATGGGAAACAGATCTCCAGTAAAACTATGAGATACTTCAACATGCAAACACAGTCATGCATGTATCATTATCTTGCTACAGCAAAGAAGTAAAAATCTTCCAATTGCCTCTCCCTCAAAACTCTTCTAAGAAAACCATCAAGCTTAAATTCTGTAACAGGCAAATTATATGGATCATTACCTTAACTTAGACTATTTTTACAAGATGCCATCAAACCTTCTTATAAAGAACTACCAAAGTCACCTGCTCCAGAAGTCTAGTCCATAGTTGCATTTTTTCCTCACTTATTATACAATTGCTCTTAAAAGAGTATTTCCTTACGGAGATACAGAATTGTTACATCAATGTGTTTATTAAAAAAATAGAAGCCTATTTTAGACATAAATTATTTTGCTCTATTAAAAACAAAACAAAACAAACTAAAAACCCTGAACAACAAATTTGGGGCCGTTAAGAACTGTCAAGAATTCCAGTGGCACATTCAGTCACGTTACCAGAACCAGAGCTGTAAACAGCCTGTGTGCATGGAGGTACCTGTAGCTTTCAGTAAAGCATACAGGAATTATCCAGCAGTAACTGCAGTTAGAAAATTCATACGCTGAAGACAGACACGCTTTGTAAAGCTCTGTATAAAGACCTAAGTCATGGTGCAAGAAAACAGTCTTGCTCTGCTATATGATAATGGTACGATCTGCAGCAACTTCCCAAAAAGCAAAGAATAAAACAAAACCAGCAACAAGCTTACACCACTGAGCTACAGCAGCATCTCATGAAAGATTTAAATGCAGTGCTATTCCTAGCCCCCATCTCAGCACAGCCATGGATATTTTTCCAGCTTGACTGGATTTTCCCCCTCCTTAATTGCTAGTTTTAAGTAAAGCCAACACTGATTAAGAATCAGCCTTAAAGCAGCGCAGAGTGTGCAGTAATTACGTGCAGGACGACATGTGACAGTCTGTATCAAAAGCAGACCCCGCAAACGCTAAAACAGAGGAAGCAAAACAACTGCCCGCCCGCTGCGGGTGCTGGTGCCCCGCCAGACCCCGCACCGCATCCCGAGCGCGCTGCGCTCCTGCGGCCTCTGCGGCCCCGGGCTGGGGGAGCCGGGGGGAAAAGAGGAGCCGGGGCAGGAGCAAGGGAGAGCCGGAGCAAGAGGGGAGCCGGGCAAGAGGACAGCGGCAGCGGAGCCGGGGCCGGAGACAGCGATCCAGGGCAAGGGGACAGCGATTCGGGGCAAGGGGGAGCCGGGGCAAGGGGAGCTGCGGCCGGGTCAGGGGACGCGGCGGGGGCAGCAGCGGCAGCCGCAGCAGCGCCGGGGCGCGATGGTCATTCCGACGCTGAGCGGCCCTTCCTGCGGCGCCCGGAGCATCCCGGCGGGCACGGATGGCACCAGCCCCGCCCGCAGCGCAGCCCCCGCTCCTGCCCCCGCCGCAGCCCCGCTCCGCGGGCACCCTGCGCGCAAAGGGCTCCCCGCACACAGCCCGGCCCGGTTACAGGCACGCACAGCCCCCGCCGCTGCCCGGAGCCCCGGCCGCGCTCGCCGCCCCCTCCACCGCTCCCGCAGCGCCCGCCGCCCCCTCGCAGCCTCCGCCGCGGCGCTCACCCGAGGGCAGGCGAGAAGGGGCCGGAGCGAAGGGGCCGCCGCGGCCGGTCCCCTGGCGAGGCTGTGGCTGTCGCTGTCGCTGTCCCTGCCCGTCCGTCCCCGCCTCCGCCGCTCCCGCCGCCCCCTCCGGCACCGCGCGGCCCCCGCCCGACTGGGTGCGGCTTCCACGGCCCGCAAGCACAACAACGGCGCCGCCCATTGGCGGGAGGGCGCGCGCCCCGCCAGCAAGCGGCTCTGCCATTGGCGGGGGCGGTGAGCGGTGCGGACGGGCCGCCCCCGGCGGGTCCCGCGGCAGCTCCGGGGGGTGCCCGAGCGGGTGGGAAAGGGAGAGGGAAAGGGAAAGGGAGGGATCGGGGAGAGGGAAAGGGAGCGGGAGGGATCGGGGAGAGGGAAAGGGAAAGGGAAAGGGAGCGGGAGGGATCGGCGAGAGGGAAAGGGAAAGGGAGCGGGAGGGATCGGGGAGAGGGAAATGGAGGGATCCGGGGAAAGGGGAGAGGGAGCGGGAGGGAACCAGGAACGGGGAAAGGGAGCGGGGGGGATCCGGGGAAAGGGGAGAGCCCTGGTCACAGGGAGAGGGGCCGGGATCGCTCCGGGCACAAGGCAGAGGGGCTGTCGCGGCGCTGCATCCCCGCGAGAGGAGCGGCGCGTCCCCTGAGGCGCTTATCGCGATTGCGGGCCGGCGATAGCGGCGGGCAGGCCCCGCTGTGCCCGGCGCGGTGCGATAAACGCTCGGCACCGAGCCCGGGGAGCGAGGCCGAGGACTGCAGACACCTGTCAGTCTGTCTGTCTGTCTGTCTGTCACAGCGGGATGCGCCGCCGTGAATTCCAGGCTCACGAGAAGCGGCGCGCGTGGATCGGATACATGGTGTGAATGGGAAGCCTGATCAGATCTTTGTCAATCACCGCCTTAGATCTTCCGGATCCTTTGGAGAGCTGGGCAGCTTTTATAACCCCGCAGTTTGCTACAGTCGCCACAAGCAAAGCACCAGCTGTAAACTTAACTTCTCTTATCTGTCGTCATTTTCTGTGTGTTTTTACTATCGTTTCTGCATGATTTTAGGACTGCTTCTTTACACTTGTTTTTGGGCACTGCTGCACAAAATGCTGCCTGCCTCGGGGGTCCGGAAATGTGCTCTGAGGAACACTGAACTCTCCTCCTCTGTCGTCTGGAACTCCCACCCCCAAGTTATCCAGAAGCAGGGAAGAAAAACAGAGTCCAGCTGGCAGAACCCGATGGGTGCCTTTGGAAGCCATACACACCTCCGGTGGAATAGGGAAGGAGTCCTGCCTGCTCCAACCAAGGAGACATTCCACTTCCCTTCTCACTTTCTGGCAATTAATCTTCATTTGTTTACTGTTCAGAATGGGGAAAGAGGCCCTGCATAAACTTATCTGTGAATTCAGTCACTAAAAATGATGGTTTAGTTGTCAAGTGTTGACTCAGAATGATTATGGCACATCTGACAAGAAGGCCCTGCTGGACATAGATCTGCCTAATTAAAACCATCCCCCAACAGGACACATGTTAGTATAATTACTGATGATTAGCAAATTATGTCTGAACATTTTTTTTAAGAACTGTTGCTGTAAGCCTTGAAGATCGAACTCTCTTCACCTGCCTGTACCCCTGTTGAACCCAGTGGATGTGTGCACATACCAGGCAGCACACTCTTGTCCTTGCTCTGGACCTGCAGGCTGCAGCCATCTGCCTCGTGCAGTGTTTTCTCTTTGAGTATCTTTCATCTGGGCACCTCTCTTCTTTCCTTTCCTCACCATGGCATTTAACACATAAAGCTCTCTTCTTGTCTGGAAAAATAAATGGGAGAATGAATCCATGTTAAAACCAACCCAGCAAAAAATACTGCTTTGTTTTAAACTGAACGGGCTTCCCCTGCAGCTCAGTGTGGCTGTAAGACCAGCAGTGCCAAGAGGGATGGGGATGCTGAGGGCAGCAGCAGTGCCCAGGGGCTGGGACAGGGCAGGGTCATTTCTTTCTCTGCCAAAGCTGCCTGACAGTGTTTGTGTAACCCCTGGGGTGCAATGGCACAAGCAGCTTGGGCTCATCAAAGGAAGCCTTTTATCAGCTCCTGTTTGCTGTTGTGCTTCAGGAGAGTTCTGTTCCTTTATGCTTCTCTTCTCATGTCCTACTCTGTGACCTACCCAAGGGCACAGATTCCCAGTGTCCCCTTCCAGCCCTCCCCCTGCCCCTTGCATCATCTCCCATAATTCGGAGGCCAGAGAAGATACTGTTTTACTTGACTGAGGGAAAAACTGGGGTGTGAGACAGGGGCAATTCAGCATCCTGCTGAATCAACCAGTCCACTCTGCAGGCTGAGACTGTGACAGCTGATGCATGATGGTGTTAATCTTCCCTGTGCAGTTTTTGGCCAACCCAGGTTCCTGCCCTGCCTCTACCCAGCTGCAGGAAGGGCAATGCTGCTGCAAAGGCACAGGTAGGGTCACATGGGCTGAAACACAAGGGAGGGTTCCTGTGTAGCGACATGGACTAAAGTAGCACACTGTGCTGCAGAAATAAGACAATCTGAAAAAGCACTTCTGCATTATTTAAGACATGAAGAACTTGCCTTTGTTAACTCTTACCAGCTGGGTATGCAGCATTCCAGATACAACAAAAGGTACGTGAACCACACAGTAGTTTTTAGGCTGCAGTATTTGACTCCTTCAAAATCTTTGCACTGCTGCTGAGTGCTCTGGGAAAAGGACCAAGGCAAGCTTGTTGCCAGTAGGTTTCCACTTGCCATCTGCACCTGTACTGGAAAATGGTTACTGGCCTTCAAAAAATAGAAAAATTCTATGGTGGATGCTATGAACAGTAGAATGTTCCCCCGAGAGGTGTCAGAACGTGGTGCTGCTCAGGTGGTGCAGATGTTCCTCTTGCTGACTCATCCCCTGTCAGTTGTTCTCCTTGGCAGGCTCGAGCAGCAGCAGCAACAGACTCTACTTATATCAATCAGTCTCAAATAGAAGTGTCAATGTATCAATTTACAAATTATTGTAGTTTGGCTTTACTAGATATCAGAAAAATAATACCATACAATTGTTTTTATGCAGCTGAGGGCTTTACATGGCATTAGGACTTCTTTGCTGCTCCAGTGCCTACAGCTGCCTGAGAGAAGCACAGCAGTAGGTTCGTGTCACACATTTGGCCTGAGGACATATATCTTTCCCTTTATATGGGGTGCAGTCATTCCACATAAGCAGCCCAGGTCAGTTTTCTTATCTATAAACTGGGAATCATAGCATCAAGGTTGGTCTTTCTTGGTGTGCCAGAACTATTCTGTCCTGACAGTCTGTTGGTTGGGCAGGACTTGCTTCCTTACTGTCATCCCTTGTTTTCATCTCACACAGACCTTTTACTCCATTTCTCAGACAAAATTCTGGTTCCTCTAAATAGAACAATGCCAGTATGTGAATTTTCTGCTGCTTTTTCCCCATGGGCCTGCAAAAGGAGAGGAACATCCTTGTGCCAGCAAAGTAAAAGCCAGTCCCTGGCTTGTCATACCAGAGTTGGAGCATCAGGAGGGTGTGTGGAGACAAATAAAAATTATCTGTACAAAATACCCTGAGAGCAGCCCCCAAATGTTGTGTCTCTCACTGGCATCTGGGACTCTGCTGGGGATGGGACAAGGGATCTTACACACATGGCACATTACTACTGAAAGACTCGTGAGGGATTTGTCTTTGATATTACTCAACTCAAATGCCTTTTTAAAATTATGTGTTACCTTAATTTCAGCTGTGATTAAAAGCACTAATAATATCTCATGGTTTATGTGTCATAATAGTAAAGTTGGTCAGCATAGGTAAAGCTATGTCTAAAGTACAGGAATTCATATTCTTCACAGGGAGCTACTTTTTTGAATTTCACTGCTTTTTACAGGGGGGTGAAACTCTCCCAATGGACCAAAAATTGTATGTAGAAACAATCTCTAAAGTATGTATGAGAAACATTCAATAGGACAACTACATGGAGGAAAAAAATGTATTCTGGTCTACTTTCATTTCCCTCCACAACCAAACAAAAACATTGGAGGTTTGCTTGAGCTGAAAAAAGTAAAGATTAGGATAACTGAAGCAGCAGGTGGGAAAAGGACCGAGCAGGCAGTACAGGCTGATACTAAATGTTGCCAGATTTTATACAAGCTATTAAACTGAGAGGCCACTTTGGCTTTAAGTTTGAAAAATATTGACTTTATGCTCAGGGAGCACATAGAGAAATTTTTACACATGACTGAGATGAAATGTCAATTAAGCTACATGGTTCAAGCTGGCTAATAAGAGTTTCAGTTGAACACAACCAAAGGTGCAATGATTGCTTCAGCTAAGGGAACTCCACCAACCAGCATTCTTTTTTCATGTTACAACATTCTTTGTGGAGGTTTGGGTTTGTTTTTCCAAAATGCTCGTCCAAGGAAATCCAATTCTTTGCAAAATCTATGACTTCCTAAGGATCATCTGCCTTCTAGTTGTATGTCCTCTGCAAGTTGCTTCTGTATGAGTTCCAGAGCTGCTGAAACTGTTTTTAGCTGCTCTCTAATGACATCTTCATCCTTAGTAGTAGGAAAGGAAAAAGTATCTCTAAAAGAAGTTAGTTTTGAACTAACTTTAGAACTAAAAGCAGACCCAAGAGAGTGAAACAAAGAAAGGAAAGAGATACCAGAGCAAGTTCAAAGTAATGAGGAGGGCTAAGAAGCATAAGAAAAATATTTTGAGGTAGTTAATATTTTAGTTATTATTATATAGCAGACAAAATTAATTAACCTTTTTAATTAAGCTTTTAATATTAGAGTATCAAATTTTTAATTCCCTTCAGTCACATTTAATTTTAAAATGGCACATTTTCAGCAGCACTCCCATGGTTAGGGTGTGGCTGGCATTTCCTTGAAAAAATAAGTCAGCATAAATGTTAGCACCGTGTAAATTAAAGCACAACATGATCAATGAAGCCTAAAACACACAACTCATGAGCCCACACCTGGTACATCTTTCCATATTTGCCCTGTAATAAAACCCTTCAGTAAGTTTCCATGGAACACTCTTCTCTTCTGTGCTGCTGTGGAGGCCCTTTCACATCCCTGGCCTTCCAAGTGGGTGCAAAACTTCATCCATGTTAAAGGGTTTTCCAGTTCAGTGTTTCAGTGCACAGCAGCCTCCAGTGCAGGGACCGACTGTGCCGAGATACATGTGAATGAGATGACATTGGCTCCAAGATTACATGCCCATTAGGGCCATGCCCTGAACCCAAGAGGTTGGATTACCCCCTTCCTGGGAACTAGACAGTGTAAGGAAGGAGGTTCAAGTGTGGCACAGTAATGACCATGCTATAATTAAGATACAAGAATGAAAGCCCTGAAGGAATAGATTTGGAGTTGGCTGTCCTCCAAGGCTTACTACACACCTGTAGCCTACTGAACTTAAACACTTCAGCCCACCCAGTTTTAAAGTGAGCTCAAATGCTCTCTACTCTAGAACTTTTAGTAGTATTGGGTATTTTGGTACTTTGAGTATTTATAGTAAAAGAACTACAAGCTCTCCTATTTCAGGGCCTGTAATCATGGGCATCTAAGCACTCCCACGGCTACAGGGAAAAACCCCTTCTTGACATCAAGGAGTTGACTATTTCATAAGATAGAAACTATTGCAACATCATGCAATTTGCTTGCTGCTAAGTGAAGTATTTAATGCTCAAAACTCTTTAATGCTTCATGATGTGGATATATTTAGGTGGTGCTCGATGTCCATTATGTAAATTCAACCTCAGAGTATATTTTAAGAATAATTTAAACACGGAAATGGAAGTTGATTTGGATGTCATCTAAGTTAAAAGACATTCAAATGAGTAGTTTTGGTAAACAACGTTGCTACTTATGAGACAGATTAGCCAAAGGAGTCTTAAGTTTCAAAGACCTGTCCCTTTAAGTTTCCACCTGAAGTTGCCTTTAATCTCTAAATTCTATCTGAAGTCACTTAAGATTGATTTATCCCAAATGACTCCCACACACACGCTCAGCAGCTGGAGTCGTGTTGTGTGGGTGCCTGTGTGGAACAGGCCGACCAGTAGATGTCCCCATATTCTAAATAATCACAGTTAAAGCGTCCAAAATCTTCAGCACTCTTTTGCACGTTCCAACGGATGAAGCACCTGAGGCTACAAATACTCTCGCTGCTTATTCACATTCTTGTAAAAACTGAGGTTCTGTGCTAGAGAATATATTTGGCTGCTGACACAAAGCACCTTTATTGTCATAGGGAAAATGTCTGGATGTCTGTTCACTTTTTATGACATGCTGCCTACTGTCCCTTCAAAAGCACTTTAATTTTCTGCCCCCTAGAACAGCAGCACCCCTTCCAAATACCACCTGTAACACTTTCTCCTGAAGATTCGGAGACAGGAGGCAAGACTTTTTCCAAACTATTATTACTTTGACTTGGAGGCAAGACTTTTTCCAAACTATTATTACTTTGACTTGGATATTACCAAATGCATAACCACACTTTTTTTGCACACCAAACAAACTGTTTTAAAGCTGAGGAGTTGCAGTAGGTTGTAGATACAAAGGTTGCTTTGTGGTGAAGGAATGTAGGGAGTCAGGTTAGTGAGAGGTATAGAAGACAGACTGGGCCATGTGTTCTATAAGTGCCTTTCCTCCCTACAAACACCAGAAATTTAACTTCATTTGATTTGGCACTAAACAGACCAGACTAGTATACAGGAGCAATAGGACTTGGAATAAAGCATTTCAGTGGGTGCAGAGTTTTTGGAACCCTTCTACCTGTTTCTGAAGGGTTGAGGAGGTGACCTAGCACATCCTTATCTCTAACTCCTACCTTGAGTTCTGGAGGTGAGAGATGGAGGTCTGTGAGGTTGGGAGCCCACTGCACTGCAGGAGCCTCCAGCTGTAACCCCACCAGGTGATGCTGATGTTCCTGAGCAGAAGGGCTGTCAGGTGCTGGGAAATGGAAAGGTTCTCTTCTTCCAAGCAAGACCCTGAAGAACACCTTTGGACATTTGGCTTTCTTGCTCAAACATTCCTGCTCCTCCAAGATGCTCTTTTTCTTACAGCCATACTTGCATTTTTTGTCCATAAATAAAAGAAATGCTTCAGTCCCCAACGCTGTACTGGAGAAACTTTGAAGCCAATGGAAAATAGGTAATTTCCATCCCCAGCCACATCATCTGATGACCAGAATGCCAAATTCCTGAGTGTTGCTTACATGAAGATTTGCTTTTTAAAGGGGCTGAAAACTCACTCCTCTAACTCCATGGTTAGAAGAATCTAACAGTATTTGACACAACCACAAACAAAAGCATCAAAACAGACACCCATGAAACTAAAGACAACAACACAAAATGAGGTGAACTGGCATTGAAAGTTTTTATCCATTTCAGAAATCTATACACTTAGATACAAAATGGAATTTACACAAAAATGTACAAATTTGCAACTCTTGTATTACACAGGTAAAGAGAGTGTTATGTTCTAAATGTATGTTTACAATTTAAAAATCTTCTGAGCGTATGGTTGAAAAAGAAGTATCTGAATAGAGCCCTAAAGAGAGCATACTGTAAATATGACTGTCATGACACAATGAACTCAATTATTCCCAGAGAAAAATTTAGCCTCTAAGCAGTATATGTGAATACTGCAAAAAACTTGAAATTGCTCTGATATACATATATTTATTTGCTAAAGATGTTTTTTAAATGCTGTATTGGCTTCTTTAGAGTGGATCACGTTAAGGTAGTGAACCACAGGGGTACTAATTTAAAATAAAAGGAATTAGAAACTTCAAATATGCAATATCCAACAGAATCTGAATTTTCAATACTTCTTGTACACATAAGCCTTATTACCACAGGAACAGGGATCAAAAAACTGATATTGTGTAGGTCTGTCTCTTGCAAAAGATAGAGGCAGTTTCTTGTCTCAATTCCTATGTATGATCCTCATATCTTATTAGTAAGGAAAATTCCTTGGGGACTAAATCCTGGTTTATTGCTTTCATAAATAGAATTCTAACTCTGTAGTAGTTTTGTTATGTTTTTAAAGTTAGGACCACCTAGTGGCAACAAGATCAAAATGGGCACATACAAACTTTGAAAAGGTCACAGAAAAAAAACATAAAGTTTGTGGATACAGATTCAGACTGATAGAAACTGGACACCTTCTCCTGTTTCAGGAGTGGCAGATTTTTTAAAATATTATTATTGAAAGTCCTGTAAACATTATTAGAGTATGAAATCACTATGACAGTACTTCTTCATCAACAGAATTACTCAACAGGTTATTAACACAAATTTCTCCTCCTTATTAAAATTTAGGAATAGAGTAATTTGGCCATAAATATCAAGCCCTTGGATTTAGGATACCTGTCCCCAAAACATTAAGGAACAAATATTACAAGCACCCTGGTACTATCACCAACAGTATGTTAAAAATAGATTTTATTTTGGATGCAACTCCAAACTGAGTAGAAATTTTAATAATGGAAAAACTGTTGGTAGTAGATTAGGGCAGGGCGTTTTGCCACAGAACAGAGAACAGTGCAATGGGCTGACAATCTGATCCCAAGAGACTGACCACAAAGATTACGGAGCGATAGCAGTACCACAATCACGGTTTCAGTGGTTATTTTGTGTTTTGTTTTAAAGAACCTTTGGCTACGGCACTGTGAGAGAACTGCTAGCTGGAATTTGGGATGTTCCAAAGACTCCCCCCTTCCCTCTGCATCCCAAGCAGCCCTTTCTCTTTTCTCACACCCATTAAAAACACCAGTGGCACAAACCCTTCCAGTTCAGAACTGGGTAATGGGGCTCCCAGGAAGCCAAATCCATATCGTTTCACACCAATCTGAATGCATGTCATGAAGGAGCCTGTGAGGTGACACAGCTGTATCAGCTGGATAGCACCTGATGGTGATTCCTGCAGACATTGTACTCAGAAGTACATGTACCTATGAGGTGGCTTAAAAAAAAGCCGCATTTCCTGATCATCTTTACCCACAGTAAATCAAATAATTTGCACTGAAGTTGTCATTATTTACACGTCAACTATACAAGTAATAGAAAAAAAAATCCAAAAAACCATCTCAGTTGAGCACCACTGCTGACTTTAGGAGTACTCCCTTCAAGTCAGAGTATTAGTATTCCCTGTCACAAGTAAATTCTGATATACTTTCAGAACTTTCCATTCTCTGCATTGGTTCTATTCAGATCACTTCTTTGTTCACATCCACCTGTGACATTCCAAGGAGATTAAGAATAGCAGCAGTTTTATAAAAAGTCTGGGTATCCTGGACAGCTTTCACAACATAATCAGTTCAGATCTTTTTAAAAGAAAAGACCATAAAATCCACTGATCTGGATCGTAAGGTTTTACCAAAAGTTCATTATATGGCATTTATATACAACTCATCTGAGAATAAGTGGTGGGAACAGAATCAGTCTGTGTGTGCAAACAACAGGATGGATGTCCAGGAGTGGCAGGAGCCCACAGTTACCCCCAGGGCAGGGGGTGTCAGTGAACCACGGCTGTCACGTCACCTTGGCTTGGAGTAACCGTAAGGACACCGAAGCATCAGGCTGTCGTGACTAGGCAAGACATGAGTGCTGTAGTATTCAACCAAACTTCCCATGTTCAAAAACATGATGTCTGAATCCAGGTAGAACTTGTCATCCTGTTGTAGAACAAAAATGTGTGTAAGCATTGACAGTAATGTTACCAACTCAATGTTTAAAGAAAAATAGCCAAAACACCATCATCAGAACTAAGAAGTTCTTTCAAACATCCTACTGCTCTGCAAACTAGTCAGTAACACAAGTAAGTCCACATTAAACTCAGAAATTTAATATTCTATCCTTTAGGATTTGACTGGAGATGAAATTTAGATATGAACATTTACAGTTTATCTTTTGCAACTAGAAAGCCCAGATCTGAGCACTCAAACTCTTATCCTAGACAAAATATTTGTAAATCAGCTGATTCTTACTTTCAGCCATGGGAACAAGTTTAGACTAACTTGTTAATTCCAATATACACCTCCATGCATGCACATTTTATACAAGCACACATATATAATATACACATGCACACACAGTGCAGCCACTAACCTTTTCAAAGACTCTGTAGTTTCTCACTTTTCCTGCAGGTTCATCCCATACTACCAATACCTTGAAGAAGAAAAATGCAACACATTCAGTCTCTGCTACCAAGCTCTTCTAAGTCAATATATTATTAAGGAATTAATTAAAATTCAGCCTAAAAAATTGTTTAAAAAAAAAAAATCACTGACATGATAGCAATTGTCTCAGATTTTCCTGCTTTAAGAAAAGAGCACATCTAAATTGTAAAGTACTTTGTCATACATAAGACACAGTATGTCTCAACCAGGAAGTTTTTTGGGAGGTAGATTCAACAATTGCAAGTTACCTTTCCAGCCTTAGTAGATGAGTTCCTAATGCAGTACAATCCATTTTGTGGTTGTCCTCGTGGGCTACTAGCTTTAAATATCCTAAAAAGAATAAGCAATTACATATATTAGCATTTTCTGACTCAGATAAGTGAAGTGCTTGCAGTCTTAAAATTCTTCTTACAAATCTCTGTATCAGTGATAACAATTCATAATAGATCATGGCTGAAAGAATGTCACTGTTCTACCATCTGTACCAGCAATGCAGCACAGAAGATCTGGCTTTCTGGTCCCACCCTGGCAGAACAACCTTCCCCAGACAGAACAAAATCATGATGCATTCTCATCTGTCAATTTATACAAGAGCACTGAACTAACTTCCCTGAGAAGTGATTTCTGTGTTAAATACTTGTAATGTGTTTTTAAACACAAGTTGTACCTATCAAAATTATCTTTGGACTTTGTAGGACTCCTAAGTAACTACTTTAAAATTACATTTTACCTTTCAACTTCAAAGGATTCGGAGGTATTAAGAAATATTGAAGCAGGCAGCCCAACCTATAAAAAATTGGAAGAAAATAAAACACTGTGTAAGTCAATGACAACTCAAAACACGAGCAATTTCTTATGCAAATAAGTTACAGCCATCACTATCTGAAATCATTAATGGTGATTTAATCAATACTTTAACGCTTCTTCCTCCTTTATATCTAATTTTAAAATCCAGAATTTACCAAGGCATTCTCAAAAAGAAAAAAAATATTACACAGCACTGTGTTTTCTGAAAGCTATTCTTTTCCTGAAAGAATGCATTTAAAACATTCAAAAAAGGTATACATAAGCAAGGAAAAATGGTTTCTTTGAGAATGGATCATCTGCTTCATCTTACCTTTTCATAGTCATCATCAGAGTCATCATCATCCCGTTGGCTTGGCTTGGATGGTAGTGCTGGTTTTTCAAAGGAAAAGCTTCTAAAACTCTGTCCATCTGGTGGTGATCTCCTGGCAGAAACAGAACAAAAACTGAAGGGTATCTCATCAGGAAAGCAGAACAAATACACATAAAACACTGAAGGGACAGTAAAACTAGAACAGAAGTTTCAGTTTAGCTCCCAAATCACAGAATGGTTTGGGTTGGAAGGGACCTTAAAGATCATCTCGTTCCAATCCCGTGCCATGGACAGGGACACCTTTCACTAGACCAGGTTGCTCAAAGCCCCATCTAACCTGGCCTTGAGCACGTCCAGGGATGGGGCATCCAAAACTTCTCTGGCCAACCTGTTCCAGTGTTTTCACCACTCTCACAGTCAAGAATTTATTCCCAATATCTAAACTAAACCTACATCTCCCTTGTCACTCCCCCTTGTCCTATCAATACATGCCCTTGTGAAAAGTCCCTCTCCAGCTCTCTTGTAGCCCCTTTAGGTTCCAAGAGGTGCTGTAAGGTCTCCCTGGAGTCTTCCCTTCACCAGGCTGAACAATCCCAGCTCCCTCAGCCTGCCCTCACAGGGGAAGTGCTCCAGCTCTTGGATCAACTTAGTGGCCTCTCTGACCCAGTTTCAACACATCAACACCTTTCTTGTGATGGTGGCCCTAGAGCTGGAGGGCAGAATAATTTTGGTAGGAAGAGGCCTATAGAGAGAGGTCATTTAGTCCAAGCTCCTGCAAAAAAGAGTTCCAACCAAATCAGTTAGCTCAGGAAGCCATGCCCAGTCAAGTTTTGAGTATCTCCAGGGATGGAGATTCCACAGCAACCTGTTCTGGTGTTTCACCATCTGCATGGTAAGTTTTTCCTAATATCTAACTGTAATTTCCCCAAGTTGTGACTTCTGCCTATTGCCTCTTACCCCCCAAACACTACAGACCTGAGGTCTTGCTCAGTCTTGTCATACCCACTGATTAAGTAGTAGCAGGTACCAGTGATCTCCCACTGGCATTCCTAAAGGTTGAATGAATCCAGTTCTTTGAGCACTTATGTGCTACAGCCCAAATATCTTGGTGGCCTGACACTGGACTCACTCCAGTCTGCCAGTGTCTTCCTTGTACTGCCTTTAAAGAGTGCATTACTTGATCTTCAGAGCTACTGAACGATCCAATGGACAAAAATATTTCTACCTTATTCACAACCATAATTAGTTCCACATCCCTTTCTAAAGCTGATCATGACATAAAATGGAACACATTTCCAATCTCCACAGAAGCCTAAAATTGTTTTTGCAGTTCACTGAGGTTCTGACATAAAGTCTTTGTATTCATTGCCATCAAAGGCTATTAAGGCTTTCTGACACATCTGAAAACAAATGAACTATAAAATTCTGGTGTAATGTTTTTTTGAAGTTTGATATATCTACTATTTCCTTCTGAACTATTTCAGAAGCTAAATCCATCACAGAATTTTCAAATAAACACAGGCAATAAATGCACAACTCTGAGGAAGAGAGGGTGTAGGGAAGAGAAACAGATGTCAACATGAATCTGAGAAGGATGTCTGTCAACTAGTTAACTAATCCACAGTGGAAAAACGTAATAGTGCATTGTGTTCCATACTTACTGTAACTGGGGACATGACGACTTCTCTGCTCTAGGCTTGATTCCAGGGGGCTGGTGGCTTGGCACAGGTGGCTTTGGGAGCACTGGTGGCACAAACAGCCCAGGTTTACCATGTTCCCTTGGCACTTTGGGCTCCACTGGTTTTTCAGTGAGCTGTGACAGCTTGGGTTTATTGGCTGGTAGCGGAGGAGGAGTTCGCGGTGAAAGGTTTAAGTTTTTCAGCTTCTCGCATCCTTCTGGAGGGGCAAGAACTTGGGCTGAAGGCAAAGGGTCTGGAGGCAGAGGGTGAGACTCCTTGAGACATACAGGCTTTTTGAAAACAGGCAAGGGGGGCACAGGGGGCAGCTGTTCACTTAGTCTCCGGCTTGGGGATTGAATCTTTAGGTTGGGTTCAGCTCGGCACTGCAACTGGGCCTCTCTCACGGTCACAAGGTCCTCCAGTTTGATATCAGGTAAGCTTCTCTTGGGAGGTGGTGGTGGAGGTGGTGCAGTAGGTTTGCCAGCATAGGAATTTGCCCTTGCTTCTGAGTAGGCAGGTTTTCTGACGTGAGGAATGGGTGGAGGTGGGTATGCTGGGGGCAGGACCATATCTGCAGAAAGAAAACATCCAAAAAGCGTGACACACTGAGGGGAAATACAGGACATCAACAAACACGACTTTAGAAACTGATTTTCTATGTGATTTAAGGAATTTCACTGGCATCTGGTCTGACAGTACCCAAAAGGCTGGATAAGCATTTAAGTTTCAGCACAATTCTGAATGTTACAGGTAGTAAACTCCTGCTACTTTAATTCAGGCACAGCTTATGATGACTTAGCAAAGACTTTTTGCTTTGCTAAAATAAAGTGAAAACAGACTACATTAAAAACATTAATCCTGCCCCAGACTGATGGCCAGATATAGGTTATCCCAGGCAGGAGGCCTGCAAGAAAACATGCCCCTAAAGGCACACAATGCTTTCTGTAAGTGGTTACTGCTGTTACTGTAAACTTCTGACCCTAAATACATCTCAAGATTAGATGCCTGTGCATTACTTCAGTTATTTTATCACTTGCAATGTTTTAGTTATGACCAATGCAAAACAGTAACCTGGCATTCCACATAAATATTGCCTTCACTGGGGGCCTTTCATAAAGGGAATCAAAGAAATCACATACCATCTTTCACTATGTCACAAGTATCTGGCTGCAAGTAAGACTCATCCTCTTCCTCCTGGTCATAATCTGCAGATAAAAATCAGAATGTCAGACTCTGATAAGCACTCCTGGGACCAAGAAAGAGTATCAAGTACTTAGGGCTCTTCAGTAAACAATATTTCTCTGGGATTTTTTTTTTTAAAGATTTAAAAATAAATTAATAATTTTGGTCCACCTCTCTGCTATCTAAAATAGGTGTTTCCTTAATTTTTTATGTCAATTAAGAAAGCAACCACTTACAACAGGGAGAGGTGAAGTAAAGTGCATATGAAATTTTTATCCAACTTTGAAGTTAAAAAATTATTTTTGGTAACACTTTCTAGTGGTTTAGCCTTCCTGAGAAGCTGCAGAGACACGACTACATGGATGCACTGGCAAAACCACTGGGAAAAAATATAATCCCCAAAACTTGACTCTAACATAGAAACATTTATGATTTTGCAATATGGAAACCTAAGCAAACCTGGCGATCTACAAACAATTAATTCATTGCCTTGCTCTGGCAACAAAAAACCCACACAACAACAAATGGCTTAAGTGGTTTCAGTGTTGCCTTTAACTGTAAGTCAGAATAATCAAGACATGAAAAACGTGTCACTTCTAGGCAGTAATTTCTCATCACTGATAATAAGAGTAGGACAATATGAGAGGAATGCACTAAAAAAAAATCTGATAAAAATCAGTTCTTCTAATTTTCCTAATTTAAACACATACAAGGTCTCTTACCACAATTCATCCTGCATGCAACCCTTCCCTCCCATAAACATACAAGGATTAAACTACAATCCTACATGAAATGCTGATAAGTTGGTTTTCCTCTGCTTTGCAATTGAACGGGATTTCCTAACAAGACTCAGTCCTGCCCTTTTGTCTTACTCAGGAAAAATAGTTGGGAATTTCCTTTCAGGAAATGAGAGTACTTGCTCCCATCAACCCTGCCCTTAGAAATCTGAAAGGGAAGATGAGAAAAGGCCTACTAAAGGATTTCGCTGAACCCTGAGGCAAGGTTTCTTATATTGGATTTTAGGAATATATTTCTTGACTCGGAAGTCAGTTGCTGAAATACGCTGTGAATGCCTTTCAGGCTTTCTGTCATGTCCTCACTTGTAATCAAACTCCTTGAAAGCCCAGAATTTCTTCAGTTTATTTTTCCTAACAGAAAATCTGCTTCTGATTTGAAATTACAACAGCCATACACCTTGTAAGAAAAACCAGTTGCAAAATGGATCAGTTTGCTTAAGTTATGGGAATAATTCCTGCAGAATCCAGAAGAAATAAATAAGCAAATAAACAAGTCTTATTCATCGGTGTCTGATTTGTCACCTTCATTATCTGCTGAATGATGAGAATACTTGATATCAATGGGACGTTCTACTGAGCCATAGAAACTGTCTGCATCAGAACCAGAGTCACTGCAAAAGAAAAGACAGAGTACCTTCTGTTGAGCAGGACTGCAGCACTGGAAAGGAATGTTGAAAGAGCAGAAGTAATCTGTTCCTACTTCCTAATTAACAGGCTCATATGTGGCTGCTGTCTTTCAAAAAGATTGTTTTACACAAAGCTGACATTTAAATTTCTCTTGGTAAAAAGATTTAATTTTGTCTTGGTATTCTTTGAAGTATGAACTAGAAAGGGCCTTCCCTCTTGGGTCTTACTGCACCTGTTCTTATTTAACAGAGAGTTACTTGTAGGTACAAAAAGTCTAAAAAACCACTGTCAAAAGCTAGTGCAAAAGGGGCAAAAGGCCAATAAAGATTAAGGGTTTATACCTGAATTCTGTTATTGTTTCTTTCTTCTCATGGTAGTGATCAATTTCCCTCCTCAAGGACAGCATCCAATTCTAAATCAAGATAAAAATACAACATTCAACACATCCATCTTTAAGTCATTAAACACAGATGTATCTGTCCTCTGCAAGTACAGTAACTGTGCATGAACATACACCGGAATAGTATTGTGACTTTATACTGAAAGGACTCATCAGTCAAATGTTCTGACTGCCTAAAATGGTGTAAGAACATACTGAAATACTAAATTTTTAGTTTGCAAATTTCAAGCTGTTATTTCTAAAGCCAGGTACCTACTCATAGTATGTTTATGGGGCAGAGATTTCACTGAGCAATTTTCATACTTTATCAAAGGTTTAACATTAATATTTGCTCCTTGGCTAAAAAGAAATATGGAGTATTTATGGAATATGGAGAAACATATACTATGTAGTATGTCACTTACAGCCATTCTCTAAGTGGCAAGTTGAACAAACACTAACTTAATAGTTAAAACTTCAGACATGATTTTCAGAGCAGCCCAAAGAACTAAATATACAAATTTCAGTGACAGCTGCATTTCCAGTTCATTTAGATTTTAGGGAAGTCCAAAATTCACTTTCTGCTTCAAGGAAAACTACACTGCAAAAGAAGAAGAAAGTTACCTTTCTTTCATCTTCAGAAGAAGCTGAAAAAAACCACGTCCTGTGCTTCTTGCTGATGTGAACTAACTTGAAAGGAAACACATTACTTGAAGTTGTCTCCTCTGCTGCCCGCATAACCCTGAGAACAGACCAGCCGATACAGAAACGCCTTAATCCGTAAGTTAATGCTGCCGAGCTAGTCATAAAGCTCTGACTGAAAGCAGTTTTACTGGCCAGTTTTGCCTTATGAAAAAATAAGCCTGAAGCCCAGGAAAACACCACAGAAATCCCCATATGTGCCTTTGTAGTACTTCTCCATTTAAGGGGCAGAATGGATAAGGCAAGAGCTCTGACAGGAAGAAGAGACCTCATTAAAGCACCAGCCAGAATTACAAACCAATGCCTTGACGTGGTGAAGCGTTTTAATGAACTGCATTAATTCACAAGTGTCACACACAGTAAGAAGCATATAGGGTTCTTGTGGTCCTTCTTTCAGGAAGGCACTATATGAGAGCAGAAATCAAAAGCATGCTTTCCATGAAAAAAAGGAAAATTAAGAAAACTAATATTAAACCCTAACTTAATTTTCCTACTTTTCCCTTATAAACACTTTCATTCCCTTTTATTTTTTGCCATCTTAAAACAAGCATAACTCAACCTCTTTCTTTTTTGTGTGTATAAGGAATTTCCTTGTTTGAGGTTCCTCTGGGGGAAAAAAATAGTACAAAACCCCTTATGCAGCTACCCAATCTAATTCTTTCATTTCAATTTCTTTTCCTATAATGTTTCTCTCTGTTCATAACGCTAATCAAGACCTGGTCCCTATTTCAACTAAGGTCTCCATGAGGTTGCTCGAATGCAGATATACAAAAAGCAGTGACACAGTCTCTAGTATTCACAAATTCCATGGTGTTTTTCACATCAGTGTGGATTACAGAAGCTCATGTCATGACCAAATTGCAGTGTGGGTTTCTTCTACAAATTGTCACTGTCATGCTCAGTTAGAAAAGCTCTCAAAAAGATAATTCCTTATTCCAAAAGTCTTGAGAACATTATTCAGTGCAAGAATAGCATATGCAAATATAATAAAATTGCACTGATATTTCTTTACATTCTCTTTCTCATTAAACCTTTCTTAGCATTAATTACACCAGCAATTTCCTTTTTCTATTAGTAGGCCTCGTACATCTGCAGCACTCAGTCAGACTCTGACTGGACTGGGTAACTTGAAAGTCAGGTATTTTTGTCTTCAACTTACAGAGCAAATACTAAAAAACGTGTAGCAAAAGGAGTCAGACATCTGGCATTCTCTTATTTATCACTCTGTAGTTCAGACAGTTTCAACACTGGAGTTGCTGAATCAGTAACTCCTTCCTGGGTTTGTGATGACCACTGAAATCACTACAGAACAAAGGGTGTTTGTCTGACAGAACTCACATCTATCTGCACTTGCAGCCTGCATTAAGTCAATCACAAGAGGAAGTCCATTGCAATTCAAACAGCTGTACTGGTCAAATGACAGTGGTTGAAGGCGCCCCACTTACCACAGGAAATGTCACATATACCATTAGAAAGGCATACAAGTCTTGGAATCCAAGATCAATACTAAACCCAAAGAACAGAAGTAGTTGTGTTTAACCAAGTTGGAAATTAATCCCATAGTCTCCTGCATAAAGTAAAAGGAGTCTGGGTGTTGAACAAGCTCTTTGGCACTCACCTGTTGTAACCTTTCAAAGAAAAGGCACCCTGGGGAGATGCAGATGTGCTGCTTTTAAAATAGTAGATACATCCCTCGTGGATAATCACAAATCTCAATGGCCCTGAAAAGATAAATAGTGAGCAAAATATAAACTCAAGGGCAGTACAATAACTAGAATTTGGGTAAAATTATTGAGATTTTAATAATCTTATGAATCATCATAAATGAGCACAAACTAGTGAAGTGACAGCTTGCTGATGATCAGTCACATGGCAAAGCTGCCCATTCACAGTTTCAGGACTAGGGGCAGTCAGTATTTGATTCCCTCATTTAAGAGGCAGCTGATCTGAAAACTTCCAAGGAAGCCTCAGACATTGCAGGTCTGACCTCCACCTGAGCTCCTTCACTGGCAAAATAAGCAACAGGAGGAAGGGAACCACAGGCTACAAACACTTATTTACATCCATCACAAAACCATGATGGTATCTCTTCTTTCACTTCAATACATAATGCTGCCAATGAAATTATGATCTATTTTCTTTTTCTGAAAGGGGTCAAGTTTCCTTCTTTTATCAAAAGCAGTAATCTTTGTCCTTAACCATGTAAATATAGTTATGCTATAAACAGGGATACCAAATAAGTAGCTCATAAATAAACCCAAAATCTGAAGTTTTCTCCATGTAAACACATGCTGATTTCAGAAGAAATTACTGTTTTTAAGCACAGCCCAATGTTGGCAGTGAGAAAATTTCCATCTCACAACAGCAATAGAATATGGGATGTTTTTCCAGTACAGATTAACCACTGGCAAAAAAAGGCTGAGTACTAATTTCTTAAAAGAAAAGAGTATTTGAAATTGATGCATATCCCAGGAATCTGACTGTCTTGAAAAATCTTACTTGTGAAGGACTTTACAAGAAATTTAAACAAGTAAAATAAGATCAATCACAACATTCATTATGTAAGATTCACAGTTCCAAAACAATCAAAGAAAGATCTTTCAGAATGGCTCTTGCATACATATATTCCAGTAAAATTGTATTCCAGTACAAAGTAACTGGAAGAACAGCTTCAATAAAAAGTCTGCTAACATGAAATGTGTTAAGGCAAGCATTTAATGTAGCTAATACCTCATTCAACTTACACTTCAAGATCTGCAGCTGGGTGCCTCCTTTTTTATGAAGATACCCTGATTTGGTCACTCCTCCAGGCATGGTCAGAAGGTTTTGTGCTCCAATTGCCTTCATTGGGACTGGCCAGAGCTGCTCCTGCGAGGCCATCGTTCTGCAATTTACAATAGTTAAAAACAGTTTAAAACTTAGATTTCACCTTAAGGAATGAGCACTGAGAAACAAAGCTTGTTTCCTTAAACAAGCTTTCCAAACAACTAAGGTGGTTCAGCACTCAAGAATGTGGCACAGACGAGTGTTCAAAGATTCCAGGAACTTCCTAATGTATGAAAAACCATGGGGCAAAAAGTCCCGGTTTATTTTTACACAGCTCTCAAAAGTGATTGACAGTACTTGAAACAATGGAAGAGTGCTAAGTACATGTTATTTAAGTATTTATGTTCTAAAAATGCTCCAGATAACACTGCCAGACTTAGGCAGGTCACTACAAAGAAAATTGGTTTCTTCTCCCAGTGCTCCACCACTCATTGTACAGTGGCATTTTCTGTACAACGAGGGAATCAAGTCAAAGTTTAATAACTGAAGATTCCAATACTACTTACTCCTGATATCTATATGTTTTATTCTGAATGAAAAGAGTAGTATATAATCTCATACTGGATATTATATGCCACTGCATCCTGTGCAAGTGAATTTTGTCTCAGATTACTGCAGGCTTCCATTTAATTTATATACCAATTATTAACGCCATGCTCCACCAAGCACCTTTGCAGTTACCACTCTTTCTGCTGTCATCTTAAACCAAAAAGATCAGTTTCTTAGGTAGTAGCTTTTTCTCATATATAACTATGAGCCCTTTCTTTCTTCAAATGGTACCAGGACTAGCCTACAAATCCTCCTGTGTAATAGAGAAAAGAAATCATGCATGGACTGAATGGGAATTTTGACCTAGACATAAAAGGGTCACTTATCCTCAGGTGTAGGGCTAGAGACATTTGCTGGTAAAAGGCAAACTAATGAAGTTCCAGTTAATTAATTTCTGATAAAGGAATGATGGCTTAGAACTGATAGGCTTTCAGTGGAGTATTGAAATCTAATGGATCTTGTTTGTTTCTCCTACACCCAAAAGCAAGGGAGGGTCAATAGTGAGGGTCAGCACAGAATCCAAGAGCCTTGGCACGACTCCCTGCCCAAGCACTAATCCCTCCAGCCTAAGGAGGCAACTGGAAGTTCCCATACTGAAAAGAACGAGGAAGTGTTTTAGTTTTGTTGAGGGATTAAATGCAACAGCAGAGTACACATCCACTGCATATGTGTTAGGAAAAACAGAAATGCACATCAGTGGACGGGCTTAGGATTCAGAACTAACTGCTTGCCCTTTGCTGATGGTGTCTACATGGGAAAAGGTGGAAATTCCCAGCAATTTCTACCAAGAGAGTTTAAACTAAATTAAATTTTCTGGCAGCCTAGAAAACTTAATCACAAAAATCAGGTTTTGGTCCCCAGAGTTATGAAGCAGACACAACCAGAGAAGGCAGGATCCAAGGCCCCGGAAAGGCTCTGACAGCAGACACATCAAGACACCATGGTTTCCCAAACTTCCCCCATGACTTTCCTCCTCATCAAAAGCTGTTACTTTTGTTGTATTCAGCTATATCCTTCCTTTTGTTGCTTCCTCTCTGCTCTTATTAAATGACTGAGATCTTTCCAAGCTGAGTTGTTCCTTCCTCTTCCTCCCCCTCGATGACATTTCTAGCACCAGCAATGTGTTAGCAGGTCCAAGAAGGGGCTACTCATACTTTAAGCCTTTAAGAATAAAAAAACAAACAAACAAACAAAATATACATATATATATATAGTAGTAGCAGACGTTAAAACACACACATCCTCCCTAAACCCTTCAACTTGTTTCTCCACATCTTGCAGGAAAGTCAAAGTGAGGGAAATGGAGAGTGTTACCCAGCTGGCCACTGACACTGCAGTACTGCTAAGAGTGATTTCCTTGAAATAAGGAATGCAAAGGCAAGTCCTGGGCTAAATTCTTCTTTTAAGAACATGCCCACCAACATTCAAACATTACAAATTAATCTATGATTAAGTTATTTCAGTCTGTTTCTAGTTCTGTTCAGAGAAAAGAGCAAGTAAAAATGGAACCTTTTTATTCAGATAAATATGCTCTGATGCCACTTTCCTTGAACTAACTCTAACTTTAGTCTCAATGCCATCCAACAGTTTCAAACTCATCACGGGTCTTCAAATTCTGTGTGCCTTCACTACAGAGAACAGAAAAAGAAAACACTTCAGCGTCCAGGGTATGGCATGGAACTGTTTCAGTGTTATGTATGTAGGTAAAAACCTATCAGAAGAGGCAGAGTTAAATGTTTTAGAGAGGTTATCCAAAACAACCTGTAAGCTGAAATTTCTCTGAAGCCAAAGTCAAACACTGGGAACTAGTGCATGATACCCTAAGCAAACACAGAAAACAGAAATATTTGTCCAGGTCGTGTTGGCCTAGTGGGAGTACACCAGTCAGACTACTCAATAAAGTGTGCCTGGATGGGCATTTTCTTCTCCACCTAAAAAGCCAGAATTTCAGGCAGACAGGAAAAAAATGAAAAAGAATATCATAGAAGCAGAGGGGAAAAAAGAAATCCACTTCTACAGTGTGATGGCTACAGGATTTAACTGAGAGGAAAGGACAGCAACATACCAGGTTCTGCTTCCTCTATTCACAACCATTTCTGTCTTTCGACTATTTACTATAAAACAGTCCTGAGAAGAGAGACCAAAACTCACAACTTGCCCAGCCCAGCTCACTGAGTAAATGGAGACACGGCTGAAGTCCATGCAACCAAGTACATACTACTTGAGCTAGAGAGTCCACCTAATGTACCAGGCTTTTCAAGATTTAGAGGCTGCTAAGCCTGTTATCTGGATTTCAAAGTGGCTTATAGCACTTCCATCACATCCATAGCTCCTCAGGCACTTTCATTTGCCAGCACATTGCAGACACTTAGGGAGGACTCTGGTATTCCGAGTTGAAATCTGAGTTAGGCTTCTAAAATCCATTTAAGTACTTGGAATCTAGTCCCAGACAGATTTTTCTTCTTTTCTTGACAGCAGAAAACAACTCTGTAAGGACAGATGATGCTATTTTGCATTAGGCTGGTGAGACAAAGCTGTCAAAACAATGTAACTGCAGAATCTTTATTGTAGGGGTAGGAGAGAGGAAGGAAAAATGGAAGCTCTTAAAGATTTTTCTGGTCTTAGTATCTACAGTATGGTTGTCTTTAGCTCAAGGAATTGGTTCCTTCCACCCTTGATATTCATCTTATAATATTTTAATACATTACATGAAGAACAGATTGATGTTGCACTACAAGGTATGTACAGCAGCAAGCACTGAGGTCACTGCAGGGCCTGTTAACTTTGACATCATTGAGAATAAAAAGCTATTTCCAAGTTGTTCTGTATGCAGTTATATTCTTGCACTGCAAGCCAAAGACCCCCATACACATTTTCAGCCCTGGTGCATAGGCAGAGTCTCTTCCATGGAGCTGATAAGGGAGTTCACAGGAAGGGCCCACTGTGTGCAACCAGAGCCAGGACAAAGCTCTCTCTGACACGGGTCCCCTGCTACAAACAGGAGGCAACATCACCCAGAGTTTGGTGAAAGCTTCCAGTGATAGCTACACACTTCATTTTTCTTCCCACTCACCGACAAACCAGATGCATATTTTAATATCAACTTTTCCATCAAGCCCCAGCCCCATTACAAGTGGCTATTGAATTAATTTTTCCCCACAGAACAGAACCCTCTGAACCACGTGAGAATGGCAGCAGGCACGGAAAAGCCTTGCACCACTTTGTTTCTCAGGTGATCCCCACGACAATTCTATGCCTCTGAGGGAGATGACAGGCCTTGGAGTGTAGCAGGAGAAATGGCAGAATAGCAGTTCACAGGATCTGCTTCATCATTCAAGAGTGCTTTTGGAAAGACAGAACAGTGCAGTTTGAGCTCTTGAGCATGATATAAAGCTTATATAATTATTATTGTAATTACTTCATATATACAAAGTAGTCTACTAGACTGAAAACCAATCCAATATGCAGTGTATTGCTAAAGTATCAGTAAGGTCAGTCCAAGTCTATCATGTGAGTGTACTTTTCTCAAACAGTATCACAATGAGCCATTTTTTCCCAAAGTACTCCAAAAGTCATCACAGCATGAAAAAAAGTGAAATTACACAGCTCATCATGTAACCAGCATAATGCCAGCCTGATGGAGAAGTTTTTTCTGAATCATTATACTGCTACCCAGTTCAAACTCTAAACGAAGAAGACTTCTGTTGTCATGTAGTAGAAAAGCATATGCATCTGTGAAGCAATTTTAAGCTATCCTCTCAGTCAGTGTATATAAATTGGAGGCAAGGGCATCATTTTACAGCCTAAAAGTCCTTCCACAAGTAAAATTCTTCCACATTAAAAATCTGGATTCCATTACAGAAGAACACTTATCCCTCTTGGCCTTAAGAGCTATTGGCATTCAACCCAATTAAAGCAAGTACAAGCTGATTCAATTAAGGATTGCATCCTGGAAAAGCCACAAGTCCTCAGCTCTTGCTTAACTTCAGTAGAACACATGGCAGATATGATCATCTCCACATCTTGCAGTTACATAGGCATAAAAAAACCATTACTCTCACCTCTGAGACAACAGATGCCAAAAGTTATATGAAAAGTTCTCACTTGTTATAATAATATTTATGGTCTGTCCTGGAGCCCAGTTTGGTCATGCTGGAAAAAAATAAACAGCCTTCAAAGCTGCAGTACAAAACTTAAACCTGATCTGAATTTATAACAACTGCCTCTATGTCAATTGTGTCTGAGAACTCTTAAAATTTTGAAATATCTCATAACTCCTAGTCTTTAAATTCTATTTTGAAAGTAAAATCTAAAGAGCCAGATGCTAGTTTCCTTCTGAATAGATAACTTACATATAACAGGACATATATAACCCATAACTTATATAAATGAATGTATTCCTCACATCATGCAGAGGGAGACTGAAGTGCCAGTGTCTACAAAAGGCTTTACTAAACCCGAGGCAGCATTGCATACTGCAAAACCATGAAATGAAAGCTTCCCCTGCGTGCTCTCATCAGTTCTGAGCAAAAACCAGTTTTCTGATTCAAACATTCACCATCTGTTCTTAAAGCTGCTTTCTGCAGCATTTTCAGGTCTTGTCCACTTATTCTCCAGTACTTCTGAAATACTCTTCCATATCTCTCCAGCTTTTTTGGTTACACATTCCATTCCTTAATACTTAACAGCCCCTTTCACAATAGTTTCTCAGAAAGATTAATAGCACAGTACAAACACTGTGAAGTAAATCTTACAAGGCAAAGGGAACAGAGAACTAAGCTCGACTGTTGTAAGTAAGTTTACTCTCTTTAACTTGCTTCAACTTGCTTTTCTTTTCTGGCAAAAGTTTTCAACTAACACCCAACTCATCTCTTCCCCCTCCGATTCCATATCCTCTAATTTTCGGCACGAATTAAAAGTATTTTACCCCAGAGATCATATTCTACTCCTAGTCGTAGTCTGCTCTCTACCTCAAAGAGAAAAGATGACAGAAACACAAGCCACAAAAAGCACTAACCTGGTGACATTGCTCGATCGACACATAGTTTTTCTGCCAGCAGTTTCACCGAATGATTGTTTCCTTTGGGATGACAAAGCCATTAATAACTTATGACCCCTCTCAGGCATGACAGGAACATCCCTGCCCTTCTCCCCGTGCTGGGTATTGCCAGGTTGGACGTGCCGGAGGCGAGAGCTGCTGTACAGTGCACACGGGAGGGAGCGAAACCCTTCCCTGCACCGAGCTGTGGCCAAAAGTGACGCCGCGGCAATGACTTGTTTCCTTTGCTGCTTCCTGTTTCCCCCAGTGTCAGTGGGCAGCACTATCTCTGTCAGACTTCCCGGCTTCCCAGAGCGGTTACAAACCCATTCCCGCATACCTCAAACCTCGGCCAGACATCGGGCTAGAAAGCAGAGGGGATTTTCCAGTGCTCACTTTCTTCCTGCTCACCTTTCAAACCTTTCTTCACCTTTCAAACCACCTCTCTCCCATGGGACAAAAAGAAAGTTGTCCCTTTTTCTTATAGCGTTCTCAGGCTCTCACAGTGGCAAAGGCACAGCTCAGAAATGCTGCCTGTGCTGCTGCAGAGCCAGTGCCTCAGGTACTTGCACTGCACCCCAGAACTATGGTAAGTATTTAATCTGTTTTCCTCCCAGTGGTTGGAGCTTGTCCTTCCCTCTTCAACCCAAGAAAATCAAAATAGCCATTCGGAAAAATTCTCAAGCATAGACATGTTCTAGAGCAAGTCTTGCCTGCACATTTCATACTCACAAACCACAAAAGACAATCAAATTTTAATTCAAGAGGCTGCAACGCACAATTCCAAGGATGAATATCACCAACTGATGATAACTAAATGCTATTCTTTCACATTTATTTTCATGTGGAGTTCTTAAAATTATTCAAGTATTTCACTGATTTGTCTGGAAATAAACAATATCCCAGGCAAGAAAGTTCAAATAAGACAAAACCAACAAGCAAGTTTCTGAATGATGGACAAAACATGCATAAGCAAAATTTACTTCATGTATTTTTGGGGAAATGGACATGAATCTTTACCCTAAAATAGAAAGCAGAACAACTCTCTATACAACATCATCTCTTCTTGTAAACTACTCAACAGGCAAAGCACAAAAGAAATTAATATTGCAGGTACTGCTCATGGCTGTGTTGGCAGAAAACCAGCTCTCTCATGGCTGGGCACCTGCCTGCACCCCTTCCATAGCCAGGCTCCACAGGAAGGGGAAGCAAACCGTAAATACCACACACCTAGTGTTAGCCAAAGGATCAGCACATCAACACAAAATCCCAATGCTCTTCAATAAGGATCAACACTCAGTTGTCTTGGGGGCTCAACTAACAGATTTTTCACACAGAAGTTCTATAACAGAGGACTCCAGCTCAGTGGCTTGTGAGTTAAATTCACTTGCTTTATTTGCTGCAGTATCAGTTGCCCATTTAGTCTTTAGGCAGTAACACATGCTGCTTTAAAGCCGAGTTTCCTCTCCAAGTTCTCTCCCTAAGGATACTCTTCCAGGCCTGCATTGGCATCTCTGCAAGCTTTATCTCCGCCCCAGTAAAAAACCTACAATCAAAATGACAGTCCTTCAGTGTATGTAACACTGGGAAAAAAACTTCAGTTCCTCTTTCCCTTTTCTGGTATGACATACCTAAGTCTTGGTTTTCCCCCTCCGAACTCTGCAACTTACAACACCAAGCCCTTTGGCCTCGACAGTGCCAATAAATTATGTCTCCTTTATCCAACACGTTTCTGAAGCAGTGCTCTTGCACCCTAACCTTTCTGATGCTGTCCTCTCCCTTTCCTCACTTTAGCACTCAAATGCTGCAGGATTTTTCATTTCAAGTTCCAAGATCTCGTTTAGACTTTTCTGGTGATTTCCAACACTATCAAGATGCTGCAAGAGTCAAAGCAAAAGCCATTTTACACTCACAAGCTGGTGTTCCACCAAGGCACAACACAAGTTTAGATGTTTCACAGTTTTGGTAAAATTAAAATTGAGCTTAACTTTCTAGACCAAGCATTCATCAGAAGGATTGTGTTTTCAAAATTTCAATAAGGAATCTGAAGAGACAAGAAAGCTTTATGGATTTGATTGACATGTCTGTCAGGGAAGTGAAAGAGTATTAAATACACCCTTCCTCACAAAGCAAAATTCTGGCAGGCATGGGCCTTTGGCATGTGGTTTTCAGACCACTAACCTTCATTTGTCCCCACAAAAATCACCTGTGAGAAGCAGCCTTGCACCAAGCTAATTACTTAATTTCTTTAACATTATAAGACATCACTTAGATAGCCTTAAAATGAAGAACCAAAGCACCTGGAACCAACGTTTGGATTCCATTCCAGCAGGGCCACTGTCTGGGGAAGTGAGCCAATCCTCTCTGCCATTGGTAGGCACGGCTCTTGCTGGCAGGAAAAAGCAATCCTACTTATCATTAGTTAATGGAACACGAGAGCAGTAAAATATGGTATAAATTCACCAGTCTCTCTGCAGGGCTGAGCTGTCTGTGCAGCAGGAGCGCTTCCTCTTGCCGACAAATCTACAGGAAACTGCAAGAGTGGACTGCAAATAAAAGCAGCACAAGGAGAGCACGGCAACAGGCGGGGCAGAAAAATTAACAAAGCAACAAAACAGTTACAACAGCACGAAAACCACTTTCTTTCAGCTGCAGCAACTGGTCAGCTCAGTAGTCACGTTCCACTGAGAATAATATAAGAGCTCATACATGATATATTTCCATAACAGCCCACAGTAGAGTAGGCATTAAGGAAGGCACATTCTGTTAATCCTCTTTAATAATCTTGGATCAGGAATAGATTATTAGAAGTCTTATTATCTTATCAATTCCACCAAACTAGTTTTGTCTCAAGTTTCTAGATCACAATGGAAACACATCCGCTGTATTCAGAGATGATATATTTGTCCACTGTATTCTTCACAACTGCAGATTGTAAAAGAGCAAGTGCAAATCCTTGCCTGAATCCTTTATCTCCTAAGGCAATCTTTTGGAAACACAAATAACCAGGCATCAGAATTACTTCTGCTGGGGGAACTGCAGCATTATCACAAAAAAACCCCCAAAAAACCCAGCAAAGGAGCAGAAATGAGGCCAGAACTTCCAAAAATCCTCTTTCAATGCCAAAAGAATTCCTAGTCTTTAAACTTCAATTATCATTTCTTCAGCTTACTTCAGAAGAGCTGAAAAAGTCCTAAAAATATTTTTACTTATTTATTATAGACACTGAAAAAGGTAGCTGAAGTCTTGATAATATATTCAGTCTAAAACCAAGAAACACTTGAGGTCAAAAAGCTTCCAAATTGCTACTTATACTCCTTTGACTCTTAAATTCCTAGTATCTATAGACATGTTTTTGGCTTGGAACTTCAAAATAAGCCAGCCAGGACAGGTCTGCAATAAATAAGCCATACCTCAGAGTAAGAGCATATGAATTGTAAAACAAAGAACTTTCCATGATTGTGTCACCAAGCAGCTTGGCACACGTCCCTGAAGATGATGTCATGTCTTTGATTTTGGGATATGGTTAATGTTCAATTTTCAAACATCTGTAAACCAAAGTACAGTCACAAAGTATTTGCAGTATATCCACAGCTTGTAAAAAAGCAAATTAGACTGGAAGACAAGAACCTTCTGCAGACTCTCAATATAAGAACATTACCATTAAACAGGTTATCTTATACTAGATCACCTTGAAAAATAATGCAAGATTTTCTGTTAATGTATTGTAGGGCCCCTCACTACTAGAAAGATACTGAGATGCTGGAGCACGTCCAGAGAAGGGCAATAAGACTGGTGAAGGGTCTGGAGCAAAAGTCCTGTGAGGAGCATCTGAGGGATCTGGGTTTGTTTAGTTTGGAAAAAAAGGAGGCTCAGAGAGACCTTATCACCCTCTACAACTCCCTGACAGGAGGTTGTAGCCAGGTGGAGATCAGTCTCTTGTCCCAGGTAAGAAGTGATAGGGCAAGAGGAAATGGCCTCAAGTTGTACCAGGGGAAGTTTAGATTGGACACTGGGAAAAATTTCTTCACTGAAAGTGTTGTCAAGCACTGGAACAGGCTGTACAGGGAAGTGGTGGAGTCACCATCCTTGAAGGTATTCACAGACATGTAGATGTGACAGCTGAGGACATGGTTTAGCGGTGAACACGGTGTTGGTGCAAAGGTGGACATTGGACTTGATGATCTTAGTGGTCTTTTCCAAATAAAGTTCTGTGAAATAAGGATTGAATTAAAATCAGTACAGATATTTCAGCATAATTTTCTAGGTTGGCAATTTTTTTATGTGTAGCTTTTCAAGTTAAGTTTAAGGGATTTCTACTGAATCAAAAGCCTCCCCAAACTGTATAGGAGCATTCACCCAGCAATTTAACTGGGTCAAGTCTATGCCAGTCAGACCATACCTGTAAAATTTGGTATAAGTAACACTCAAAGTAGAAGGCAAGTTAGTAATGCACTTTGCTTCTTTTTTTGTTGTTGTTTTGTTTTTGTTGTTGTTGTGTTGGGGTTTTTTGTTTCTTTGGGGGTTTTTTTGTTGGTTGTTTGGGATGGTTTTTTTGCTTTTTAAAATAAATTAAAGTGAATTACCAAGATTCCACCTTCATTTACTAATTCAAACAAGATGGACTAATTCTTTGTTACTTTTAACTGCTACCTATATGGAAGGTCATTGAGAAATGACTGTAAATGCTGCTCTGGTTATGACTAGCTTCTATCTTTCATCAGTGCTTGCAGAACAATTTAAACTAGAACATAGGTCAAAAAAACTGTCATGGAACTGAGCAGAAGTGGCACCAAGATTGCCAAAGCCCTATTCCTGCAGACAGCTACAAAGGGAGTTCCCCAAATACACACACACATCAAAAGTGGGACTTTCCACAAATGATTTATTTCCTTGGCAGACATTTTTGATTCCAAGATATTACTGTTCAAATAATTTTACTGCTAGGCTGGTTTGTGATGAACTGTGTACTATTCTATCACTAAGGTACTCATAACTGATAAATTAGGAAGCACTGTTGGACCTCAAAATAATTCCTGCTTAGATGTCAAAACAGCTTTAAGTATTTAAGATGGTAGACCATGGAAAATTAGTAAAAGCAACACCTGAATAAAGGCTTTTAGAAATTCATAAATGGGAGTCAAATATCTATTCTGTCCACATCTGACAGGTACATTTACCCAGCAGACATCTTACCACAAAAAGTTAAGCCTACTGTTAGGAAGTATTTTTTACAGTTGTCTTACAATTCTACTTAAACTGATTAAAAGTACATCAAGAGTCCAAGAAAAAAAGAAAGGCAAAAATCCCACCTTAGCAGCCTCCACTTATGTTCACCATTTTCTACCATTTCTGATACGAAAGCATTCTGACAAGACGTACAACTTCCATCAGTTCATTGCACACTGTGCTTGTATGAGACTAAGATAACTTAGGTCCAGGACTACTATTGCCAGTTAAAGAGAGAGTTTTGTGTGAATGCATGTGCAAATCAGGGTGGTCCCATGGTGTAAAGCAGAGCACTCTGGACTCTGAATCCCAAGGACCCGAGTTCCAGTCTCAGTGGGACTGTCCCCTGGCAGTTCAAGCCTCCCTGCCATCCCATCCCGTCACATCTTGGATGCTCAGCAGGGTCAGCCCTGGTCAG
>JAWWEV010000134.1:64508799-64561940 GCA_035583235.1 Hafferia zeledoni
CGTGGCAGATGGACCTCAGGACTTAAACGGTGGGGCCAGTTCTGTGCATGCTGTGCCTCACCTAAAACATCCACTGCACAGGCTGGAAGGGCACGTGGGGAGAGCCCTGCCCAAATCTGCGTTCGCCAAGTCTGGCCATACATAAGCAAATCAACAGAAAAACTGAATATAAGCATTTTGAAACATTTCTGCAGTAGGATCTCAAAACCAACAAACCTACATCAAGCTTATTAGAGAAAGTCCTTTGGAATGTCTATCAGCAAAAACCTGCAGTGAGTAAATTCATGAACTCTCTTGCTGACCCCAATAACAAGTTACTAAATGGATCCTAAAGAAATGCAGCAGACCCTGGTTTAGGGAAGCATTTGGTTATGTCATCAGAGTCCTTCAAGTCTGCGTGTCCCTCTCCTGGTGAACTGCAGGAACCTTAGAGTTGAGCAAATGTACCTCTGCAGGCAAATGGCTGCAGCCAGCACCAAAGGGGAAGCCCAACTTCTGCCAAACCCTGGAAAAACGAAACAAAACAAACACTTTCTACTTTCATTTCGCTGGGAAAGAGACTATATGATACAATTTGAAGACGCAGTGTAACCACAAAGGCTCACTCTGTACTTTGCTGCCCTAAAACGCAGTGGATGGTACTGGTTTTTAAATAACTATGCAGTGAAGCGTCTCAGCGTTTGCTGTTCTCATACCTGGAAACATTATGAACCAGACTATCAGAATAAGTTAGTAACCATGCAAGTGTAATTTATAGAATTAGAAGGCCCAGCTGGACTATGCTGCTAATGGACTGTCCCCACCTCCAGCAGCTTTGAAGCTACTTGGGCTCAAAACCTCATGCAAGTAAAATAGGTGCACCAGAAACACGTATTCTTTATTCCAATTCCAAAAACTGTTCCCTTTTAAATCACAATACCAACTTTTTCATCCATATCCGAAGGATGTTGTAAAGCATAAGTATTTTGCCATTCCTACCTCACAAAACACTAGATCAAAGGATTGAAACGATAGGAGCAGTTTAGAATAACCAGCATTTAAGGCTACCATGTATTTCATCACTTTGGTAAACCTTCAGGGTTTGGGGGGGTTTTGTTTTGGTTTGTTTTTTAACAAGCACCAGAAAGAAGAATCTCTCTAAGATCATGCTTAATTTCTACAAAAACTGAATTTAACTATGAACACCACATCACGTGTACTTGGGATTTTAAGTGAAGATCTTAAAATTAAAACAATTCTGCAAAGCTGTGCCAAAAGGACAGCAGTAAACAGTTTTAATCTGGACAACATGAGATGGAACAGTCAATTCATATTACTTAAAATAACCATCAAATGTATAATCACATGCTTCTCCTACAAGACAATTTGGACGATGGTCTTTTATATTACCATTTCTTCATGGAAATCACTACTTGCTTCAGAAGGATGACCAAAAGCAAAAAAATTAATTCCCCTAAATCTTGTTTAAATGAACTACAAGAGCAAGGATTAGCCTGACATTGACCTATGTCTCCAAAGCTGTCAAGTTGCACTCCAAAGTACATTTACACAGGGCTATTTTCAAGTGGAGAGGACATTCATACACAATGCTTCATAAGATACAAACAACAACATTCATATTTCACACCACAGATCAGTTTGCTCAATCAAATACAGCTCTGGCATGGTTCCAGCAGTTTGCAGAGAGGTTTCTCAAACTGTACAAAACCCATATAGCGCATTATAAAAGCAACAAACACCTGACAGTAAGACAGGCCACAGGCAGGGAGCCAAAACAAATTCTAAATTCTTACTTTCCATCTGACCTTGACACCACTTAACTCTTTTCAAATCAGCTCCTTCTCTGACCTGCCTTGTTATGTCAAGACACACACACTTAAAAATGCCTTTATAAGGATGAACTCCTTCATACTGGGAAAAGGACTTCAGAAAACTACAGGCAATGGGAACAGATTTAATGGTACTGCACATGGAAATCAAAACTCTTCCCAGACCAGTGACCATTAAAAGAGGAGGGGAAAAAGAAAAAAAGCTGTAATGCATCTCACTTAGTGCACAGCGACCGAGAAATGGGAAATACAGAAATTCACCTCAGATTCCAAGATCTCAGCCTCTGGCAGTTCAAAATGACACCAGTAAGTCCCTGAGCTGTAAATTCTTAGGCTGGAAGAATATTCCATACCTGTGCCCAGTTCTTGCACTTTTCAGCCAGCACTCCTCGGAGCTGACTCCAAACAGCTACCCCTACTGTCCCATCCAGCTTTGAATGTCTGTTCTCCATTCTTGTGGCCACATCAAAGATGGTTCAGGTCATTTGGCTGATTCCTGGCCTCACTGACACTTCATCTCCCAAACTTACTTTTCTTTACTACAGACTAAAAAGAAACACACACACACACATATATTATATATAAATATATATAAGCTCTTAAAGAAATGGTGTATATTATAAACTTTAGCAACCCTTCTTGGCAGAATGAGCCACACAGAATATAGAGCCTTTGTGTACCATTCTTTGTTACACTGTTTTCTTGAAAAACAGAGCAGCCAGACCCTTTCCAGAGATGATCTCGTTATGACAGAAGGGCTCCCTTCTTCATGACCTCTAAAATCTTACATTTTGTGCGCTGCTAGAACTAAAAGTCATTATGTCCAAGGAGTCTGTATAGTGTTCTTTTATTTCCAAGTTTTGGTTCTACACAGAATTCATAAGGACCATATAACATCTCCAGCAAAAGCTTTTACAGTATTTACAAAATGTTTTCCTGCTATACACATCCTAGATAGTCTTAAGGCATTCTAAATACAAGTCACTTGGTGTTCACAATGACGAGCTGAAGCTGGATTTCACTTGCACAAAGGAAATTTGGGAATTTGGGTCAATGGGATTAATCCTGTTTCAACCTAAGTAATCAAACCTGACATCTTTGTATAGTAAACACAAGAGCAGTTCACTCAGACCCACGCCAAAGACAGAGCACACATATCACACGTGCACTGATTCAGCTGGGTGCATTACAGCCACCACAAAAGAAAAGGTCTACAAAAGCTGAACTTTAAGGAAAAAGTGCTCCTTCTATACACTTTAAAAACATTTCATGATATTTGTGACATTTTATTTAGTATTTGAAATCACACAGATTGATACACAACATACTTCAAAAACTGCACATAATAACTATACCAAGGTGCAGCTGCACTTTTTTTTACAGCCATAAAAAGAATTCTCAGCTTTAGAGGTGTACTAGAAAGCATTAAAAGTGCATTACACTCTGTCCAAAAAGCCTCTCCTTCTTCCACAAAGCATGTGACAATCTTTTGTGCATTATAGTAATTCATTTTTAAGTAGCAAGCCACTATTTTAATGAAAGACATTCCCAAGATATAATAGACTTACTTTTCAATTTCTGTCAGGTACATTTTCAACAGATCAAAACCCATCAATCCCAACACTTCAAACTAAAATTATCCCATTATACTTAAACCAGTTTTGCCTACAGAATTTTATGAAAAAATTCTAAACTGTCACAGATGAGCAAAGATTGACCTAATCACAAACTCATTGTGGGTCATATCCATTGCTCCAGTGCCACTTCCTCTCCTGTGCAGTCTATCAGAGAACCAGCAGCTGGCATGGCACAGTCAAGAATAACAAGTGCAAAGACTGCACTAGTTATAGTTTAACTGAATGTGTTAAAAATAAGCCTTTAGTCAAAAAGGACAGGAGAATTTTTGAGTTCTTGCTATGTACTGTATATCTTGACATCTTAAAGCTCACACTTTTTGTTCCTTTGGAATGCTGTATAATTTTTCCTTGTTTTTTAATCCACTTTGTTGGAGATCAAATTGTTCATTTAGAAATCACAGGGAATCTATTCTCCAAGTCTCACCATTCATTTTGTACTTTGGCTGTTCCGCAGAGCACTACCATCAATACTTTTCATTCTAATACAAGCTCCCTCTTCTTTTTCTAGGTCATGTTGCTGAAATACACAACATAAAACCATCAAACCTTAGATCACTAAGGATTAAATAGAGAATAGTGATATAATTTATCTTCTTCTTAACACAGAATTATTAGGAACAGATCAGGTTTGTATTTGCCTTTTTTGTGGACTTATGCCCAAGTATCAGGCCAAGTTCATATTTGGTCTTCACCTGTGAGTTACTCAAAAACCTAAAAACCCAACCACAAGAAACTTAAAAAAAAAAAAGAAAAGGAAGCCTGCCCAATGCCACTGCTACAACTGATAGACTGTGTGGGAGACAAAGGCCTTCCACAATTTTGGCTTCCGTAAGAATGACACTTCACAACTCCTGATTCATGTGTCAGGTGTGTTTCTCCCACATACCTTCCCAATTAAAACAGACGAGCAACCACATTTAGAGCAAAGTTCAACCAGGCCACGCACTTCATCTGCTTAGAGCTACAAAAATTACAGGGGATGAGTAACACGTGGCAGGCAAATTACTCAGTATGTGGACTAGAAAGATAGAAATGGCATAGGCATAGAAACAAGGATTAATTAGAAGCAACTAATAAGCATGTTCTTTGCTATCTAAAATGGAAGAGAACAATCTAGGAAGGAAGGGAATTGTGTAAAGATGCCAAATTAAGATTTTCAAGCAAGAAGACCTCTGTTTGCTGGTTTTCCTAGCAAAGACTCTGCTGCAAATCCTTTCTGCTTGGCTTTGCTCAATAAACAAAGCTCATCAATCAAGTGTCGGGGTAAGATCTCCAACTCGGAAGAAGAGACACAACTCCCAGTTCAATTGCCCAGCAGTGAGCTTCCCACTGCCAAGGAATTATTAAGCACCATGGTAAGCCCATTAGATCAGCATTTAGTACATCTTTAGTAATTAACATATTTGTCACTAAGTCCTTGCCACCTGCCAACCCAGTTTTGCTGGGGAGCCAAATCCCAGAGTGCAAGTGCACAGGTGGCACCAGGAGCACTCTCCCACTAAGATATCCTCCTCCTCCTGGCAGTCCTCTCAATTCTCTAAGATGAATGAGCTAAGCAGAGCAGCCACCAGCCTGCAGGGAGGATGGGAAACAACTGCTCCCCCTGGAAGGAGCAGGGATGCTGTGCAGACATGGGGAAACAGCCTGGCAGCAGAGGCACGGCAGGCACAGTGCCAGCATGACAGAGTTTCCAGACCTAATCACTTTGGTATCATCTAGTACTGTGCACACTTGGAAACACTGTATTCCACCTTATCAGCATTGTTTCCATCACTATTAGAAAGATCATATGCACCTCAAAGCAAAAGATGTGAGACTCAATGAATCCACATGTGCCTCTGACAATGCTTAATTTGCCTCTTCAGACACTTGGATCAGTGGTGTTCTGAACAACAACCTTTTTCACACCAGCTGTGGGATTTGCCAAAGGACAGAAATAAGGGATTTTTCTTTTTCCTTTTTTCTTTTTTATTTTATTTTATTTTTTTTTTTTTTTTGAGGGGAGGATTGGGAAGAGGGCAGGAGGCAGATGACTCACTGAGGCTTCGAGTTGTGAAGGAAAGAAGAATTTCACTGTGTGTTCTTCCCATAACAGCTTCCCACAAATACAGTAATTTCCTCTATGTGGCCAGAGAACAGTTTGGCTATCTAACTCTGTTCTAGTTTAAACATGAAGAGTACATTTAAAATATTCCTCTTTCCCTTCCAAATTTCCCATCCTCCCCCACTGCACAGTCACACATCAAGTATTTATCTAGCATAACCCTACCAGTCTGCCATGCTTAATTTACTCCTGAGTAAGAGTACCCACACAAGTGTATTGGTGGCAGGACTGGAATATATTTGTGCCAGGCTATGCATCATCTTATTATTTGTTTGGGTTCTCCTAAACCCAGGATGACAACTCTGCTGTATATAACCCCAAGAGTATTTTTCAAGGTAGTTTTCTACCTTCAGCTCCTTAAGAGGAAGAAAACTACCAATCTTACAGCAAGACTTGTGTGCCCCCCCTGCAATTTGTGTTCTGCTTTCTCAGAAAAGCCTTTCAGGTTAGCACTGCTGAGTGTATTCACCTATTTACAGTCCTAATGCAAGTCCTCAGTTAAATATTGAAGGTAAGGACTCCTTCCTAGACACCAAATAGAGACTGCACAGCACTGATTGTCCCATGTTCCTATATGTGGTACACCCACTTGTACAGCAGAAAAAGTATTCCTTCCCACGATATGTATACAAAAGTCTGTTTACACAAATCCCACTCTGCTCCCTTAAAATGCGCCGTGCTTTGGAAACCTGCCTACCTGGCATGGCAGTGGAGTGGGATCAACTGACTGAAAAATTATAGTGGAAAGCTTGAGTGTTTAAGCCTGACTGATTAAAGGCAATTAACAGCTGCAGATGCTCGGCAGCTGTGCAAGTCTGGTCACTTTTCTGCCCAAACATAGCTTGAAGTGCCTCATTTTGATTAGTCAAGCTTACAGATCAGTTTTGAATTAGCTAATTATAAGCTTTTCATCAGTCATAGGACCTGTAGGCTCATAGCCCAGGTTTCCCTGTGCTAAATTTCCTCTCTACATCATTATCAAGAAAAAAAATAGAAAAAAAATGCTAATCCTTCCTGGAATACAGGAAAGCACAGAACACAAGAAAGATGGCTAGGTTTTACACAAGCCTCTGTATCTAAAGTGTACAGTTTTATCAATAAAAGGACAAACCAGAAGCTGACTTCAGTACATATGCTTGGTCAAAACACTGTGATTACTAGATTGGTGTAAATGGTTTAGGACAGGATGTAATGCAAAACCAATGTTGAGTAACAACCTAAGCCATCTCTGCAATAAAATCATATCACAGTGCTCCAAGATAAGAGATGCTCTTGCCTGAGGAGACAACTCTTGCAATTGTAACGCACTGAACTGAGTCTCTTCAGAGTTCCAGCTTGGTGTCTAGGAGAAACATCTGATATGTTGTAATAGAATTACTGTTAAGCAACATCACATAATGATTTATTCTTTTTAGTAGTGTTGTCACAAGACTTGAGGCTAACAATTTTAGCCTGTGCTGCTTGGTTGCAGGAACGAGCTCTCAAGCAACTACGTTCTGGTTTGAATGCCAACCTCAGCACTGCCATGCATGCAAGCAACTTCTGCTGAAGCTAAGGGGAACTGGGTAGACTTTGAATGCCACATCCTTACAAATTTCACCTCAAACTAAAACTTTTTACTTTATAGCAGAGTTTTAACAAGTCTTACAAATACACCAATAGAGAGTTTGTCCCTTGCTCAAGTCAGAGTGTTAGGAAGTATGGTAAGTTAACAAAACATGATATGAATGACCATTGCAAGGAGATTTTAACTTGGAATAAGATTTGCATGAAGTTATTGAAAGGAATCACAGAAAAATCTAGTTTCTAATTCTACAGGTATTTATAAAATTTATATTTATAAAAATGATTGTTTTCAGAATGATGATTAACGTCTGTCACCACAGTAGCTGAGGTCAAAATTAGAACGAGGAAACAAAGCTTCCTACCAGACCACTTTGTTTGGTTTTTTTGTTTGGTTTTTTTGGTCTTACAAGACATATTTCAGCAGACAAGACCAAGGTATTCACAACACTCTACTTCCACCTCTCTTCTTCCTTTTTTCACTACTAAGCAGTTATTACATGAAAAACGAAAACAAGTAACATACTTTTACATTTATTAAAATCTGTTTCAGGATCTGAGTTGTCGCCCTGGAGTCCCACATTAATAAAGACATCTCAGTGACTGAGTTCAGCAGAGTAAAGCTCTGCTGGAGAGTAGGAAGCTTATTTGTCTGAAGAAGAACTGAACATGGAAGTGGCAACTGACGTGCTAAGTAGGATTTCCCTCCTTCAAGGGTTCTTGTTTTTCATTTTGCATGTCCTTAAATGAAAAACTTAATGCTAATACAAGATGAAGCTGGAGTTATTTAAATCATCTCAGCTGTAAAGCATTTAGAATTAAACCTTGCTTTTGTTTAACAATTAATTATTAAATTGCACAGCACAGGGTCATGGTTCATCTAGACAGGAATACTGCCAGCTAAACTAGACCTGACCTTATTTCCATCTGTTACAGCAGACTAACACCAAAAGACACAGTTCAGTGAGCAGTTCCATGCTGATTAACCTAAACAATGAAAAAGTACATTTACACTAAGTAACAATGGAGTTCAGGTCACTGAAGTCCAATCTAAATTCACATTCTTGTCCTAAAAGAGAGAAAATCCACACATGCAGACTATATTTCCATCATCCAATACATTTTTGCTTCATTTTCTTGGCCATACAAGTATTAAACCTACGCATCCTCAATCTTCCTACTTCCTTCTACTATTTGTTCTTCTCTTGTTTACTTGGCTATGCTTCAAAATGAGAAATCCTTTGCTTTTAGTCATGTCTGTTATCGTAAATCACCTTTCATGATGGGTCTTGCAGCAGACACATCATGTCTCTCTCTACTCAACACTTACACAAAAAACCGTCTCTGAGGTAGCAACAGATCCAGACATGTACACTGGTGCCACTGGACTCTCCCAGTCTTTTCTTTCCAAGCACTGACAGAAGCAAGAGTGAAGAATATCATTCAAACTCTACTGAGCAGCTTTTTTTTGTACAGCAAATTGGGATAAATCACTTAACTGGAACTTGGTAACCAGTGTTAAGCCAGGGTGCTGGAAAACTACAAATCAGCTATAAGACAGCAGATGAACTAGGACATAAAATACTAACAGCCAACTCTAAGAACTGCATATTTATGTAAAATTTCAGTGTACATATTGCTGCTCCTCCCCTGCTCCTTTTCTGCTTCTTTTAAGGGTCCAGCTACTATGATGAGGGATTTTAGTTTCTGGTTTTTAAAAATTGCATGTTATCCTTCCAACTAGAGGAAAGGCTTAAAACATAAAGTACACGCACACTGGAAGAAAGTGAATAATAAATGCTTGCTTAAAATACAGACATCTTCTTCTTACAGACCTCATTCACAACTTTTACATACTTGTGCAGTGTTCCTGCCAGAAAGAATAAAACTCTAAAGTTATAGGGTTTTGGTACTCACAGATAAGGGTAAATATTACTCAGCATGGCCACCAGATTTTTAGAAAAATTATTAAGGCTGATAATTCACTCAGTTGTTTCTCCTACATGAGCTCCAGTAGAAATTCCATTTTCATAATTTGAGGAAAACATCTGGAATGAAAGATTTCCTGTTTGAAGAGCCCTGACAAGGGAGTTCATGATTAAAGGCATAAATCCAAGTTTCTCCTAGTACTCTCATTTATGGCAAAGCTGAAGGGATAATAAATAAAAGCCTTGGTTAAGTATGTTCAGTAATTTTTCTTTTTGGGGGTTGCAATATAATCCCTGCACTGAAACTTTCAAGAGTACCAATGAAGTATTTTACAGCAGGGTATGGAAGCCCCTTGCGCATGTACATGGCAAGATACCGTACAGGGAACAAAGTTTAGTTGCAATGTCTATTGCATCAAGGAACAAAATCCATGATCTGTTTACATGGACCACTCTAAAGCTTTCATAAAGTGATCTTAAATCCATGTGCAGGTATTAAGTTTTCTGAATGTTCCATGAGAGAGTGAGAGCCATTTCCACACTGTAGAAGTCTCTGTAGGCACATAAATCCATTTGGAATAATCAGAAATTATCGCAGTCACCCTTAAGTGCTCACACACTACAATATACATAAATTAGAGTTAGTCAAACCACAAAGAACAGAACCCCAAACTCCTGTCTTCCTGCCCTAACACATCCAAGGAAGTGGCCTACCATGACCAAAACAAATCTCTTGTTTTTGTAAGTTACAGTACAGTGGTTGCATTTAACTATGAAGAAAGTGTTTACCTTTTACAAAGATAAGGATACAAAAGCAAATTTGAATTGGGAAGTTTCTTCTTTGACAAATTAACACTAGAAGAGCAGGGCAGGGTTGGAATTAAAGGTATATGCACTTTCTGGAAGACAGATTTCATGATTCAAACATCCCTACTGTTCCACGAGGATGCAAGTGATTCTGATCATACACAATTAATGATGTAATGTTTGTCAGTTGAGTAAATAAAACCAAAATCCAGAAAGCTTTAACCATAACCAGCTGAACAGTGGGAATTCTCAAATATTAAGAGGATGAAAACAGGCATTCCCTGGCCTTCTTGGAGTTTTACCTGTGGCCTTTCCAGAAAGACAAGATTGTAAGGAAGTAAAGGTGTGCTTATGCTACCTGAGGGCAACTATAGACATGAAAATTACTCCAGCAACAAAATTCAGTTAGCAGTTACTCCTAAACCTAGCAAAGACTTGCTTATCTCACACCAGCCAGATAGCTCAGCTCTTTACAAGTGTTTTAGAAGACAATCAGAATGTCCACTTTCCATGAAGCTTTGCCAGAGGTACTTTAGAGAGAGCCCGAGCTACAGATTAGGTGTCCCTGAACTAGCTTAGTCAAACCAGCCTGTGACAGTGGCAGGAAGACAGTAGGAATCCTTACAAGAGGCATGCAAGCTGTTCTCTTCTCTGCTCCTAAAACACACAGTTTGCAGGAGCTGAAGCCACAAGTATTGCCAAGGTCTCATTGCTGAGCAATTGTAATTCCTTCTCTGCACTGTACACCATTGTTAAGTTTCTTTCTGCCAAAGATATTCAGATATGCATAACTACTGCAATAACACCACCTTGGAAGAGATAAGAACTTGGCCATTACTGGAAATGAGCTGGCATGCAAACAAAATAAATAGATTATTTCAGTTATGCTGGTATGCTGGGATAGGAGAACAATGTTTAGGTTTGTTTCCATAGGAAGTCATGTCCCTGCATTCTCCCCTAAGTATTGCTTTGTTTAAAATCAATCCCTTACCTCAGGAAAAATTGTTTTCAGATTCCTGAACGTGTCAGACAAAATGTACACTCTTCAAATCCCTTTCTTTTTAAGAAAAGAAGTAAGAAATTCAACATAGGAGTGCATGGAGAAGAGGCAAGACTGAAAAAAACTCCAATCAGATCTTGGAGAAATATTGTTTAGACAGTATGGTCTTAAAAAGAACAGCGTACTACGAATTCTCTTACGAGTTCTAGTCAGCCAACTAAAGCAAGCAATCCAATGATAAACATGTTTATAATATATAACATGATAAATAATTACCTAAACTTTACAATGATACCCAGTGTAGTTCTACTGATCAAAACTTCAGTGCCTTCAAATCTTGCCTCAACATATCACAAAAGGCATAACTCATTTAGTAGTTCTAGCATAAAACAAGTAGTGTTGATAGAAGGAGAGGGGTTTTCATTAACAAGAGAGTTAACAATGGTCAATACATATTAGAGGAACAGTGACATAGGTACATGTGACAACAGTATGAGAAATACACATTCCATTTAGTACCATATTTACAGAAATGTATTGTGCCTCTCAGACTACCTTTGAGGCTGCCTGAAGTCCCCCTGACTTCTAGACTCCAAAAATCCCTTCCCACTACTGTTCCAGTACAGCACAGGCTCAAAAGCATTGTGCAGCAATGTTATGAGGAAATGCCTTCATAGAATAAGTTTACCTTAAGAAAAGGACAGAAGAATGCTTAGTTACACAAGAGAGTAATAGCCATCTAAGAGGTTATTTTCTCTCTTCCATTGGAAATCCCACTCAAAAGACAAAATGCACTGTGGAAAAATCATTGTATCAACCAATAATTTTTAATCTAAGCAAAATCAATTTAGTCTGGCAGTTCCCTGGTAAGTGTTAGTAGTCCTCACCATTGCTTACAGAGCTATTCATCAGAGCTACTGAGAGTCTGAGCTTCTATGAACTTTCCTCCAAGGTCCAACAGAAGTATTAAGCCAAGATCCTGTTCCTACAGTAATACAAACTGTAACTATACAAACAGTAGGGTCACTTACATCTGCAAGTGCTTTTAAGATCAGGGCTTAAGCCAGAATAATTAATGGACACAATACTTTCAGGGCTGCACATTCCAAACTCATGAAACTGCTGGATAGTCGGACAAAAGACTAAGTTACCCATTGTCTACCATTCCATGGAAGATACACCAACACTAAGGCAATGTTGTCAAGTTGAAACACATACCCCTCTATTAGAGCAACAAATGCACCAACCCAAGGGCTGTGGGGCAAAGAGCAAACAGTGCAACCACCAGGGCTTGAGTGTCAGAGGCACTTTTCCTAAAGGCAAAATGACAAATACATATGTGCCTTTTGGTCATCCCAGTTTGTGTTTCACTGCTGTAAAGAACAAGTTAACAGTTCTTAATGCATTTCCATTTCTACTTGGCATTCATTACCTAAGTGGCTGTCATGTTTGGTTTTCCATACAAGGAGACTGCTTCCCGTCCACTTAAGCAAGAAGGAAACTTTTCATGCCCCCTGTTTTGTTGTTGTTGTTTTTTTTGTAGGCTAACTAAATTTTCTAACAGCAATTTTAGATTGGAAGTCTGGTCTTCGAAGTACAAGGGGTTCATCTGCCTATAGGGGCTCAAAGATTCACAGTCAGCTGATCACATCAGCCACAAACACAGGAATTCTCACTCAGCCCTGCCTGAGGTGTCTGCTGGAGCTTATCTTGATGTATTCATTCTTACTGCTTCGAAAAACTTTAAACCCTTTAACTCTTTCCATAACTGTCACCTCTGCATTTTCCTCCTTTATAACTTAAAAAAAAAAGCTCTTTACTCTCTGGCTCTTTCAGTATGAAATTTACGGAAAGCTGGAAGATTTCAAAACAAAACAATTACAAACAGGAAACAGCATTTAACCCACCACTAAGCTGACCCAGCACTGACTCCTCACTAATGGAATATTGGCAAGGGGTATCTATTAATCAGCTTTTCTTCAACAGCAAGATGGCTCCAAAATACTGTAAAAGAAAGGGAAAGAAATGTGTTATGCCTAAAAAGAAAAACACCAAGTTAATTCTGCTTTTGTCTGAAAGGTGAAAGACGTACATGAAGGAAACAAACTGCAGAGGCTCCCACTCTATGTTTCCTGTACAAATACAACCAAAAATAAACAGAAGAGGTGTGTAATTATTCAGACCTAAATTTGTTTCATAACCCCTGAGACACTAAAACTAAGAGCAGAGCGAAAGTGGAAATTTGCTTTTCACAGTAACAAACATACCAGTTGAATGCAACTAATTTCCAAGGGCAACCTTTAAATCTCTCTGTTCCCAGCCAATCCGAACTCACAAACCAGCAGGAGACTGTGAAAAGTGTTTAGCAACACTGCTGCACCTGTAATGATGAAGTTAGACATGGTATGAGACCAGTTCAGTCCCACTACTGACCTATACTTAGGTAGCATCAAAACTCAAGAAGTCTCAGCAGACAGGATGGAAGGAAGAGAAACATTTATCCACCTTCTCAGTAAATTCAGGACAGCAGTATCCAATTTGCATTGGTCACTTGTGGGATAAAAGCTGACAAACCAAATAATCACATGCCAGGTGTCCGTGCTCTCTACTAATCCAAAAGACACAGTACAGAGCTTGCACAGAGCCTGCACCTGTCGAGGAACGGGAACTTTATACCTAGGCTGAAGTGACAGACCTGAGTAAACAGGAGAGGACTTCCAAGATTGCAGCAGATGATAACACTACAGAAAACGCTGTCACAAACGTATTTGTACGCTGTTTCACCTCTAAAAAGTCTGGCCTCGTCATTTAACGTGTATTTAGATTATCAGTGGAAACGTGCTAGGAAATGACTCCTGATGCTCACAACACCAAAGACGCAGCTCAATACAAGTGGCAAATACAGCTGCTGGAAAGCACCTGCATATTTTTCCGCCTCCTAAAGAGCCTTTCCTTCTCACACGGGCGGACTCACAGTGATGACCCGACTCCATCCCGCCTCCCACCTGCACGCGACCAAAGCAGCGCCGAACTGAAGGCGTCGACCCACGGCACGGGGAGACACAAAGCGTCTTCCCGCTGTTCCCCCTCGCAGCGGGAACAGCACATTTTCGAGGGAAACCCGCGGGTCGGGAGCGCCCCAGCGCCGGGCGGCAGCTGCGGGGCTGTCCGGGGGCTCCCGAGGCTCCCGTGACTCACCCGAGGAGTTTCCCGGCGCCCTCTGGCACCGCAGCGTCGGGACGGGGGAAGGGAGACGCGGACACATGCGGGGCGGGGAGCGGGGCTGGGGAGCAGGGATGCCTCCGCCCAACCGCGCCGGGACAGGGCACCGTGAGGACAGGGCGCTTACCTCGGCTCGACTCGGCTCAGCTCCGCAGGCAGCAGCCGCCGCTCCAGCCCCGCATCCCCACTCCGCAGCTCGACAGCCCCACCGCGCTCAGCACACCCCGCGCCCGCCCCTTCCTTCACCTGCCCGGGCGGCACCGCCTCCCGCGCCCGCCCCATCGGGGCAGTGCTAGGGGAGCTGCGGGGGAGCTGCCGGCGGGCGGGGCCCGGGTCTGGTCCGAGTCAGGCACCGCTCGGCTCTGCCAGGGCTGTGTGTGCCGAACCTCCCGCCCGCCGCTGCCTCGGGTCTGTCCAGAGCCGGGACAGAATCAATGAGGTTGTAAAAGAGACCGTCGAGTCCAAGCCGTGACGGAGCGCCATCATGTCAGCTGTACCGTGGCACTGAGTGCCTCGCCCAGTCTTTTAAAAACACCTCTAGCGGTGACTCCACCACCGCCAGAAGTTGCATCCCCAAAGGACGTGACTTGGGGATCTGGTTTTATCTGACTGGCAGCAGGGTCTGACACAGGTGCCTGCCTGGAAGCCACCAGGGGCAGGGAGAAAGCAGATTGTAGCATCCCTGCACTATGGTGAGGATCCTTTGCAAGTTGTCTTGTGTCCATCGGGAAGCAGGAGGAGGCACTGACCCGACTGTCCTGTGTCCATCGGGAAGCAGGGGGAGGCACTGCCCCGGGTGTCCTGTGTCCATCGGGAAGCAGGAGGAGGCACTGACCCAAGCCTGGTGCACTGTGAGGGTGTGGGCTCAGGTCTGGGCAGGGCTCTGTGGATACAGGTGGGGTCCCAGTGCCTGGTTCTGAAACCAGAGCACTGCAGGGGCAGCCCGTGTCCAAAATAGCCCAGGTCCCTGCCAGCTGTGCTGGCTGCAAGCTGACCACACACAGAGCCAGGCATTGCCTCTGCACTCAACTCTCATTTTATCCAGGTTTTCCCACATCTCTGGTAGCAGACCCCTCACTCTGCACCTTACCTGTGCCCCCAAGAAATGTTGCATGGTTGGAAAGGTATTTTTAGGTGCTCTAAAAGATGACTTTTAAAATTTGGTGAGATGAAGTTTGCTTCATTTTCACATGTTAAATGTTAATTTAAGATATGCTTTTATTTTATTCAGTATTTTGAATTTTATTTGACTTTTGTTTGTTTCTGTATTTGCCTTCTATTACTTCCCAGATGTTTTGGGGATTTTTGCAACTAAAAAAGAGGGTGGAGAGGGAGTGGGTTTGGTTTTTTGTTTTATTTGTTTTTTAATGATATAAGCAGAAGATGGAAAAATCAAAATGATGTTTAAAAATGTAGAAAAGCAAAGTAAGACAAAATAGGAAAAAGCTGGTTTAAAATGTTCAGCAACTCAGCAACTTTTGTCTTGTAAAAATGATCTACAGAGTAGTGTTGCTCCTGTGAGAGTACTGCTGAGAGGTACAGAGTGGTCAGTTTGAACTCCATTTACTTTTCTAACAAGAATGTAATGGAAAAAGAGCACTTAATAAGGCAATATACCCTAAATACTGATCTTTATATTATTCTGATATTTATTTGAATAAAAAGCAGCAGATTCCTTTGGTGATTAGTCAGCTAATACTTTAACTTAGTTTTAAAGCCTTTAACCTTTACAATGTTATCAGAATAGTTTCTGTGGTCAGGAAATAAAGTGGTGCACTATTTCCTGTCAATGCCATTTATTAGTATTTCTCTTTGCCATTCACAGAAATTTGCATTAAGAAGGAGCAAAGAGAACCCCTTCTCTGAATACAGTAGAGAAGGGGCTTGGTCTATGGAATGAATCACTGTGTTCTAAGTACAACAGAGATTGGCAATAGCTGGAAATGGGGCTTGGTGATGACATTTGATTGATTCATAATACAAATACAGCGCTATTAACACCTGCTGTTGGATTTGAAGGGGTGTCTATGTAAAGAAAGTCATAATTTCTCAGTACAAGGAAGGCATTATGCTGGCAGAGCCTAAGGAAAATGAAGTTTCTTAAGCCTTCCCACAGTGTGCATCTCAGTTGCAGCCAGCAGCAGCCTCTACCCTGGCTTCAGGTTTCTGTTGCACAAAGACTCAGAGCTGTGTGCAGCCGTGGGCAGACTGAGTAACACAAGTCCCATATGAAGACCACAAGCAGGAAAGCTGTTTGAGTGTAGCTCTTCCACTGATTCTGGTGCGAATTCTGTGTCAGAACATCCTGACTTTGCTGGTGGAAATTACAGCATTTATTTTCCTGCCTGACTAAACCCAGAACTTTCAGTCTCCAGAGAAGACAGATCAGTGCATTAAGCACATTAAGCTGAAGCAGGTGTGGGGAACCTTCCCTTTGTTGGCTGAATATGCCCTGTGACTTCATTTCATAGGGTACAGCCCATGAATAAAATTAGTGTGTATGTTATTACTGGATAGCAGAGCATGTTAATGTGTGGTCTGCCAAATGTGTTGGACAGGCATGTTTGGTCCTTAGCAAGGAAAATGTTCCCCATTCCCAATCCAAAGGATAAACTGACAACCCCTGATACAAACTGTATTGCAGGGTAACCAGCCCTCCTCCATCTCTCTTCTGAGTTGAATTTTGGTTTTGTACAAGCTAAACTTTCTGTGTGACCTAACCTGTATGCTGTGTTCCAGATGAGAGGACTTGAATGCTTGCTCATTCCTCCTGGAAAAGCCCTGCCCAGTACCTTTGAGGATCACACTTGTGTAACATTAGGAAATCATAGTTATTTTATGAGCTTGTTATTTCTCGGTTTTCTCAAACCAATAAAACTTAAATCTGAAGCTTTTATCAGCTCACAGCTGTATGACATAGTATTGAAATTACAGAATCACAGAGTATCCTGAATTGGAGGGGACCCACAAGGATCATCAAGGCAACTCCTGACTCTGCACAGGACAACCCCAGAAGTCACACCATGTGCCTGAGAACATTGTCCAAATGCTTCTTCTGGCAGCTTTGGTAATCCTTGAAGCCATCCAGTTATTTTTAATTACATCATCTTCTATAGTGAGGAAACATTCCAACTTCATTTCATCAATACATATTTTATGACCTTAATCTCAGAAATCCACTTACTCTTCAAAGAGAATGGTCAGGTCAGTCTAATACAGTCTACTTTGTGGGAAAAAATTTCCATGGTATCCCATTCATCTCTACATCCTTAACGATTTTTTTCCCTTCAAATTTGCATATAATAAATCAGATTGAAGGGACTATAGCTGTGATGCTGCTTTCACCTCCATTCTTCTTAAATACAGAATTTGCATAAGCCTCATTATGAAAAATAGTGTGTGATTTTTAGCTGAACTAGATTCCAAATCTAACAGACTTATGGAAGTATTTATTTGTGATTTCATTAGCCAGCTCACCCAGAATTCTGAGAAAGGCACTGACCCTCACTGCCTTGTGGCTTTGCTTCCTCCTTCCTTGTTCTCTTTTTTTGTTTTCAATGTGCTTGCAAAGCCTTGGTCTCTTTGTTACAATTGTCTTCGCATGTCTAAGTTAGCTGACACTTGGCAAGTCTCATTTCCTGGCCTCGAGACATGGCTTACCTCTGGTGAGCAGTCTTTCTTTCTGTTTTCTGTACAATCCCTGCTTATACCTGATTTCCCATTTGCAGTTGCTCGCTACACACTTTGAGCTCCAGCTGCTCCAGAAGAGTTTCTTGCCATAAAAGTTTTCCCTTGCTTTTTATGCAGTCATGGCACAAGAAGTCCTAAAGAGCCCCATGTAAGCTGTGTGCACCAAACTGGGCATCATCCAAATTGCAAATCTGGGGTAGGAAGTAAGAGCTTGCTTTTTTTGGTTATGATTATTTGTAATTCTCTCAGTCTCGAGGAACAAAAGCATTTGTGTAAAATTTCAGGTACTTGTATTCTGCTTGAAAAGAGTCAGAGAATTGTATCCCTACAGAAAGACAGAAGTGACAGATCGAAAGCTGGTACTGATACCAACGAGATTCCTGACTATGGAATTCAGGAGTGGGCTACCTATTTAAATATGCAACACAACTAATGTTTTAAATATGCTCAGGTATTTCTCATTCTATTGCTTACTCCAGAACCACAGCCAGTTTTTATTTGCTTGCTGCTCTTTCTTTTCACTGCTCTCCCATGGGAATGCTGACTGAAAGCACGAGTCTGGCTCCAGAGACATTATCAAGGGGCCCTAATGGGGCCTCTCAGTAACAGTGCAATACACATCAAAAACAGCATTTGCTCCAAGAGGCACAAGGATTCTGACAATATATTTAGGTGCAAAGAGGGTACTTTTATTTCTTTGTTTCTTAGAAGTGTCAGAGAAACTTGAAAAATATTTAAATTCCAAAGATAAAGGGATCTAAAAAAGAGCAAATGTTTTGATTAGCGATGTTCTCTGTTGTGTTTATAGGACTTTTACCAAGCCTTTGGTAAAAATAAAACCTTTGTCTTGGCTTTTTTGTTGTTGTTTTTCAATACTGACAAATACTGCAATTAATTTGTTACATAACCCATTCCAGGGCCGAACTGTGTCCCTGTAGAGACAGAACAATCTATTATGGATTGAGGAAGTATGCCAGAAAAAGCAAGGCTTCGTGAAGGCATTTTGCCTATTCCTGTCACGCTTTCCGGCTGAAGCTTTAAGGAAATAAACTCACTAATACTCTGCCAACATCTCTGGATGACAGCTCGTACATCCCTTCTTGTCTTCCCCATTGCAGCGCTGCTGATGTGCACGGTGAGAGTAAAGTGATCTGTCTGCGGTCGTTCCTGTCACTGGCAACACAGGTCGTTCCATTTCTTTTTTGCTGCGCTGCATTTGCAATCAAATTGTATCGTTGCTCCCTACAGAAAACAACAATTTCTCCTGCCCGGCTCTTAGTTTGCGTTGAAGCAGCTGCAATTTGGGTTTGGTGTTTACACCACTGAGTTCTGTCATGGGAGACTCAGGGATGTTCATTTGACTAACATGTTTAGCAGTTACATGAAATATCTAGAAAGAACACCAACAGTATTTGAAACCCAGGGCTTCATAAAAATTCCAAGAAAGTAATCTGTCACATTCCTCTGTCAGAGGAAATAACCTTACTGTGGATAGCTGGGATTTTCAGTCCTCATGACTGTACTTATTAAGTGAGGAGAAGGCCATTACTGAGACTAGAAGAATATATTTTCCTCAATTTGCTTGCTCTTACTAGCAGAAAGTATGAACTTTTCTCACATGAGCTCATCTGTGTTCTGGCAAGCCAGGTGAGAAACATCAGTTTCCATCATATGTTCCAAAGGAATATTTCCTTAAAATCCAAAATGAAACCACTAAACATAAAATTAGAATTACAATGAAACACCAAATTTTTAGTAACAATGAAACACATCTCCAGGTAGAATGCTCTTTTTTTTGTTTTACTTTTGAAACTGAGTGAGTGAAATGTAGTCTGAGTTGCAGAGGCAGAGAATCCCAAATAACACACTGCTAAACCTCCATCGTACGATTCATGATTTGAGTGCTCTGTGCTGTGATCTCCTCCTACTCCTTCCAGTCCGTCACAGCAAACTGCCTGGTAACGGAAATCATCAGAGCAATTCCAGTCTGCTGCCAGTGAGTAACATCATTTTCATCTTGTCAAAGCGATATAACTTGCATGGTCATGAAGTTTCCAGAAGGAAATTACTACTCACATAACTACAGCCTTTTTTATGATGGCTGTCACCAAGCAAGACATAAAATCCAGCACAGGAATACAACCCTTCAGAGCTCTTCAGCTCCAGACATGCACCTGATGGCATGAACACCAGAGAGCTTGGTGGCTGGGGGTTTCAGGATCATGTAGGAGGATGAAATCATCATTAGGAACATGAGAAACTGTAACTCTCTCAGGAGCAGGGTTGATTGTAGGCACAACAAAAGGAGGAGCATCCCAGGCAGCACCAAAACGCTTGTCATGTGAGGAAGATGGAGCTCCTGACTGTGCCTGGTGGAGAAAGCTGAAGTTGCTGGTGTGGGTGGCAAGCATTGCTAGGGAAACCAGGGCAGTTTCCAGCCTTGCTCCCTAACAACAGGACAGTGAGTCACCTCATCCTGTCCTTTGACTTTGCTGACATCCTTATGGCCTTTCTCAAATCATTCCTCACATGTGGGCTGTGTTTGCCCTGTTTCTCCCATAGTTACCTTTAAAGCCTTGTTAGCATGAAGACTATTTAACTCTCTTAACCACTGCTTTGAGCATCTTTCTGGCAGGAATCCTCATTGTAATTGTTCTTTTGAACTGAGTAAAGCTGAGCAGATTCTGTAAGGATGTAGAATCTACCACAGCATCCTTTAAAAACTGATGCGTATGCAAGTGCATATATAATAATAAATTTAAAAGACTTAAAAGCACAGTAAAATGGGCCACAACTGTTGTTAAAAAGCAACTTGCAAGAAGTATAAAAACCAACAGTAAATCCTTTTCCAAATGCTTCGAGTGCAGACAGCAATCCAGAGAATCAGTAGAGTCAATATGTGATTAAAGTTTAAAGGTACCCTCAGAGAAGATAAGATCATAGCAGAGCATTACAGAAAAGCTGAATAAATGTCTTACTTCTCTAAAAGAGTTACAGAAGTTTCCATGCAAGACCCTTTCACCAGAACAAGACTATTCTCACAGGAGTTCTAAGCGTATATACCTCAAACTATGGTGTATCACCATTTGCTTGAAAGCAGCTTTTTATCTGAGAAGAGAAAGGTAATAAATGTGATTGCAGTTTTTCTTTAATTGTTCAAAATGTCAGGATCTACAGGTGTAGCATCTGGATCAGAGTGAATTAAAAAAGAGTGCAATAAAACAGTTAGGAGAGGCAATAAAGATAATGCGTTAAGGAGGAGTCAGTACAGTTCTTAGAAAGAGGACTTATGTCTCAGAAGCAAATCTGCTGGAGTTCCCTAAAGGAGTCACCAGGCATGTGAAAAGGGACACCCAGCAGATACAGCCTGTTTGGATTTCTAAGACACCCTCAGTGCAGTTACTTACCAAAGACTTTTCAAGAAACTCCACCAATGTCAAAAAAATGGCTAAAACATGGGGCGGGGGGGAAGGCAGAAGTTAAACAGAGAGTTTCCACTTTGAGGAAAGGCATTTTGCTTCCTTGGGAACTGGCATGTTAGTGAAGCTGTTCAGCATATTCATACATGATATAAATACTGTAATACAAAACTTACTGTGAGAAAGGAGATGACAAAATGTGCTGATATTGAGTTACTTGGGGTAGTAAACGCTGAGTGTGAGGAAGGACTTAATAATACTGGGCAACACAGCAAGCTGAATTACAGTGCATATAATTGCAATAATCTTCCTAACAGCATATAAAATGATCCCTGAGCTGGTTATCACCACTGAGGAATGAACACTTGGGCTTTAATTGTCCAAAAAGCAGCTGGTTCAGTACTTAACAATAGTAAAACTGCAAACAGAACGTTAGCAACTATTAGCAAGGGAACAATAACAAGTCTGAGAACAGCCTCTGCCATAGCATAAATTCACCAAGCTTTACCACCTGGAAACTGCTCATAGGGCAAGATGCCCCTTTGCAAAGAGGGCATAGACAAATGCCACAAAATGTAGTGATTAGGCTGTGATGTCCTTGCCTCGGATGCTGTAGGTGTTAGGAGTTCAGTCAGGTTTCAAGTGAGCCTGGGAGAACTTAAAGCAGGAAAATCCATCATCAATTGAAAAACTACATTTCTACCTCCAGAAAGTTCACCCCTTTCAAGGTTTTGGAAAAAAAAAAGTACGGGGTTAGAAGAACCTTTCATATGACTAATAAAAACATTCTTACATTATCATCACTGCTCTTGAAGCATGTTATATAAATGCCTTCCCTGTCATTGTGAGAGTGCCTCAGCTGATTCCCTTGATGAACTGTACCAGTAAATTGGCTCTTAGCACCTGAATCAGTGTTGTATTTCATCAGGTTCAATCTATTGTCTGGTACATTTACCATGAATTTTGTTGGGACTTCCTATAAGATCCGGGAAAAATTTGGCAGAGCTGGTAGCTCTGAATTTTTTTTTTTTTTTTTTTTTATGTGTGTGTTTTTCTCCAATTCTCATGTAGGAAATATCTGCAGATTTGATACAACTGAATTATTGTGACATAACAGTGCTATCAGGAGGAGAAAGATCAGAGCTATGAAGAGAATTGCCATGCCCTTCAGAAAGGTGGTGGAGAGGACAGCTATGTCTCAAAAGGGCATAGACAATGAAAAGGGAGCTGAAAGTTCCTTAGAAACCAAACCTAACAATCATAGGCCCCAAAACAGTCTTGTGATTGTGACTGCTGTGGACAGCTGTCCAACAACTGTGCCAAGAATTCAACTAATTAGCCAAAAACCCAGCCAGAAAGGAACAAAGGAGTGCTGTCTCCTTGGGGAAGCTGTCTAGTACCATGCAGCCTGACTCTGAAGGGCACATACTCTGTCAGAGATATGATACAGATGACTGCAGACCCCAACAACCTCTTTAGACAGGAATGTATTTGAAATGTAGCATTTTCAAGACAAGTTTGCACATCAAACTGTAACATTTCTAATGAAAATACGTGATCCTTGAACTGAGAATAAGGAAATAAGAGATGCAGGTTGGCGTGTTCTATGACTCACTACTTGAAGACAATTTTACTATCCATAAATAAACTTGATGCTTTACAAGAGATGAAGTTATTTTAACAATAAATTATATCCATGCCCCACATAATCTTGAGGCAGAAATAGATAAGGTATAGGATGGATCAGCATAAGCAAGCACAAGAGATGCTGTGGAGTTACAGAACAGAGCTGGTGCTTGGACCATGGGCTGTAAAACATTGCAATATGAGGTAGCAACATAGGAGGAATTACACCAATCTGATCTTTGAAGCCTGTCAGTCAGCTCTGTTTACCATATTTGTCTACATATCAAGAACAGAAAACAATAATGGTATGAAAAAACAGTAGTCACAAAGTATACAGTTACATGAACAACTGAAAGGCTATAAGAAGACTTTTAGAAAACATGCAGGCTATCCAAGCACTGGTGAAACAAGGTACCAAACATTTCAGTGCAGAATAAAATTGTCCTTGCCTGAAAGGTCTCATTCCTACTGCCAAAAAATCTGAAGGGTTTGAACTAATATCTAATTTATAAATGGTCAGTGGTTGTTTTTTTCTATATTTTTTAATAGTATTATTATTTCTGTTCTTGGTACAACAATAAGGAAGCTTGCTTATTTTTCCAAGCCTTATATTTTTCAAAACTGAGCCAACCGCATATTTTCAGCCTGAGATGAATTTTCCTTCACCTGGCTTTACATCAAGTATTATGAAGCTTATTTTCTTACTGTTTGTAAAGCAATTTGAAATCTTCTCATGACAGATATAATATATCCAAGTAATTATTCAGCCCCATTCATAGCTGAATCTTCTCCAGTGCTTCAGGGCAGAGTTATCTGGTGGCAAGTTGAGCAGCTGAGAAAAAGAAGGCATTTCTCCTCTGTTTCTGCTCACGCAAAACTCACTGATGACAAAAACCTTTTCCAGTGATTTTCTCTTCCAGGGAAGTGGAGCAACTTTTGCCTTGATCAGAACTGATGCATCTGCAGAAGTAGAACTCTGTGTTTCTAATGTGAACAGACTGGTGCCTGAGAAAGTCTTTGCAATATCCTCTTTTATTGCAAAACATGTCTTTGCATTAGGAATAAAGGACAGCAAAACCAGGGTGACAGAAGCTGTAATTTATAATGGCCAATCACACAGTGTTGCAGCTCCTTGCTCACATCATATTAATATGCCTCACTCACTTCAGGCCATGGTGCACATTGGTGGGTATGGTGATGTTCTCCCCTCCCTGTCCCTCATGTGCATAAACTATTCAAAGAGACTGCAGGTCTCAGTGCCTCAGTCTCAGGTCTCAGTGCTGCTTCTACAAACAGAGCATTTGAACCTAGGACATACCCTCCACAGGTTAAAAATAAACCGCGCAAAGTATGGCTACAGCAGCAACATTTTGACATGCAATCTGGAAATGTTATCTTTTGAAACAAACTAAGCACAATGTCAGGCTTGGAAATAACAATTATTTTAATGTATCTGAGTCCTGTGTCAGACACAGCAAGCAAGATTCAGCTTCAGATTAAGGAACAGAAATTTGAATATGAGCTATCTGGGTAATGTTCCTTTGTAGCCAGTGGAGTTCCAGGGCTTGATTATGGCTTTCCTGTTGCACATATAGATGACTAATGTTACTGAAGATGCTCTGCTGTCTCAGTGACATCTGCACAGGGAGTAGGTACAGCACAGGCCCTGCCTCCCAGGAGCAGCAGCCACAGGGGCTGGGTGAGCTACCCAAGGCACCTGCCCAGCCACAATGTGCCTCTGTTGGGGCAAAAGTGTCCTCTCCATGCTCAGTTTTTCAAAAGGGCTACTCAGCTTAGCCAAATGATCACATTACTGGGGTGCCTTCCCTAGATTTCCATTGGCTATTTGCAAATAAGGACTCTCCACTCAGCTTCCTCAATTATGGAGTATTAAACTTATTCCTGCTCAATGGGCTTATTCAGAAGCTTAACAATTTGCATTTTTTGCCATTTGAGATGCCCTAAGGTATCCTGAGCTTTCCCACAGAGCTGCCAGGTACAACATAGGAGCTACATGAGGCTCCCATACCCTTGGAGCTGCAGCTGGAGACACGGCTCCACTGCTGGGAGCACCTCAAATGGCACTTGGTGCTCATCCTTAGGCAACCAGAAGTGCCATATGTCCGTGTGCTCTCTTTTTATCTTTTCCCCTCTGCTAAAATCACTATACTTGATTTATGAGAACCACATCAAGCCTAGGATCTGCTGCTGTGCTGAAGGTATGATGTGTTAGCCATTTCCTCCCCTTCTTTTTATCTCTGTGGCCTGTTCTAAAGGTCCCTCTTCTGTGTCCTCCACTGCTGCAGTGCTCAGAGGTGCCAAGGTGAAGGTCACATTCTCAGAATCTGACAGGCTCATGCAAACCCACACCCTGACCTCAAGGCTTTCTGGACATCAAAGACATGGTTACCCCTTCCTGAAGACATCTTCAGCTTGTCATGGGATCAGGCAGTGCAGCAGCAGCACCTCCAGGCAGCTCACTCCCATGAATATACTAAACAGCCTAAATGCCTTGAACTCAAGTGGGCACTGCTTATCATTGAAATGTTTTTTTTCTCCACATACAGGTACAGATGGTCTCAGCCTTGTGTCTTCTGGCTTGCAGGTAGCTCAAGTCCTGCTGTGTCTGAGCATCCTTTTTTTTCCAGGAATCCTCCTAAGTGGATTGTTTTGCAGTCTGCCAGAGATAGGTCTTCATAACAGGTTGCCATGGGGTGGGTGACTGGGAAAGTATGGCAGAAATCTGTTAGAAGAGGAAGTTGGGAGTGAAGTTAAGATAGCGGGAAGACATTTTAGACAGGCATTAAGAATAAAATAAACCCTAGCTACAATAGAAGGCCCATTACTCAAAGGAAATTATAAATCTGTCAATAACAATGCAGAAAATGCAGAAGTACTTAAGGGTTTTAGTTTATATTTGGAGGAAGGAATATGATGCACCCACATCACATGAAGATGATGAACTGTGGTCAAGTTAGCAAACAAGGTCAGCTGATGGTAAGATGCATCTCTGGGGATAAATACTGCCACATCAACCAACCTGCATTATTTGCACCCAAGAACTGTAAAAAAGCAGGATGTGCAGTACCTCTTGCCTACTGATACTTCTTGATATATTTTGGCATTAACAAAATCAAATGTAGTTAGTGTGAAATTTCAAAAGACTGGAAGTGTGCAACTATTGTGCCAACATTAAAACATGCAAACACATTGTGGGGGAGATCTGTGTAAGAAAAGATTTAACTTTGCCAATCTCTGATAAAATAGTGGCAAAACAGATAAAGAATTCAATGAAAGCACAGATATGTATTCAGAGTTTCAACCTTTACATCCTGATACAAATGTGGCAGTACAAAATACAAATAACCCAAACAGTGCACAGGTTCAGAAGATTTCAACAAGTCCTCAGTGGGTTCATCATGGAATGGTGTGTTTCTAGCAGTGTTTTATGCTGCACTAACACTACTGAATATTTCTGTCGCTGATGTGGAAGTAAAAAGAAAATAACCATTGATAACTTTGCAGGTGACACAGAGATGGAGTCCTAAGTAAAGATGAGCCCAAGATATTTGTATTAGTGGTATGGACGACTAACACATACAGAGTGGAACAAAGTAATCGAGGAAGCAAATTTTCCTTCTGTTCATATTAGGAGATTAAGACCAGTTCCCTTTCTGGTAATGATGCCTCTGTTATGTATAAAACATGCTACACTTTACTCACATCAATTATCTTCTAAACAATACAGGTTTTACTCATGTACCTTTCTGAGTGTTGTCACTTACATGAACATTTGCACAGCACTACAGCTGTGATTGAAAACCCAGAGTAACTCCCCTAGAACATGTTTTCTTATCTGCCCTCCAATATTTCTTATGCTTTGTGGGGCATTCGAGGCCTTGATAAACTTCTCTGAGAATCTCCTTGCCTGAATCTAATCCTGTTACCACCTCTCAGGCAATTTGCTATGAATTGCTAGAGATTTCTCTAAATCAGATTAGGTGTCATGGAGACGACGTTTTGACACCAGCACATCCTTTTCATCACTGTGTCTGACACTAATGCTTCCATCTGGTGAACAGTCTGCCAGCCAGCAGAGTTATACACCATCCTCGCTTCTGACGAGGGTCCTGCACCACTGGCAAATAAACAGCTAAAAGGACACATCCCTATTTTCTGCAAACCACCCTTTCTCCCAGATAACATATGGACACCCTCGTCTTTGAGGGCTGTTCTACAGATTCAGCTTCTCCACCACTGCTCCTTCAGGCTTCAGGTTTACCAACATTCATTATGCTTTTTCAGATAGATTTCAGCACAGTTTTACAGACTTTATTCTTTTCCCCAGACCTTTCTATGCATTTGCATTCCAGAGCTCCATAATCTGTTTCTAAATTGTATTTTATATTTTTAAAGGACAGCTAGAAGTCAAAAGAAGGAGAATTATTCATAAGAAGTTATCCTTGTTCAACCCTTACATAATTGATTATAGCTTTGATGAAGAGCACTGCATTTTCTTTCCCCTATGTTTTATATCCATGTGAAGATAACCCACTTAGAAATATCTTTCTTTAGCCTACTTTATAGACTCCTTTGTGTGCTGCTGTGTAGATTGTTTAATCTTTTCACTGGAATATACGTTTGCCAACAGTAAGAGCCTCATTAGAAATAATAAACAAAACACTCGGCTGTGCTGGTATTGCAAAATAAAAGACATCTCAGAGCAGTATTAAGGAATTTTAACATTAAAACTCATTAAATACATGTGATCTAGCTCATCTAGGGTAGGAAATACAAACTGTACCAGTAAATAACATGGGGAAAATCGGGCCTTTTTCACTAGTATATCCTGTACCAAGGGCCTCCAGGACATATAATGATATGGGTTAGCAATGGCATGTGCAAGCAGTAAGAGTGACTTGATGTGCAGCATGGAGCATGTATTTACACAGACAATGTGCTACTGTGTAGAAATATCAGAGCTGGCCTTGACCAAACTGGCTCAGAAAGCAGATGCAGAGTGACTGCATTAGTATTGCTTTCCATCTGGGCTAATTAGTCCAGCTAATAGACAGGCTAAATCAGCTGGCACAGAGCTCTGCAACTTCACATGGGTTTGTTCCTAAGCTTGGCCTCTGTGAGCCAGCTCTGATTGTGCTATTTGAAAACCTGTTTTGCCCCAGAAGCCTTTGTTTACTGCTGCACAGCAAGTCTCTGTGAGGTACAGAGTGACTATAAAGATAAACTCTTTTTCTGGAGGGAATGCAGCATAAAGGCTGGGGTCCCTGCTGCAGGAGGATGGTACATTTTCCATAGATATCATACAATGCAGTGCACAGAGAATCTCATGGGCAGAAACTGCAGTCCGAGCATCCAAATCCTCCCTGCATCTCCTCTCCTAAGCATCTATAAACCATATCATATCCCAGGCACAGAAAAAACCACTTAACCTGGATTTCCCACGGTGTCACTGGGAACACTGCCATCAGCACTACTGGAACAGAAAATACAGGATAAAAGCTGTCTGATTTGGAGAATTTACACCGTACGAGGAAGAAGGCGTGCCCCAGTAACACTGACCGTGGTGCCCAAGGCCAGGTGTGTTTCAGGACATGTTCCCATCGGCTGCTGTGAGTGGTTCATGCACTCCCAGAGCTGTGAACTCACTCCTTGCCTCCTGCTCACCATCAGAGCAGGGCTGAGCCTGCCAGTGAAAGTATTTCCCTACAATCTGGCATTGGGCAATGCTTTGCCTCGGGCTGGCATTTCCAATGTTGCAATATAACCTACACTGTCCCTGAAAGCTGAGAACTGCTTCACAGGGACACCTGGGCTTCAGGTGAGGTTTGTCCTCACCTTGCCACATGTCAGACAGCTTCCTCATTGCCATTAGCCACCAGGAGATGCTGCTGCTTCTGCCGACTTCCACAGCACCAGCTTTCAAACTGGCCTGTGCAGTTCCTGTGCACAACATTCTCTTACCCTCTGGGTATTTTGGACCACCATAAGGAAAGCTGAAAACTTGCTTGGAGTGTTCTGGTGTTAAGGATCACCACTTCTCTAAAATTAAAATAAAGATTAGGATGCTACTTTGAAACCCCCCATGTCTCCAAAGAGAGCAAGTAAAAATATGTATTTACAGCACTCAAACCAGACAACAAAATTAAAAAAGGCTGATAAAACATTAGTGAAGAAACAGGGAGAAAAAAAAGTTCAACCAACAAAAATCTCTCTCTATCTACTAAATTAGTTGTGCACATTCCTTGACCCCCATGGTGGGAATTCTGCTGTCCTTACACTCCTTGGAGCGAATCACAAACAATGGGACCTGTTACAATCCGTCTCTTGCTCAGACTTTTTCACAAGGACCCTTCCCATGCAATTAATCTGTGCAAACCTTCCAATTCTATTCTGTTTTGAGAGGCACTTTGACATGGCTGCTGCAAGCCTGCCAGTAGCGCTGCCTGGAGGTGCAAGTGTAAGTGTAGCAGAGGTGCTGGGTCCCAGCAGCAGCCTTGATATCGTGAAGTCCTTTCTCCATCTGGTGGCAGGACTTGTAGGGAAGAGAGTGAAAGTGGGGCTAAATCCACCTCTTTCAACAGAAAAATTAAAGACTTCCCACTCTTACCCCTTTCCCAGCACTATATAACACCACTTCCATAAGTAAATCTATATTTGCCTAAGGTTTATGAATGAGTTTTATCCATTGGAACTTAGATTTTATACCTATGTGTGACTTAAGAAGTGATACAAATACATAAATGGAATTCAAGTACCTGCTAATTTTTGGCTTCTGCTGTTCTGCAACGATAATGAATAGAGGAAACCAATTCATCAAATCTGCCTTTGAGGGGCTTTGCAAGAACCCACTGTGTGCTGGGATCTCTGATTTCACCCAGAAAAGAACATCACAGGTAAAGCACAAAGAGGTATTTCTGTGAAGAAGAAATAATTCTGCTCTAGGAGCTTTTGAAAATTTTCTGTGTGTTGAAAAGGCCACAAAAGAAGATGCATTGAGGTCAGGACATTCCCTTACCTCTGAGAGGTTGTAAATCTGTCTGTGTTTTCTAGTAAGACTGGAGATAACTTAGCTGCTATACCAGGAAAAGTGCATCAGCCAGCTCACATCCTGTACAGCTGTAACCAGCTCTAACCAAGGCCCTTGGAAAGCAAATACAGAAAATCTGAGCAGAAGTGTAGGAGAAAGTGGTAGGAGAGAATTCGGAACTAAATGTTGGTGACCAGATGTGACTAATCCACCTGGTGACCGGGTGTGAAATGTATTTACAGAATGTTAAGAGCCATATATTGCCCACACAAGTTGAGTGTCCAAAGTGACCACACTGCATGAACACAAACCTTTCCTGAAATGACCAGAATTATGGCCACAAGATAGGGGAAATTTACTTAGTCTACTGTCAAACTATCTAAAACGCCAAGACACTGGGAAATGCTTTAAACAGAGTTAGAGGGGGAACAAAAAGCCGAAGGAGTCTGGAGACAAAATGACCTTTATTGTAGCTGCTTAGGGCCAGGACCTGAATAGCTTTAGAGACTGAATTATCCTCAGCTCTTAACGAATAATCTCTACAGGTTACACTTTGAGAACATCAGCTGGGCAATATTTCAGTATGTGCTGTGTGGGCAGAGGCTTTGATGTTCAGAGTGTCAATCCAATGTTTTGGAAGGCACTCTTATCATTAGAAAAAATATGTTAAGGTGAAAAAACCCCATCCAACCTGCATAAAATCCCCTCACAAACAAGAGGGACAGGAAAGCCTTGCTAAAAACACATCTCATAAAATTATTTACAGTAACTGAGACTGAGGTCGAGGGAGTTGTTCTGCACTTCCACCACTACAGCTGTGATAGGAGTTCAGTCTGTAGTCTTTGGAGAGGTGAAACAATATCTTGTTTCAAAGGGAAATCACCAAAACAAGCTGTAGGGTTTTGTATTATGATCAGATAGAAAGGCCAAACAAAACAAACATTGGAACAGTTCTTGAGAGTCAGCAGAAACTACATTATATCCTTCCCTTATTAATTCATGTTTATTTTAACCATCTTTCCTCCTGACTTACTTTTCTGTAGACACGAATGTTTATAACCAGAGACTCAGACCAGAACCTTTTATTCTTACTTCTGGTTTTGGTTCCATTTGAAGCCAGTAACAATTCTAATTATTTGGTGGCCTTGAACTGCTTCCTAGAAAAAACATGCCACTCTTAAAAATGGGAAGTCCTGTGATATGTCTGTAACCTACCTTCAGCTCAGACATCAGGTGTTTGGGTTGGACTAGATGATTTTTAAAGGATCCTTCCAACCCAAACCATTCTTTGAGTGCCTTAGCACAGCATTTCCCCTTCTCTCCACCTTTCCCTTGGAGCTGAAGGAGAGAAGCTGTGGGGTGGTTCTCTGCCATTCCCACACCCACCCCTAGCAGAGTTGTGTCTGCTTGCAGACAATACAGCAATGGAAGGGCACAGACACACAGAGGGAGGTGAGAGACCATAAATGCATAACCCCACAGCCATAGGTAGGGACAGGCAATGGGACTGACAGTGGAAAACGGAGACTGAGGGGTCTGACAGTGCTGGCAGCCACTCACCCCCACAACATGGATGGCAGTGTCCTTCTGCCAGCAGTGTTCAGAGCTCACTTTGTGCAAGTGCCAAAGGACCCCTGTGCCAGAGAGATCCCTTCCAAGGGGCTGTGAAGCAGCATGGCATCAGGGTGCAGGGACAGGAGTGGCTGCACACAGGGCAAACCATACAAGCAGAAAAAATTAGGACCGAAAGGAGGAAGATGCAGTCACACAGCAGAGCTTTCCCCGGGCTGAACAGGTCCCTGCAGGGAAACACAAGCCTTTCCTAAGCTGCTACTCTGAGAGGGCTTTCATTTCCTGTAGGAATCAAAAGAAACATAAAATTAATGGTTCAGCGTCAGAGGATAAAAAAAAGTGTTATCGAAACTGCTTTGCAGGTCAGGTTTGGGTTTGGTTCAGTTCACTGTTAATGACATTGGTTCCGTTTAGTGAAATTTCCCTCTGAAGCCCCAATAGCTTTAAAGGTGGCTGAGTGCCTAAACTGATCTTAGACGAAGCCACCAAGGTTTTACAGTGTGAGGCCAAAGAGAGCCTCATCTCACATCCTCAAATACGAGTGAGACATTTAGTACTTTTGGAAGGACTTAAATACATGGAAATGGTGGTGGAGTAAGCAAGGACAAGGTCAGAGTGAACTGGTAACTTCACTCTCCATGTAAGGGTAGAAGTATCCTCATAGGGAATGAACACAGAGTAAAGAGCAGATCATAATTTCACTCCTTAATTTACCATGTACTAACTGCCCATCATAAATAGTCCTTACTACCTAGCTAAATCATGCCATGCTAAATCACATTTTTAGACAAGAGATTAAGTCAAAAGAAGGACTAGATCCTTCTATGGCATCTTCAATTAAGCACCCAACATATTCTCTAAAAAACAGAAAGTGTGGGTGTACAGTAAGTAAGTTTTACTAATTTGTTCCATTCAATTATTATTAAGAAAAAGGAAATTATCAACAGCTAAAACACTTTTCATTTGTTTCCCATATTGGTCTTCCTTCTCAAAAGCGACTCTCACCCTCACAGCCCACACACATCCACCCCTGAAAAAAACAAGAAATCACCAGCCCAGATTTGACTTTTTGGCCTCCCTTCTATTATTTGCAGTGACACGTCTTTATTTTTGGACTGTGGCTTTTAAATTTGAGACTAACAATAGCAGCCGCCCCCAGCACGCCGTTTGCGTGGGGGGAATGTTTTGTATACAGAACTGTCTCTGTCCCTTCCTCCCATCACTCACTCCGCCTACACATCATCCTCCGAGTCAATCTTCTGTGCAAATCGGTGAGACACAAAGCAGAAGCCCAGCTCTGGGTTAGTTAACACGAGGAAGTTCAGTCAGGCATGGTAGCTTGTGACTCCTTGTTCCACACTGCAAACAGGACAGGACTTCACAGCAGTTGGGTCCTGTCCTAGAAATAGGCTTGCAAGTGAGCAGTTCATTCATTTCAATAATCTTATCTGAATCAAAGGACTGATACATATAGTTATATGGGAATGTTCTCACTAGGGAATATGAATTTTCCATTGAGTTCTCTAGCAGTGCTCAGTGTTCAATAATTCTGAGGGAGGCACAACAAAACATCAGACGGAAAATTAAAAACTAACTTCCCTATAAGTGAGATTTCCATTGTTAGGTACTTCTTTCACACCCTAAAGTGTTTGTGCATATCTCTGAAAGAAACCCAAACCAAACTTACCCCATCTAATACCCTGGGATTTGTTTCCAGCATTGTGGATTCTGAGCACTGACTCCTGCTGCACTACTGGCCTCAGCAAAACCTTCAGGCAGGTATGAGCACAGGAATCTCAGAACACACCTGCCCTGCACGGTTTGCCTGAGCACACCATCCCCATGACTAATGATTTCCACTGCCTGCTTTAGAACCCTGTTTATAGCTTGAATTCTTTAAACATGAGTATAGCTACAAAGAACATGCCAGTTAAAGCCATTCCTTTGACTGTGGCACTGTATCTTCCAGTTCTTCATGCATCCAAGGATTTAGGTAGTTTTTCTGGCTGGTGCTCTACACTGAGATAGCATTTTCCATAGACAACATAGGGATACAGTTGGAGTTAATTATTAAGTGATGACAAAGGGTACAGAAACTACTGGGAAAAATTTATAGTTTAAATTATTCCTTTCCCTGTTATAACTTGAAATTTTTTTTGCCTAATGCTTCATCCCAAGGAGCCGAGTTCCTCTGCAGTTCTCCCCAGCACTCAGAATGTTGTTAGATGTGAACTGTGTATTTCTGCCATTTTATCTAATGTTTCTTTTCCTAAGCTGTCACAAAAGAGGAGGGTAAAGATCCTGATCCATCTGAGCTGTGCTTAGTGCAATTTAAGTTGGATATCAGAAAAAAATTCTTTTCAGAGAGAGTAATCAGGCATTGTAATGGCCTGCCCAGAGAGGTGGTGGATTCACCTTACCTGGAGGTTTTTAAACTGAGTTTGGACATGGCACTGAGTGCCATGATCTGGTAAAGGGATTGGAGTTGGACCAAGGGTTGGACTTGATGATCTCAGAGGTCTTTTCCAACCCAATCCATTCTATGATTCGATGATTGAATATTGCACCAGGAGGTGCCTGCCTTCCCTAATGATCTCCCAGCACACCTGAAAAGCAGGGGTGTTCTGCTGAATCTACAGGGGAAGCATCTCCAACTGGCCAGAGGCATTAGCTAAGCACCTCAGAAAGTTTGTCCATGGAAGGAGAGTTCCAGAAGAGCTCTTCTGATCCACCAGAGGTCAGGTAAGGAGGTTTTTCAGAAACAGCTCATTTTTCTAGTATCTGGTTTAAATTTTTAGCCATCTCTCTGTTGATGAAGGATATGGACTGCCAGAAGAAATAGAACTGATATTTCACTCTTGAGAAAAACAATGCAAGTTTACTAATTTTCTAATGAGAACTCCCAATGTCAGCTCAGAACAAGTGCTATTTTGAAGAAAAGCATCTGAGCTGTGTATCAAAGTGTCCATGGTTGTCATAGACAAACACCACACCTGCACATTAAACAGCACTTTTTTCTGGCAGTGGAAATAGAGAGCCCATTTTGTTTCTAAAGCTGTTTTGAATTTTTGAGATACAAAGGCCCTCAGCTGGAGTTTCACCAGTCACTGTCATTACACACAGGCCATGATCCTCCCACTATCTGTATACTCTGAGTAATGGCTCAACCTGGTTCAGTTATGCCTCCCTGAACTTTCTAGCTCTATGTCCTCGTGTCTTCCAGTGCTCAGGGAGAGCTCAGTTCCCAAGGAATGACAAAATACATTCTAGCTGAGCCTTGAAGCATTAGTGAGTGTAACTGCTCCATGTGAGCAAATACAACCTGCTGTAATTGTTAATTGTTCTGGCTCTGTATGATGGATGTTTCTTAGCTGACAACCATGATTTCAGCCACATGACTAGATCAAGACTTGGGTTGGTAAGAGTCACAGTTAGGAAAGCACAGGGGTTTAAGGTTCAGGTTGACAAGGGCTATGATGTAGGGTTAAGAGTGGATGTAGAAAACTTTGCTGAGGCAATGTTGGGGCTTGTGCCCTACCTAATTTTAGGACTTCACCTTACAGAAGTTTGGATGTTAAGATTAATTCTAAGATTTTTGTTGGGAAAAAATTTAGGCCATCAGGGGCTGATGAAGAAAGACCAGTACCGGACTGAGCAGAAACCCTTGGTAAATTTAGGGCTGGTGCCCAGAGGAGTATGAACCCAACACCAGTGCAAATCCTTCCTTAGTTTTAACACAGTGAGTCCTTCCAGCCTCATAAAAACTAAAGATGCCATTACTGTGTTCAAATCATGAAAACTTGCCAAATTCAGAACTAAATAAAACTCACTGACTTTGCTTACCTGCACCCTCTTCCATCACTTGAACCTTAAACTCAGCTCTTCCAGCAGACCTCACTCATTCCCAGGCCCAGACCTCGTTCAGGTGCCAAATATAACTCCAATTTAACTTTTTGTCACAGCCTGAATTATAACCACTCCTGTCATCCAAAAAACAATTTAAGTTACTCCTAAATTTAATCTTACTGGTTTTTCCTTGCCCCAGATCTCAGTGTTAGGCGGGGTTGGTATGATAGACATTGCATGGTGTCTGAAATGAGTTAATAAACTAGCTTAGGATTGGTGTTAAACTTACAGTTTTGAGAAGCAAACCCCAAGGATTTCAGTTTGTGGCTGTCTACAGCGAAAATCTGTCTGGCATTAACACAAGTCACATCAATAATTTCAGATCTGGGGCTAGAAAAGGTCAGTAGATTCCAATAGGCTGAAGAGTTTACAACCTCTGGAGCTTCTCCTCTACCAAAATCAGGCATCAAGCCCAGAATTACTAAGTCTATGTGTTTCTGGCCTCTTTTGTGGTATTTGGTATATGCACTCCTGTAAACAAACTTCATGATGAGACAACCTAGGAATTAAATCTAAGTGACAGAATACTTCTGTTCTAATAATTCCAACGTTAGTTTTGTAAATCACTTAGAAAAATACAAAGGTAATGAAGTCCAGGCCTCAAAAGCTAGGAAACATAAATAAACCTTATTAATTAAATTCATTAAGTGCACACATGCAAGAGCATTATAATTCAGCCTTTAATTGCATGACAGCACAGTGGTGTTGCTTGTGTTATTGAATGCATTGGGAGAATAGTCCTCCTCAGCATAAGGAAGAATAAACTCATGACGGGTAGTTAATAATGGTGTAATTATTAGGGTTCCTACCTCAGAAGCTGAAAAAATGGTAAAGTGTCTGGTAAATGGGGGAAATTATTCCTGAAAGGAGAAATAAAAACATCACAATTAGGGAAAATACAGAATTTGAACAAGCAAAACACTGTGCTCACCAAATGATGGTCATCAGACAATATGTTCAGATGGGAGACCCTAACTGTAGGTCAAAGATAACACTACCTCAAATCACAAGAGTGTTATGAGATAATTAATTTCAGTGGTGAATGCAGATTAAGTCAGATATCATTAAGACACAAGCACAGGAGTGCCTGCAAAGAAATACATCAATACCAAGCTGGATATATGAAAATGTATTTTCAAGAGGAATATTGAAAGAAACACTGATGAAGTACACACTCCCATCTTATGGGGGAAAATAGCACATAAGAACAGAATTAAAAAACCCCACCTACATGCCTTTATGCAAGTATTCTGATACCTTGTTTACAAAAACAAAAAAACCCAAATAAGAAGACATAAGACAGTTCCAAGAGACATGTAAAGAATATAAAAGTCTAGATGTTGAAGTTAGCAACCAGTCACTCAAGCTCAAATAGCAAAAAATAATCAGAAGTAAAAATAAAGCATTGAGACTGTGTGCTTAAAATAAGACAGGTTCACTTTCTGTGCTCGGTTTGGACTAAGGACTCAATGGAAACAACAGAATCTGTTGCGCAGTTTTACACCACAGTGACATCAGCACATTCGGGAGGAGACGCTTCAGTGCCCAGCACTTGTATCTCGATGTGCCTCACTGAACACATGAGTCCAGGCCAACACAGCCCTGAAATCTTGAGCACTCATGGTCACAGTGCTTTCCAAAGGCATTTTCTTTGCAAAGAGATCAAACAGGCACTTCAGCCATTCATATGACTGTGCTGAATCAGTAACACTGATGAGAACAAGACCAGAAGCTACTATGTCTGATCTAAATAACATTTAACTTATCTGCTTCGTTGGGAGGACAGTAAGATATTCATGGTCCCTACTCTTGTTGTGAAGGCTAATTAATATGTGTTGTATAATTCTGCTAAGACTGAGAAAATTGCTTAATAAAACTGAATTCCTGAGTGGTTTATGACTATGATTTACTCACTCAGGACTTTCATTAAATAATGACAAAAAACTATAGAATGTGTTGGATATTAAACCAGGCTTTAAGGAAGCACAGGGTCTAGAAAGCACAGCATTGAGCATGGACAGTATTTGTGGGAAATGTAGGGAGGGACAGCTTTCCAGCTGAGCCCCAAAACAGAAAACTATAGGAGCATATTAGGAATTTTTATTTTCTCTCTATTACAAAGAAAAAGAAATTTATAACTCCATAAATATTAAATATATCAGTGAGAAAAAACTCATTTTATATATTTAGTTACTGTGATCAAATGTGTTCTAGACATAGAAAGCTTCTTCACCCACTTGACTGTAAGGGTGAGGGTTGAGTACAGTCCACGGAAAATTCTTTAATATAAACCTCACAGAATCTCATACAGAAAATGCATTTGCAATTCTGACATGTGAGAGCGTTCTCAGGCAAAAAGCAATAGAAGTTTAGTATAGGCAAATATTTGGTAGATTTTGTCCTCTAAAGCAGAGTTGCTTTAGTCTTACCAAGTGTAGGGGCCCAGAGAAATGACCTGAGCCAAGGGTTGGGTTGTGGTGGTGCCTCCCCCACCACCCCCAGGCCACACTGTGATCTGAGGAACGCTCAGGATCTCAGGTGCTTCCCTCCCGTTGTGGGTGGGTCATCAAACTAACACACAGATTTGGTAGCTCTGACTCAGAAAACTAGAAATAACTTTCAGCAGCAATCCCACCCTACTATGTTCAAGCATAAAATTCTAGAACTCTGTTTCACAATGCGCTGGGTTGAATTTTAATTGAAAAATCAACATGAATGACCAGCAAATCCTATAATTCTTTGGTAGCAGTAATAGCACTAGTATAGTGGACCCCAAAGAACCTCTTTTTATAAACTCAGGCATAATTATTCTAGATGCTGCACAATGAAAAATATCCTGTGTCAAAGAGTTTCATGTGCAAGTGCAACATGAAGCACAAAAGGATATAGAGAGGAAGTATGAGAAAAAAATAGGTAATTTGTGACAGCATGAGCATGCCAGTGTATTGACTGGTCTTCTCCTGGGGAGAGGCAGCTCAGGAAAGGAATGTTAATGACAAGCCAGCAGGAAGATGATGATGAATCCTGGTAAGTAATTACAAGATGGGAAAAGGGTAGACTAGACAAAAGCCACTGACAAATCTAATGAGTAGCCAAAGGAGGCATCACAGGTCACTTGAAAGCAAGAGTCAGTTACTCATTTTTCCCTTCCTTGAACTTGTTGTGTGACTTCAGACAAAGCACACTTTGTCAGGATTTCCAGAAGTAACTTCAGCAAGTCATTCTTTTAGATGTCTAGTCCCAGGTCCTTCAGAAGCACATGACTTTCAGAGAGCAGGTATCTCATCTGCTTTAGAAAATCAGGCTTATGGAACACTTTGATATTCTTATCCTTTAAAAGGAAACAAAAATGCTTACCTGAGTTGATTGTCTCACTGTACTAGTTACTAAATGCATGCATGAAGTGATGGATGAAAGGGTACCAAAAAGTGAACAATTACAAACATATAACCACTGATTGAAAAAGGCTGGTATACACCTCTGAACAGTTACATGGAAAAGGGAAGTAATATGGTAAGGCTACACAGCACCTATAGATATAGAGGCAAACAAGGTCCCATCCCATGCCAGCTAGAGTATTAAGAACAAATGAAAGTGAGGCCAAAGATCACATGTATCTAGCTATATCTGAGATTTTGAATCTGTTTATCCCATAAAGTAAAGCATATTATTTCCCAAGGAATCAGAGAAGAATAGAACAGCCATTCTCCAGTCACATCAGGCCACCAATACAGGTGAGACAAGATTCGTGTTTCATAAATCACTCTATCCCAGGGAGTCAGTGACCCGTGAACATCAAAGAAACTCTTCTGTGCTTGGTCTCCATCCTGCTTTTGAACTAAATGCTAGAGAAGATTGCTGCACATTAGTTATGATTCTCACGTGAGTAATAAAGGAGTAATCATACAAATTTACAACATTACTAAAGCAATCATAGCTAAATTATAAGGAAAGTTTGTCTTATTAATGACTACTACTCAGAACATTTCCATCATCTCTTCTGCTGCAAGAGCAGTTTACAAAGTCCAGCAACTGAGTGTCTGTAACCTGTCCATGAATGATAAATTCTCAGACCTCAAAGGTGCCTCTGCTTCCATGCCCATGTGGTGGGGAAACTAAGTTCCCAAGCCACCACTAAGACCTCTGACTTGGGAAGAATGTGTGATCCTGAACAACTGAATGGACAATAACTAGCAGAGCATCTCCCACCACACTGCAGGTCTCACTGCAAACCATGTCCTGGGCTTCATCAACAGAAGTATGGCCAGAGGTCAAGGCAGGTGATTCTCTCCCTATACTTTGATCTCATGAGACCCCAGCTGGAGGAATGTGTTCATATATAAGAAGGGCATGGACTCACTGGAGCACATCCAGAAGAGGGACACAAAGATGCTCAGAGAGCTGGAGCACTTCTCTTATGAAAACAGACTGAGGGTTGGGGTTTACCCTGGGGAAGAGAAGGCCTTACAGCACCTTCCAGTACCTAAAGGGCAATTATGAGAGAGCTGGAGAGGGTCATTTGACAAGGGTACATAGCCTTTGGATAAGAGGGAATGACTTAACACTAACATAGGGTAGATTTAGATTCCATATAGGGAAGAAGTTCTCCCCTGTGAGGGTGGTGAGGCACTGGAACAGGTTGCCCAGAGTTGTGGCTGACCCCTCATGGAAGTATTCAAGGCCAGGCTGGATGGGACTTTGAGCAACCTGGTTTAGTGGAAGGTGTCCCTGCCCTGCCAGGGTTTGGAACTATACGATCCTTAAGATCCATTCCAACCCAAACCATTCTAGGAGTCTGTGATCTCATTACATAAAAGAGATTAGTGCTACTCCCCATGTGCCCCGTGATGTGACTCAGAGCTTTGCATTACAAGAACAAGCAACTCTTGGGGCTGGAGGAATTGTTTCACTTTGTTGAACTTCACGTGGTATTTTCCTACCATATTTTATGAGATTTCTAAAACATGCATTTTCATTTCAGTTGCACACTTCCACTTCTTCACTGGCACAAATTCTAATCTTTTTACAAGCATTGGGGAACACACTTGCACAACATCAGATGCTTATAGGAGAAGATTGGTACAATGGGGCATAAAGAATTAAAAAGATAGTGAACAGTGTTCTGTGAAATTGTTGCACTTTTATCTCAGGAATTTCCTTCACTTGCACCTGGGATGACATTTACTTGAATTACCATATAACAAGAGAGATGATGCACCAAATAGCTGATTGACTCATAGCCAATGATTCAGTAAAAGGTCAGCCTTATACCATACATAGTCAACATAAAGGCTTCATCCTACTGTTAATGAAGTCAACATCAAAAGTCTCATGGACTTCAAAGTGTCAGGGAGCAGGAGGCTTTTACTTCAGGATGTTCAGCAATGTCTCATGACGTATCCAGACAACAGCTCATGTACTGAAAGACAGCTCTGCCATAGTCATTAATAACATTTATAATGTAATTTTACGGCAAGTCTATAGCTGTTGGCACTTTGGCCATGGGGCTCTATGTGGTGGAACATAACATGAGGTCCAAAAGGCCCCAGGGTTCTGCAGGAGTTAAAAAATGCCAAAGCAATGAAATAATATTTACTGACTTTATCTCATATAGTAACACATTTGAAAAAAGGGACTAAAGGTTTGGAAAGAACATTGCGTAATATGAATTTTTCATTTCTTTAGCTGTTTTTGCCTCTTTCTGCTGCATGTGTAACATATTGCATGAAACTGTGTGCAAGTTTTACTTGCATCCCTCAGGCTGAATTGACTTGATCATTATCTACAAGAGGAAACATCTGTACAGATTATTAAGTCTGGCTTCAGGGTCTGAAATTGTTAATTAAAATATAGATGAGATAAAGGAAAACACCAGCAATTACATCACCATCTCTAAGAACCATGACTTAGTTCTCAGTTCTGTAACCTGGGGATTTACTACTCTTATCTAAGGTTTAGGAAGCACTTAGGATTAAATAAAGATTAGAGTAACCTCCTTACCTGTTCTGCCATCACACCAGCACTTATCGGGGAAAGTTTCCGTGACTGATTAACCCACGGCGAGAAAACGCTCAACTGCCCTGAAACACTTTCTCGAGGCAATGGCACCACCTGCAGACTGCGCTTGGAGGAGCGGCGGCGGCACAAGAACGGGGACAGGGGCAGAGCAGGGACGGGGGCAGCGCAGGGACCGTGGCAAGGGCAGAGCAGAGCAGGGACGGGGGCAGGGGCAGAGCAGGGACCGGGAGCAGCGGCAGAGCAGGGACGGGGCAGCGGCAAGCAGGGACGGAGGAAACGGCAGAGCAGGGAAGGAGCCGCTCTGCTCTCGCAGGCTTGACTGTACAAGGTGGGCAACCCCGGAGCAGCGTGCTCTGTTAGGGCTGCCCATTTTCTCCTGAGTCCATTTTAGCCATACCAAACATAATCCCCCCCCGTTTCTATGCCTTCCTGGATAACACTTCCCTCATGCTTTCTCTTATCATTCAGTCGTTTCCCATCCCGTCCCACCCGGTCCCCGCTCCTCTCCATCCTGTTCATCCACGTTGGGGCACTACTTTCTTCCTCCTGCCCCATTGCCCGGTCCCAGCAGGCAGCTGGAGGTGGGGACCACACAGGGTACACGCATATTGCTCCCCCCAGTGCCTGCTCAAGGTGCTTCTCGAGGTGCCGAAAGGGTAAGAGCACCCCCTTCGGGGAGACACTGCTCCTCAGTTCAGCTAATTAAAAAGTGAGCATTGCTTGCTGGACCAATAAATAGCAAATTGATGATGGATTGACATCTGTAGACTCGTGACTGATAATTAGATTGAGCTAAATTAACTAATTATGTTAAATACTCTCAAGCGGTCAGCTGGGCATGGCCACACACAGGATAAAGCCTTCCTGTGTATAACATGAAAAACTGATTTTCTGCTCTAGGAAACGGCAAGAGATCAAGCCTTACTTGCTCATCTGGCTACCAAGCCATCTCTGCCTACAGTTTTTATACACCATTACAGCTTTTAAGGAATGGAAATGCTATTCTTTCTTTCCTTTTGAAAAGGTGTCTATCACAAGCTTTACTGGCATTGGGAGTATACATTGTGTGTGAGAGGGCTGAGCTAAGGGGAACAAGTGAACCTTTGTGACATTTTCCTCTGTTTTTTGAGGAGACCAATCTTTGAAGTTTTTTAATGTAGGGAATAAAACTGTTACCCAATTGAAGTGACATCTTCCCTATAAACCCCAATTGCTGTCCTATTTGCTCATGCCCTGGCCAGAGGAAGGCTGGCCTTAGCTCCCTTCTTCTTCCTCCAGCCCACGGATATTTCTTCCATCTTTGCTTTACCTAAAACTAAAAAAGCGAAGAAAGACACTTCTTTGTTTTCAGTTGCTTCCAACAAGCATCCACACAAATGAAAAGAAGATCTCTATATGTAAAGGCTCTGGAAGGAAAAGGGAAGATGTGGTCTGACTGCTTTGATCATGCCATTAATGCTAAAATGAAACAGGATAGATGAAAACAGTCACCAGCATCCGGACCTGTTGCCTGAGAAACCATTACCAGTTACCATAAGAAACGAATTCCTTGGAAACAACTTTAGAAGCCAGAAGGAAGTTGCACAACTGTCAGTGGTCAAGGTGGCAGCTCTCCTAACACAGCAACAGGCTAAAGATGTGACCTGAGTAATAACAGCTCATCAAGATGTGTCTGAAACCCTTGTTATTACAGCCCCTGGCAACCAGTCAAGCCCTCCAGGCTGCAGACAGCCAAACTGCCTAACTCCCAGGAATGCCATCACAGGGTGTTTTTTCTTTTTATAGTGCTTAAACATCCTTAAAAAGGATTAATAGCCCTTCGAAGAGGGTAATTACTATATTCTCTACTTGACAAACCAGGAAAATGAGATCTGGAAACTTTAACTGACATATGCAAAATACTCCATGTTATAATTAAGACATCAGGGTGCCTACCTTCGGGGTCAAGCTGCTGAATTATATATTTATTTAATATATTTAATTATATCTGTTTATATATTATGTAAATTGGATTATTTTAAAAGATTTAGAATGAGTCTTGACTTCTGAATTTCCCTTCTGGTTCTGTCACTTGTCTTATTTATCAAAATGCAAAAGGCATATGTAAACCAAGCCACACCTCCTTCGCAATTATGATTGCAGCCTTTAATCTGCTGATGACTGGGAAGTTTTCTGAGTGCCTACAATGAAAATGTTTAACAGCAAATATAATTGCATCATATCTACTTTCCTATTTATACAGAAGTATGAATATGAAGAATTGGGAAGTTTGCTCAGGAGTGACAAAGCAGAAGGAAATGGGCAAGGGACTTCACAGAGTTTCTCTACTGAGATATGGTAAAGGGGAGATGATTTTGCCTGGAAACTAAGCACATCCTATTCCCTACATCTAATGCACTACCAGATTTGAAGGAACATCATTGAACATTCTGTTCTATGAGCAGCAAGAATTTTGGTTACTACATGCAGGGGAAAAAATTCATGCTGCTCTGAACCCCATTACACTCACATGATAATGTGGAATTTCTGTTTTCTTTTATTCTATATAAACTATAGAATATATGGACTAATGTATTCCTGTCTCCTGTAAGACCATGAAAAATATCTGCCCTTTTGTAATTTGTTTTCTCTTCTTTATTAAAAGAACAAAATTAATTTTGACCCAGCATATTCAGCTGTGTGATAAATTGCTGTCAGACGGTTCTAATTCTGAATGCATAATCCAAAGATCCAAAGATCATCAGCTTCTTCACATACAGACAGGAATTCTGTACTAGCCCATTTTTTTAATCTACCATGCAATTATTCAGGCTGATATAGTCTACCAGCACCTGTACATGTTATCTTTGGATGCAGTGAAAAAAAGTAAAGCCCATCATGCATCCTGTGACCTGAGACCTACAGAAACTCCAGGCTCCGTGCACTTACAACACTGTCAGCCAGGTGAGGATTTGTGAAAAGAAGAGCATCTTTCAGGCAGGTTGGGAAGAGCTGTGCATCTTCAGAGACAAGGTGAGACTTGCTATGCTGTGTGACTGGGATAAGCACAGCATGTGGGTTTGTTGGAGGTCTGACATGCAGAATCTCATTAGCAGATGCTGAGTCCCAGGATTTTACAGCATTAGCAAATGATTACTGCAGAAGTAAATATTGGCTAACATCAAGCCCATGAATGCCTGTGAACTTTTGAACTAGGGCAGTATGGTATTTCAGTATATCCACAGAAAAAGACACACAGAATGACATGAAAGGAACTATATACTGAGAATGATTATTTCTCACTGGTCAAACACCAAGACAAGGGTAAAGAGACATTGTGTTCTTAGAGGTGGACACCATAAATAACTGCAAGGTTTGTGACGGTGACTTCCTATGGCTACAGTCAGGGTGGGAAGCTCTGATGATGATTATTACTCATCAGGAACTGAAAATTTTTTGCTGTGAGTTGCCGTAATGGCAAAGTAAAAGTAAATATTCTGAATACTGAGAAAGGCAATAAAAAGGTTCTTGATCTAAAGTGCAAGCCTCTGACTGTGACCAGCATTTCAAGGAGAAATTCAAAGTGTTACAGACAAGGAATTCTGAGCAGAATAAAACATTAAACATATTTTTGTATTTTTTTTCTACCCTGAAGGTAATCTGCAATGAAAATGTAAGAACTGAGTGCCTTCCAATACTTGTGGGCAAATTTCCTACTGAAAGAGCCTCTAAATGCCATTGCATTTCCCCTTCCTCTAAAAGAAAAGACAGCAGCAGCTTTCAGGTGGCACACATACTGGTGGGACAGAAACACCTGCTGCAGTATGTCCATTTCTCTTGCCAAAAATCTGGCTCTGCCTCATTTAGCAGGTCATCAGCATCATTCACCAGTATCATTGCAGGTCATCACTCCTCAGCAACAATACAGAGTTATGAGTAACTGAGTAACTTACCCTGAGAGCTCCACTGCCAAGAATAACCTGTGTCCATGCAGGGATCCCTCAGACAGAACATCAGAACATGTGGCACAGCTGTCTCCATAGGGATCATGGCCGTCCATGGTTACATGTGACTTAAAGTCAGAAGCTACGAATGACATGGAAAATCCAGTGAAAATGAGCCCATTCCTTTACCATAAAAATAAAACCTGCAAATATGCAATAAAAAAATTTAAAGAGCTATAAAAATCACACTGCAGAGAAGCTGAAATCAGCTGTGGGCTGGAGAGTGGTCACACCCCACATCTGTGGTGTGAGCCAGGCTCAGGTGTGGGCACTCCCTGCACGGAGCTGTCGTGAGAGCTGAAGTCTCCATCCCAAGCGCCTGTGTGCACACATGGCCAACCTGTGAATCTGAACTCTCAGAAAACAATGTAGTATGTTGATAGCAACTCCTTTGTGGGAGTTGGCGCAGTCCAAACAGAGCAAGGGTTCCAACTTTGTCTAAACAGGGGTCTGCGATTCATGCTGACACAGAAATCAGCCCCAGGGTTGGTGCAGGCATAGTGGGATAAAAATACCACCTAAACCAGTGGTTAAGGGTGGCTAAATTTCAGAAATTCAGATAACATTGTATTAGTAACAGCATTTTCTCCTCCTTTTGAGACTATCACTTGCTTCCACCTGGGCTCTTAACACTGTGCTGGGAAGGCTGTATTTGCAAAGCATTCCCAATGGAGGCAAGAGGGGCATGGGATGTCAGTCACAGCTGATCTCAGCCATCTCCCCTGGATCAGCAAGCACAGCAGAACCCGTTCTTAACACTGAAGCCATTACTGTTCATTATCTATTATTTCACTAGAGGGCAACGAAGGCTTCCAGACCAGGGTAGACGTTCCCTGCAAAGCCTCGACTTCCACGGAACAACTTCTTTTCTTACTTAGTGTGAGTCAGCCAGGACGATCCAACAGATTCGGGTGTCACCCTTAAACCCTGACCTTGCAAAATGGGCTTGGCCAGAGCCCACGGGGAAGTGGCACTTTGACAGCGAGAAGCCGTGGGAGCACAGCCATCCCTCCATCTCCAGCTACACTCTGTGCATAGGGAAGAGCCAAATCCTGGCAAGTTTGGCTTTCAGCTTTCTTGACCTTTTCTTGTCCTGCCACTGTGCCTCGTTCCCTCTTTCCCTCCCTCTTTCCCTAAGAAACAGCTAAATTCTACTTAATAAAACCCCCACCAGAAGATCACAACTCAGAAGACCAAAAGATCAATTATGGTCTCAGCCAAGTCCATAATTCCTGGAAGGTTTGGTGGAACCTGCTGGCACCCTCCCCCTCTCAGCACAGGACCTGCTGTGTGACCTCCCTTCCCTTCCAAGGCAGCCCCACGGCCCTTCCCAACACAGAGAAGAAAATGGTATTTATTTATTACTGTGTTATTGTAATTTTTTTTATACTCCAGTCAGGTCCCACGAGAGTGTGGGACTGGCAAGGAGAAGGAAAGAAAAGATCATTGGTTGGTTATGAAATAAGGCTCTCAATAACAATTATAAGAGATTAGGTTAGAAGCATGAGAAATACTAGACTTGCCAGTCTTTCTGTGTTGATTTTCACATGCTTTGTATTTTTCCAAATCCTATGTTTATTACTTTTCCCAAAGTGTCACACTGGAATGTAAAAATGGAAAAAGTATGTGGTCACATCACTACTGTGGTGTGTGTGTATATATATATATTTGTCTATAAATATTAATATATAATCACACACATACATGTTGTGTACACACATATGCATACACAACATATATGTATATAAATGTACATATGTATTTGTAGTCTAAACATACATGTGTATGCACATGTGATGAGGTTTACATGAACTTCTACTTCACAAAGTTGGCATTTTCCCAGTAACCTACTGCACAAATATGGGAAAAGAACAGAGAACTTGTTATCCAAAATAGACTTATTCTAAAGCACTCAGCAGATGTTTATTTAACATATGGGCAGTTTAAGTAGAAAAGAAAATGCAGAAAAAATTCTGTAAAAGTACATTTAATGCTCAATAAGTGATAGTTTAGCTTCTAATTTAAAATCCTCCTCTGCTTTTACTTCCTCTTTTCTTTATTCAGGGTTAAATGAAATACAATTTAATCTGTCTAAACAAAATCAGCACAAATACCAAGGCCTTATAATCTTGCAAAAAAATTTACTTATGGAAAACATTAATTTTATGCTTGTGAATAGCACCAACTGATTTCAAATGGGCCAAAAATACAGAAATTGAAGCCTGTCTGTAATTTCATGAGCCGTGTTTTGCAGCTTTATTCAGGAGGCAAAATCCTCACTGGGCTGTGAAGAGGGAAATTGTTGAACAGCAGAAATAATTTGGGGTTTTTTTCAGCAAAGGTAATGATTAGAACAATTATTTCCATTAATTAATTCTGTTGAGTTTATGCTGTTTTACAATAGGCTTGAGGAGGAGTAACAGATCCAATTTCCATTGGGCCCCAAGACCATACAAGATAAGGTAAGACTGAGCTGGTAAAATAGTGAAGAACTGAAGGAATGGAAGGGAATGGTGAACCAAAGGATTGATCTGATGTCAAACCAGTGAGATCCCAAGTTCAAACTATATATCCTAAGAAGAAAAAAATAGGAGGCAAATAAGTTTAAAAATTAGAATATATGAACACTTGACTCAAAGCACAGGGATTGTTGCAGCCTGAGGGACTATAAAATATTCCAGAGTCATGAAAGGTGGCATTTTTGAAGTGGTCTAGTGAATCTGCACTGAAATTTCTGTGAACACTTCAGACATAGTTTTTAATGTTACATTAACTTTTTTTACTTTTAACTAGAACAGTTAATTGATTCTCACCATAATGCAAAGCAATTTTCATCCAAATTCTTGTGCTCCAGCTACATAATTCTCCAGACAGTCAAATCAGACTTGCCAAGCAGAGCTCTTGAGGAAATAAGCAGAGTGATGAGATCAAAGAAATGCTCACAACTAACGAAGCCAGAGAAAAATTGTATTGATAGTGATACCACACACACTCACCCCTGGTCATATGGTACTTTTAGAGGCAGTTTTGAGTCAGGGCAGTCACAACTAGAAATTACACTGGTGGCTGCTGTGACACGCAGACACAGAGTGCAGAGGGCACATTACATCACATGTACATAACATGATCCCTGAAACTCCCCATACACTTCACAACCTCTTCCCAGGACAGCCTGGCACAAGGGGAAGCATCACTTGATGGGGAAAAATGACAGAAAGATCATCAGTTGTCCCTGCAGAACTGGGCCTACCAAGATGTTCTAATGGTTAATAAGCCAAATACTCTAACGATTAATAACCCCAAATTCAAGCTTGTCTGAATCCACCACTGCCTTCCACAGTCAGAGAAGGTTACTAATTTTAAAGAGTGTGTCATCACAGCTATAGCTTCATGAAGATGAACCTTGGATGCTGTAGGTTTGGACCAAAAGTGTGCATTTAAATCAAATGAAAACTTCAATGCATGAGTGAGTCAGCTAATTGGGCAGGAATTCTTATCTTGTGCGGGTCATTGCTCTGTGTTGAGAGTCTAAGGCAGCCCCCAGAAAGCCACACTGCAATACAAGCAAAGTGTGGATGGTGATGATAATGGGACCTCCGTAAGCCAGGAAAAATGATAATCTCTTTGCTATTACAGTCATGATGAATGTGTGGGAAAAGCAAATAAAGCAAAATTCAAATTCCATGTCCAGACACACATGTCCACTATGCAGCCATGAGTCAATGGTCATGGTTGGCAGCATCTCCACCCCTGTGTGTGACAGGGACAGAGCCTGACAGGCTGTCCCGGGTGTCCTGCTGAGGCATGGAGCAGGGAGGAATGAGTGAGCACGGCAGAGGGAGTGCTAAGGTGCCAACAGGAACCACCAACACTCCCGTAACAAGGGCAGAAGCAGAATTATCCAGGGTGTTTTTCCACTCTGAGGGGTAATACCTGACAACCTGGACAAAGACTAGAACTTCTCTACAGATCAGGAAAGAAATGTATGATATAATGTATCCAGGTTTCCCACACTGAAGAGCAGATAAATGCTGTGAAAAGGGAGTAGTAGAGTCAAAATCTCTTCTGCTCTGCTACCATCCATTTCCATGACACCAAACAAAGAAAGCAACAAAGTAGCTAAAAATTCAGAGAAGAACTGATTCACCTCTTCAGTGTCAATCTATTATTGTACAGAACATTTTGTTAAATGTCTCATAGATGCCATTTAGTAATGAAGATGGTCAATGCCAATGCACTCCTCTGCCAAAGTGTTCAGTATTGTACTGGAAATGAGGAAGAGTAGCTGAGATCTATTTTAACAGCATCACTTCTCAGCTTCTCCCTTAATCTGTTTGACTTCTCAGCAGTCAGATGGACATTTTTTCATTCTTTTTAAAATTAAGTCAATCTGAATGCACATCAGTAGATTTGGTAGTAACATAATAATACAGGAGAAGAGGCTGAGAGCTAAAAATGAAAGAGTTTAAGACAGAAACAGAAACCTGAACACTTGTGGGAAAGGACATCAGACTCATGCTGCGAGTGTGAACTCAGATGAACGATAAACTTAGTTTCAATGGCCTTGCCACGGTAAGTTTAGCTGATTCTGAAGCAAGGGATAGGCTTAGTTGAAATTACGTGAGAAAAAAATCTGTGAGAGGAAGAACTGAATCTCTGGTATCAAATTTGCCTCCTTCTCTAGAACAAAAGTTGGAGTTTTTTCCTACACTGCCTGCAGTAAATAGCGTTACTAAACCCACGGTAGCTTTTACTGGTAGTACAGAAGGAAACCGAGAAGAGGCAGTATGCAAACTGTACCATCCATGATGGGAAAATGATGACACAGGCGAAACTTGTGAGGGACCTCACTCTCCCATTGATGTGAAAGCGTTCATTGGCTTCGTGCTTTTGATTCACATTTATCTTCCTTCTAGAGAAAAACACAGAGCAGTAGTAGGGAGAAATGAGTGGTGAAGTCAGAACTTGCTTTATTTATTAATCAATACACCTGTTTTTTCTCTGTTTGTATTTTTTTATTGTCCCTTAGTTCCTCCTAACCAAAAGTTTCCTATCAGTAGAAAGGGAGTAAGAATACTTACCTAACTCTGTAAACTCTTCAAAAAGCAGATGAAGAGTGCAGGTAACATTATTGCTGTTAAGGAATAGCACTTTGGAGTGTATTTTGACTGAGCCAGGTAAACATTCTATATATTTTATTAGATGTAAATCAATAATGTGAGGAAATATTAATGTTTAAGAAATATTGAATAAAACTGCAACAGTTTCCTGGTAATTGGACCAGTTATGATGGATGTTTTGCTTTATTCAACATTTTAGAAAGGGCTGTATTGAATACATTTATCAACTAGGCTACAGGGACTTTTCTTCTTTTTTTTTTTGTACGGAACTAGAAAATTCTTGTGAGAGTGTGGCTTCTACAAAGATTAGGCAAGTCAATTTATTAGCTTGGGGTGACAAACTTGGTAAACTTACTGTGTGCACTTCCTTTTGCTTTACTGAAAACCAAACATGTCACAGTCCCCTATTTCAATCACAAAAGAACAGAGAAAAGGAACAACTGGTAATGGGAAAATGTTTACAAACCTTACTGTAAGATATGATTTGGACCTCTTTGTATTACAGCTTTCATGCAGCTGTATTATGATGTAGTAAAGATGGAAATAACTTATATTTTGAGAAGGATGTCAGTCAATAAAAATTTATAGATTACCAGAATTTGCTGGTTTCATTTCTTGAAGCCCTCTGAGAACTTTTCTCCACTAAGAACCACTAAAGAGATGCTCCTCTAAATACTAAAATCCTGTTGACTGAAACTAAACAGAGTTGGATTTATGTGATCAACCTGCTTTGAAGATTTTTCACTGGTCATTTCCTTGTTAACCCCTACAGTCAACTTCTTGTACTTTTTGATTTGTGTTTCTTGGATGGGGGGTTTGTTTGTTTTGTGCAGTTTTTTTCACGGAAAAACAAAACCAGAAAGTGGAACTAAACATAATGAGACCTTTTTATCTTGGCTTTCAGCCATGTGGAGTTAGAACCCTGATCTAAGACGTCAAGAGCATCTGGAGCCTTGACCTGTTAGGGAGCTATCTAGGTACTACTAGACTAAGAAAAATTGTATTAACTAGAGGAGTAATTTTAGTTTCAGTTCCTCTCCAATGCAGTGACTCACAGGATTTCTGAAGAAAATGGATGCAATCCATAATCTTTTGGTAAGAAGACTGTTTCAAACAAGATTAGATAGTTATCAGCAGATTGAAATACAGTGCCTTAGGTTGAGTTGTGAGACTCACAAAATAAACCCCACAGCCCAGCCTCAATAACCAGGTACCCCTGGCTCCAGAGGAACCAAAATATTAACCAGTACCCTCAACAGTGTGAGGGACTCAGCTGAACATACAGATTGATTAACTGTATAATCAAGATTTCTGCAGTATGTTCTATCAGTTATGTACTGTATTTGCCAACACTGTGCAGTATTTGCTTTGTGGGTGTGTCTACACATGCAACAAGTGTGAACTAACAATATATCAACAGCTCCTATGACATGTAATTTCACTTCTATTTCTATACAACATTTCATAATACCAGGTAAACAAAGCTTTTACTCCAAGATTTTTATGTGAAGAGGATTTTCCTTTTAAAAGCCTTGTCTTTAGCTTTCAGGGAAATAATACACTGAAGTAACAGGATCTTCTGCACCTTGCAATGACCCCAGTGGATATGTTAGTGCTTATGAAAGACATCTCAGATGGACACATAAAGGGGAACACAAATTAATAACCTGTTTTCACCAAGACCCCATGCTACAGAAACATGGGACTGGCATCACCCTGGCAAAGGAATAAGAAGTGTGTGGACCTCCATGCCCTAAAAATTAACTGATCCCACAAAAAGGAATGAGAAAAAAACAAATGCTGAAAAAATGCTGACACTGCCCCAAATGCTGAAAACGAACTGTAGGTGATCTCCCCATCCTTTTTAACCTTGCTTTCCGTTTGCTGTTCATTGTGGGAAAGAAGCACTCGGTGTTCCAGCTTTACCACCCAGCGGTATTTTTCTGCAGTCATCAGCTGCATCTGAGTAAGCAGAGCTATTTTTAAATCCCCAGCCACCTCACGCAGTAAAGCAATCACAGAACTGCAGAGTCATGCCCAGCACAGGGAATCACTCCTCCTGGTTTGCAGCATCACACGAAGGGGAAAGGCACACAAACTATATCCGAGAGATTTTCACGAGTTTGTGACTAAGTCTCGGTTTCAGACTCTGTCCTTACACATAACAAAATGCTCTCTGAAATTTTCCTGTTGCACTAACATGGTTAAGTCCAGGTTCTGTCAGGTTTCTTTTGGTGACAAGAAAATTTCAGAAAGTCACGAGTAAAGCCATGACAGCCACTTTCCTGGCTGAGACATCAAGGGCCACAGTGGGGACCACCAGAAAGAGAAACGTGACAGTCCTGAGCACTGAACCCTTGCACAAACTGCTGTGCTACAACTTCTGCTTTTTCTTGTTTGGCACATGGACTTAAACACTTGCTGTGCCTTGTTAAACAAATACAACTAGAAACAAAGTTCAGAACAATGAAAACTGAAAGAAATCAAATGCCACATCCTACAGCTCTAACGTGCCCTGCTTTCCCAGCAAGTGTGTAGGCAGTGATGTGCCTTGTTCATTAAGTAGCCATTAAACAGCCTGACTGTTCTGTGTAATGGCCCAGTCTTCGCGAACGAAGATTTGGGAAGGGCTCTCCCCACGTGGGTGTGCCCTTCAAGCCTGCGCAGTG
>JAWWEV010000134.1:64571725-64629301 GCA_035583235.1 Hafferia zeledoni
CAGTAACCGGATGCAATGCTCCATTTTAATATACTGACACAATACTACAAATAGAACAGTATTATAAAGGATTCTGCAAATGTGGGACTGCCAAGTTTACTTGTAGTTTCCTATTTGAACTGGCAGGAAACCAAACCTTTCTGCATTTACAGGGCTCCATCATACGTTTCTACAAAATATTTTGTCAGTCAGCAAAAGCAGTATTTATGTAAATTTTCCACTTAGCTCTGACTGTAGCACAATAATGGAAATGTAACACGAAGTCTATGTTTTTTTCCCTTTTCCTAACAGTGTACATGAAAACTATAAAGTGCAGGTATTTAACGGCAGGAACTTTACTTTCTTCACAGCAAAATCAGTGCCTTGATGTTGTAGAATATAACTCGGTACAAGTAAAAAGCCAAAAATTGTACTCCCTCAACTTCCACACAGATTTTTCATTGTCCTTAAGCATGGGGCATTTACATTATTTATTAGATGAAATGGTAAATACACCAGAGATTTGTACTATGGACAAGTGTTTTACCCTTTTCTGTCACACAGGATCTTCTATGAACATAACATTCAGTTATATTTTTATAAACAGCTAAGCCAATGGACCACTTTGAATTTATTACTCCTAATATTTTAGTAGCTCTTGTGAACATAATTAAATGACAAAATAATGACTTTTCACCTTGAAAAAGCTGAATTGAATCACAGAACAGTTCATGTTAGGAGGAACCTTAGGAGGTCTCTTGCTGTAATTCCTGCTCAAAGCACTTCCAATGTTTGATTTCCCTTACAGAAAAATAGTTTTCCCTGTACTTGATTGCAACTCATCTTGTTTGAATTTACACCCATTGTCTTCATGAAAGGCTGAAATTTTCTGTGTTGTATTTAATATGCACCAGTACCATGATGCTTTTGATCCATCCCCCATGCAACCGTCTCAACTCTGAAGTTCATCTTCTCCTTTCCTCATGTTCCCATTCCTGTAAATTCTCCCACACAAATTCTTCATTCCTGTGGCTTTTTACCCTGACACCTGCTAACACAGGAGACTGCTCTCTATCACGTCAAATAGTCTTTTCTTTTGCCCCCACTACCTGTTGCATGGGTGATTTCCACCTGCTAGTGGACAGTTGTGCTTCTTTGGTCCAGAAACATCTCCAGCGACGGTGCTGACTCTCATGCAATACTTGAAGCTGCATGCACACACAGAGCTCCGTGTTGTATACATTATTATTCACACACATATATATACACACAATAAATACTATTACAAAAAATAACGAAATATAACCTGGGCTTTTTTTTTGTACCAGTTTAAGGCTTTTTCCTCCCACGCTGTTCCACCAGAATGGTAACACGGGCACAACAAACCCAATCCAAAATATGCTCTCAGATGAGTTTATCGTGCTCCCCTTCTGCTGTGTGAAATGCCACACCAGCGTGACCTCTCTATCACCAATATCATTGATTAAAGTTCTGCCTCTGTGGTGCCCATAGGTTATCCTCCGCAGATCCGGCCCGCGGGCAGCTGTTCGTTCAGGGTCAGCCAGCTGGGTTTGCCCCCATCAGCTCATCCTGAGGGCATGGCCACTGGCTGGCGGCAGGAACATTTTGGTCTCTTCGAGGCCTTCCGTAAGAAAGCTCCTCCTCCAAATCCGCGCAGGTACGCGGCTTTGGAGGAGAGAGATGTGCTGCCCTGCCTGTGTCCGGAGCCATCGCCCTGCCCGCTGCAGGTACAACACACACGGAGAATTCCCTGGGAAGATTTTCTCCAGCTGCTGCCCCGGGGCCAGGGTGGGAGGCGATGCTCCATCCCGCGGCCGGGACCGCTCGAGGAGGCGGAGCAGGGAAAGTCCCGCTGGGAGCCGGGAATTCCCGCAGCGGCGCCGGGAGGACGCGGCGCTCCGGGGCTTTCGCAACGCGGAGCCAGCGCCGTCCGCGGCCCCGCAGCGCCCCCCGATCCGCCGGGACCCGCCGCATCCCCTCCCCGGACTTCCCCCGGCCCCTCGGAGCCTCCCGCCGCCCCGCGCTCCTCCCTCGCCCCCGGGTTTCTCCCCGCCGCCCTGCCGGGGATCCCCGGGCAGCGCTGGCGCAGGGAAGCGCTGCCTCCCGTCGGGGCAATCCCCGGGGGCGGAGCGGGCGCGGACCCGCCCCGGCCGGGGAAAGCCGAGCCCTTAAAGGGGAGCGGCCGCCCCTGCCTTGCCGGGGAAGGCGGAAGAGCGGTTGTGTCTTTTTTGTCCCCGGGTTGTGTGCACCTGCCCGGGCTCCCGCTCGCCCTGGAGACAGAAGAGAAGGGACCTGCCCCGGCCATGTGCTCGGTAAGCGAGGGCGGCAGCACAGACCCCTTCGTGGCCCGCTTCAGGCAGGTGGAGGAGACGCTGGAGAGGCTGCACCGGGAGAACAGGAGCTTGAAGAACAAGGTGCCGCGGTACAACGCGCTGTGCACCCTGTACCACGAGTCCGCGCAGCAGCTGAAGCAGCTCCAGCAGCAGCTGGCGGCCAAGGAGGCGACGATCCGGGAGCTGCGGGACGCGCTGGGCGGGGAGGCTGCGGGCGTGGAGCCGGCGCGGTCGCTGGTGGAGAGCCTGCTGGAGCAGCTGGGGCAGGCCCGCGACGGGGAGCGGCGCTCGGAGCGCAGGGCGGAGGCGCTGAGCCAGGTGAGACCTTGGGATGCGCTCCGGAAAGCGAGGGGTGCAGCGGCGGAGCGGAGCGGAGCGCACGGAGCGGGGCTGCCCCAGCACGGGTGGGAACGGCGGGGGGTGCGCAAGGGACGGGAGCGGTGGGATCTGCCAGCGATGCTGCTGCGCTTGGCAGGGCCCGCTGCATCGCTGCGCGCTCAGGCAGACCGTGCCCAGGGTCAGACCACCGTGCCCAGGGTCAGACCACCGTGCCCAAAGCCGTCTGTAGCCAGCAGTATGTCCTGCTTAGTGTTATGTTCAGAACTGTCAAATCCTAACCCAAAAACTTAGCGTGGCCTTCATGTGCCTGTTTTCATAAGGAGAAAGAGAAATAGTTAAAAAACTCCCCAAACCAACCTGAATTTGGAATTCGATATTATTTACTGAAGACTTACGCAAAATCTTTTATCAGATGCAACAGTTTTCTAAGATGATGCCACCAATTTTGCTATTGAAGTGTGGTTTGCTTTTTTTTTTTTTTTAAGTGCTCTTAGAAATGGATTTTTGTATTGATATTAAGGACGAATTTTAATATTTGGAGAAGTAACTGACAAGTCTGGATTGTGAGGAGATACATGGGGAAATGAGTATCTTTTTTGACAGAGTCTCAAAACTGTATCCCCTCCATTCACCAGAAGTGCTGTGTTGGTTACTGTCATTGATAGTGTTCAGTCTGAAATACTCAAAGAATTTTAAAGCATTTGTTTCCAGATGATGCTGCATGAAGTAATTTCCAAACTGAGAAGCAGTACTTCAAACTGAAACAAGTATTTTTGTCATAAGTAATCTCTTGACCTAATGCTTGTACAAAACATTTTCCATATATGACACTCACTTAAAATACATTTTAAAAGTTCATGTTTGGAAATTTGTTATGAGATGATCCTACTGACACTGTGCAGGCAGATGACAAACCTGTGGTATCTGAACTTACTTTGAAGACTGATGCTGAATATCTTTAATACTTAACAAAGGGGAAGTTTAGCATTTACCATGATGCCAAAGAATTTAACCGTCAGTAATAAGAACAAGTTCTATTTCTCTATGTTAGGTTTTAATATTTATTTCTTGAAAGAATAACATTTTATGCCAAACCAGAACACTGAAATAACTGACATTAAATAGTAACTGTAATGGTAGAGTCAAGCTGGTAGCTGTCTCATGGTCTGCACTGGCATCCAGGGCATCCTTGGTTCTGGAGGAGCAGTGCTACAGAGGCTTCTGTTACCAGCATCTGCTACTTCTTGAGAGTATGGAGCACAGGTTTTTGACAAGTATTTTAGGTGCATGGAACTACAGGTGGTTTGCCCCAGTCAGCAAGCAAACTTGCTTCTCAAAACACCTGCAGAGTTGTTACCTTAATGCAGTGTGGATGATCCCATAGAACTTCCAGTCCAACAACATGGGACAAGATACACAGTTGTTTCCTAAGAGTGTGTTAGACCCCCTCATGTACCTTGGAGAGTCAGCTATGGCCAGCTAGAGCCATTTCTGTTTGTGGTTTCTGTCTCTTGTCCTTGCCTTGCTGTTCCCATCCTTTCCTAGCTGGGAAAGCTGCTCTGTGTGCGACCTCTGCTTCATCCTTGTGACATTGTCAGGCAGTGAATACACTTCACTGCGTTTTGATAAGAGGACTTTACAGTTCCCTTTTTTGTTTTTTTTGAGAACAGTCTCTACTATCTGGTAACTCCAGAGTGCAGGACCTGTAAGCATTTGTCAGTCTCCATAGTTACTCCTGTTAAACTGTTTTGTGTAAGTTCTGTCTTTAGTTTGTTGTTGCTGTGTATCTATTCATAAAAATTTCCTGAATTTTGCTGCTTGTTCCTCCATTCTGCTGACTAGAAAGTGCTTGTATAGCTGCCCAAGCAGGTCTTGATTGATTGATCTGTCAGTTCCAAGGTCCTGGGATTATACAAAGATGAACTGGATTGGTTTTACTTTTTAGGTACTTTGCAGTGAGTATAGGAAAATATGGAATTACTGCAATAGGGAATTAAGTCTTAAACATATTTTGGCTTTTGAGTTTACTTTGCTTTTAAGTAACAACTTCCCCTCCCCCTTCTGTTTAGGAAGTACAGAAGCTGAATCAGCAGCTTGAGGAGAAAAATGGAGAGATACAGCAGATGATAAATCAGCCTCCATATGAAAAGGAGAGAGAAATCTTACGCCTGCAGAAGACCTTGGCAGAGAAAGAGAAGGCTCAAGCCACCAGTGATGTTTTGTGCCGTTCCCTCACTGATGAAGCTCACCAACTTCAGCGCAAATTAGCATCCACAGCAGAAATGTGCCAACATCTGGCAAAATGTCTAGAAGAGAAGCAAAGAAAAGAGAAGGGGAATTCAGATGACCAGATACCTACTGAAAGATCTAATCAGGTATTCTTACAGCTACCACCTGTCTTTAAAGTTTTATTAGTTTCTGAGGTGTTAATTATAAGATGATAGTTGTAACTGAGGAATGGTGAGAAATATCCCTTTGAACAACTTCATGTAGGGTGTAAAGACTGCTATGACAAGCTCTAAGTAATTCCCTGTACCAAAAGCTTAGGATGGAAGCAGTTGTTTATCACTTTACCTGTGGCTATCTCTCCTCATCATTGGAGGGGTTTTTTGGAGAGAAGAGCTTGAGATGTTCCTTCCAACCTCAGCAATTCCACAACTTCAATTCTTCTCTCCATATACAGGAGACAGTACCTTTCTTATACCACTCTGCTTCTGTGCAGCACTAGATGGTGCTGTGCTTTTGAAGGTGATCTCTCCTGATTACCTATTTAAGCATCAAAAATCATAAAACAAAGTAGTTATTTCAAAGTAGTATTTATTTTAAGAACTCTGTGGCACCTGGTCTTCTCCAATCAGGACTTTGCACACGTAAACCTTCAGGAAGTTCGTTGGGGAAGAATGAGTCAAGGTGTCTTACCTTTTTATTTTTTGCTCTGGGATTCCCCCGGCCTCCCAGTGCAAGGCAATGTTTCTCTCCAGAAGGGATGTTTAGAAAAAATGCTTCACAATGGGATGGTGGCAGAAATGCTACTGCAGAGCACAAACACCTGGATTTTGGTGTACTTTGCTAATGTCAGTGTGGCTCGGCCACATCACCACCTCAGCTGAAGCTTCTCAGTGTATGGTAGAGGTGGATCCCATTGTTCTGTTGCTCCAGAAGTCTGATGGCTTAGAGTCATTAGGGAATTTATTGTAACACCATAAGGAAATAACATTAGCAGTGCTGCCTTACATAATTCAGAGCATTGAGCAGGGTGCTAGAGCCAGTTCTCACAAAAATGAATAATTCTGTCTCGTGATCTTTCTGCTATGTGTTGATAAGGCTTTTCTTCACATGACCACTCATCTGTGCTGTTGTGATAAAGTCTATACTCTGTAAAACACTCCAGAACTGTTTCCAAAGAAAACTCACACTAAAGTTACCTGTCAGAAATAGTTAGAGGTAGAGTAGATAGAAGAAAAAAGGACTTTTTAAGGGACTTGAAGCATTTGGTAATTTTGAGGAAAATTTACACGTATTTTACGTGTAATTGATAGACAGGAAACTTGATTGACTTTGATATATGTAATAAGTAGCTAACCTTGTACAGTGGGGGACTTCCCTGTTGAAGAGGAGAAATTTCAGATGCCATTACTAGCTGATTCTAGGGAATTTTGCACCAAAGTGTTCTATATTACTCATGTACACCGGGGTTTTTTTAAGCAGATGTCACAACTGTAAAAAAGAGGTATCATTTTAGTCAATTATTTAGCAAGCAGGGTTTTTTCCCCCTCACTAATTTCTTCCTAGTGCTGGCCAAAATTGACAGTAATAACCAAGCAAGATGAAAGCATATCTGTGTCTTTGTTATGCATTCTCCCACTCCAGACAAGTGGTTTTCCAAGGAGTTTGTGTAACCTGCTGAGCTCTGTTGTCATCAGGTCTATTTAAAAATAGTACCAAGGTGGTAAAAGCTTGAGTACAGTTTTACTTAGTAATTAATATTTAGAAACACAATATATGGAAATGAACAGACCTAGATATATATAATTATTTCATGGATAGCAAATAGTTTTAGAAAAATTTAAAGAAAAATATTACTTCCGGTTTAATGTCATAGCCAAATAACACCTGGGATTTTTATGTTCAAGTAACACTTAAAGTAACACTTACTTTATCTGAAAATTACAGCTTTTAGACAATGAAACTTCACTTCAAGCTCTTATCGGCAACCTACAAGATGAAAACAGGATGTTAAAACAAAAAGTAGCTCACGTGAGTACTTTCATTTTGTTTAAGACTTGATTTTTTTTTTTTAATTACAGTAAATTTGAAATAGGTGAGGCTGGGTTAATCTACTTAAATGGCAGTTTAATGTAAGACAATTTTTCTTAGTCCTTTCAGCATGGCACAGTTCCTGTTCCCTTAGCTAAGAATGACTGATTACATTATTTTTAATGTACTATTGGGGTTTTGTTGTTCAAAATACAGCGCAGAAGAAGATTTTCATGTTCCTTCCATGCATCAGTATTGCACCCTAGGAGAACAGCACGAGGCCCAGGGTGACCACCAACCCTTCCCATGCCACATCCTGTCCCTTTGGACTGTGGGAGAGGAAGGGCTGCCTGTGAAAGGTCTGCCTGACAGCGTGGTGACTCCTGCACTCCTGGACAGTGGCTTATCCACACCCAGGGGTCCAGTCAGCACGTTATATTACCTTTTAGAGAATTTTCATCCTGCACCTATGGGCAGTCTGTGAAAGCTTGGAAGTTTGTGCCTTCCTGTCCTTCATATCTCTCCTGGGTGAACTTGCAGGTGGAAGATTTAAATGCAAAATGGCAGAAATACGATGCGAGTAGGGACGAGTATGTGAAGAGACTCCACTTGCAGCTGAAGGAGATGAAGACACAACTGGAGCAGCAGCACGGCGTGACTTCAGCACAAACTAACTCAGAGCTGATGCACAAGGAGATACTCCGGTTGAACAAGCTACTGGAAGAAAAAATGAATGAGTGCATAAAAACAAAGAGAGAACTAGAAGACGTGAAGAAGGCCAGTGAAGGGGATCATGAGCGCATACAAATGCTGGAGCAACAGGTCATTAAGTTTCTTTTTCCTAGAGGTGGGAATTCCTAGTTTCTTCCCAGACCACTGAAGTTCAAGGGGGAACAATGGATTTATTTTTTGGATATTTACCACATTTAGCTATAAAGATACTTAACAACACAGATTTAAAGGAAACTCGCTACTTACAAGAACTGCATGTGGTTCTGCTGGCCTTAATACAAGCATGAAAGATCTGTGAAAGAAATACAAATACCTTTGAGGTACAGATAGCATAGAAAAGATAATATGGAGATTCTGGGAATAAGTAACAAAGGAATCACAGTCTCAGCTTTTCAATCTCATCTGCCAATGCTCCAGCTTACAAAATACTAACATAATAATTCTTTTTCAGGTCCTGGTTTACAAAGACGATTTCACATCTGAGAGATCAGACAGAGAACGAGCACAGAGTAAAATACAAGAACTTCAGGCAGAAGTTACATGTTTGCAACACCAGCTAGCAAGAAGACAGGTAAGAAAGCAGCACGCTACTTTTCCAATTAAGGCATGTCAATAGTTCTGGACTAAAATACACTTTAAAATATATTTTTTAAAAATCTTAATACTTCTAAAACCATTTCAGCTCAGCAGCTATCAAAACCTTACATTATTTCATAGTCAGTTTTAGTGGAGATGCTTCCCAGTATAGATGTAATACCCCTTTCCAGTCTATTTTCCTTCTATTTTTGGATCAACATAGTAAGGGTGAATTCTTGAAAGGAAGAGGACAGCTGTGACTCTTGTAACAGTGGCATCTTTAAAGTAGCACACTGGCAGTTTTCTGTTTTTTTAATACGAACCTTCTTTACAACTATATTAAGAACACTGCAAAAACTGATTTAACAGTTTATTTACAAACATATGATAAATACTTGAGCAGCATTGCAGAAAAAGGTGGTATCACCTGTTAATATCTTTTTACTGCATCATTTTTAAGAGCTCTTCTTTCTCTTTCTAGGACTCAAGAGACACAAGTAGTCATTTCAGAGTTCATGTCGGTAAACAGAATCATTTGCATGTACAGACGAACGTGGAACATCTACAGGGCAATAGCCCAGGCCAAACAGGCATGAGAAGAACATCTTCACAGTCTGAACAAGCTTCTCCTGCTGCGGACAATGGAAACTTGGGATCTGAGGGCCGGGCACAGGGTGAGCTCAGGTGCCCTCACTGCATGAGGTTTTTCAGGGATGAACTCAGTGACGAATTCCTCAAGCACGTTGCTGAATGTTGTCAGTGACCAAGGCATGTGAGGGGTGAAAGGCAATCACTACTTTATGGACATGAAACCTGGCTCTCTACATATCTCCTACACTCCTAAACCAGAGTAATTCCAATGGAGAGCTCCTGGGAATTAGGAGGATGAACAATATCTACCTCTTGTTTGATTTCACCTTCTCTTGGACTGTACGAAAGGCCTTAAGAGAAAGCCAAGTGTTTTTCTGAAGGATTTTGACAGCTACAAGGAAGAAGGAAAGCATCATGCAAGGTCTACTACAAACTAAACTGAAACCTACGGCGGTAGTTTTGCTTCAGAGTGCAGCTTGACTTGTATTTGGGTCTAATTCTCTACCGCAGTCTGACAGCTTGTAAAAATATTACTGAACTTGAAATTTTCCTCCTCTGCCAAAAATGTAGGTTGAAGAACAGGGAGGAACATTTTGGCAAAAGATAGGAAAAACCTTATTTTGCTTTATCTGGATTAAAAGCGAAAGTATTTTCTTGTCTATTGAGGCTGAACTTTCAGACATTTCATCTGAAAATCCTTGTGTTTAACTGAAATCAGAAGAAGTGAGAAAAACATAAAAGGCTGGTTATTGACTAAAACTAGCCTGTCTTTTTGCACAGAAACAAGGTACAGGGATATTTTCTGTGCCATAAGTAACTATTTACAGATTTGTAAATGTGTATTTGTGTAATTATTGATTATATTCCTATTTTACCTAAGGGTTATTTTTATAATAAAAGTGGTTATGCAGTTGCTTTACTACATTAGTAAAGGGGTCAAAAATCTCTCTTTCAGTGTAAGTATTTAAATGTGAAATAGTCCCAGTAACTATACTGAGGGCTAATTAAATGTCATGGCTTCAGATGAGTTATTTCTTTACTTCAGCGATAACCCCTCAGACTATTTTCAAATATGTTGAGAAAATCACTCATCTGTGAGTGGAAGAATGACCTTTCAGAGGCACAGAACACATTTACTGCCCTACCTTGTCACACACATCTGTGCTACCTACCTTAAATTTCTGCTTATCATGCTTGCACTGGAGGGAACTTCAGCAAAGCGCAGGGAACTGTTTTAAGAAGTAGTATCTGAAATTAAAGTGTACAAACAAGAGGGCCAAAGGTTTTTCCAGCTTTGACTCCAGGTGTTCCTCACTGTGCACCGGCTGGGGTTAAGGATGGGATACAAAGTAAGGGCCTGGTGCAACCATAACACTTTGTGATTAAAGATGACACTCCTATCTTCTGCTTTGCTTTGTTCCCTGTTCTGCACTTTAGGATTGTGGATGTTTTTCTGGATATTTCCTTCTCAGGATCCTGTTGCAGCCCCAAAGGAAGACAATGGTTTATGCCATATTGCCTGGGGTGGAATAATGCCAATAAAGATGGTTAGGCCACTGCATGCAACATGCAAGTACAATGGTTATTATTAATCTCCAACTGATTGCAAACCTGTGACTCGTTTTAACCAACACAACATGCACAAACATGCAGAGATTTTTATTCTTTTTTTTAGTGATCATTTTTTACATTGCCTTTTAAGGTCTTAGAGATCAAATGCAGCCCACAGAATATAAGCTGAGAAACATGATTAAACTTCCTGTGGCATAAGCTAATCTTACTTTTTTTCACTGTTCTCATTAAACAACCCTGGTTTACAGCTCCAGGGTACATCAATATGATATTGCCAGTGATGGATACAGCAAAATAGGGACTTGGTTTTTTTAGTGATTCACACTACAAGACAGGTAAGAAGACAAAACCAACAGTAAAGCAAGTTAGATCTTGGAAGAGCCTTTCTTTAATTGCATAGATGATGACTGCTTTAATATATGTCAGAAGGTGAAGGCTGCTGTAGGTTTCCACTCCTGTTAATCCCTGTGGGTATAGTTGGACAGACTGACCTCTACCATTAGAAATAGATGCAGGAATTAGATACAAGAACTGCAGTACACAGAAATTAAGAGTACCTACTCTTGTGGATTTAAATTCTGGGAGTTAATCCCCAGTCAAAGCAGAGGTTAGTGTCATACTAATCCTGGGAAAGGAGGGCACTCCAGTGCTGAGAAACTGGATATACCTACAGTGAGGACAACATTGGACCAACAAACACAGACAAGTGAAGGTACAGATCAAGCACAGATTACAGCTACCACCTATAGCAATAAATGCAATAATTGATGACTGGAATTTGACTACCTGTGGCAAAAATCTAGGGCAGATCTGCTGGGTTTTTGTACAAAAATACCTCCCCTCAGAGTGGTTTTACTTTACCATTTTCTACGGAGTGGGTTTTTTTTCCTTTTTTTTTTTTTGTCTCCTGGTTGGTAAAAAGCTTTAGTTATTTCTTTCTTATTTTGGCTTAACCAAGAAACCACTTACACTGTGAAGAACTAAAACTACCAGTGTCTAACATGCAAATGTTTGTTTCAGATGAGAGGGCATAAAATACTGTTCCTAAGAAAGGTAGATCTCTTGAAGAAACGCTACAAAGACTCTACTTGCTCCATCCTCACCACGCAAAGCACACATCCCGAGGCATCCCCAGCTGCCACCACCACTTCCTACATCCACAAGTCACATCCCTCAACTTTTAGACCTAAATGCATAAAACCTGTCAGCTCCACTGCCCCAACACTGAATGAAAGCAGCCATGAGTTTCCAGCATTTTTGAATGCTTTAAATAAAGGAGATCTCCTTTTGGCCTCACACTGGTGTTCTCTGCCTGTTGGATGGTGGCCCAATTAGCACGTCTTGCTTGGTTAAAGGGTAAGAGCAACACAGTTGCTTTCCTAAAAGAAAGTAATAAAGGCGTAATGAGTAAAAAAGTAACTGCATACAGTGAAAGGAACTTCAGTAGCATAAACTTTGTGAACTTTCATTATCCATTTGTATTTCACTGCTCCACTGAAATACACATCATCTGTAAAGCTGCAGAGACATGTCCTCACACAAGAGACTCCTGAAATCTACAGAAAAGCTACGTGACTGTGTGGGACTCTGTTCCTTATTTGCTGTATTAGTAACACAAGGTGTCCAAGAGAAATGAACCCCATTTTCAGGCAAAGTTAATGCCCATCTAGGCTTCTGTAAACCTCTCCTTCAGCTGAGCAATGCCTGGACTGCAGAAGCATGCCAATGCTAGGAGACTGGCAGAGAACCAGGACTGCAGGTCCAGGGTGGCTGAGAGCAGGGCAGCCTCTTCAGGGACCTTTAGAAATGTGTCTTAGCTGCCAAGATGGATTTGTCCTGTTACCTTCATGATTAGTCCATCCCTTCCCCTAACATCTCCCATTTAGTAAATGACCTTCCCTCGGTTTTGTTCTCCAAATCAACCTGAGTTCAGGCTCAGGGCAATTCAGAGCTCCTGAGCAGCTGTCTCACTTCACCAGCAATGAGATTTTTGCTGGCAAGCTGGTTCTCATTTCTCCTGGACCTAATTAGAATGTATTTTGCTCGGGGTTTTAAAGTAAAGGCTGTTTACTAATAACCATGGTGGTTGCCATGTAGAAGTAGGCCCTTAGCACACCATCCTGACAGCAGCTGTGGGCAACACTGACTCATTGCATCTTAGAAAACACAAATACAAAAAGTCTCAGAAGTTGGGCTCTACCCCAAAAGCCCAGGGGAGAAAAGATCATCAGTAGTGTTGTCTCCTGCAGCATGGGCAGTACAGAGCCTAAAAAGCTTCTCAGCCTGCAACTTCAAAGGCAATGTCTGCTTCCCCCTCCAATGATTTAGGACATCCTATCTTTTAAAACAAGCCTTAAATGATGCCTCAAGATTAGGTGCTCACTAATACTAAAACTGAATACAAGAATAAAATTTTTTCAAGAAGATACCTATGCTGTATGGTTTTTTTTTTTAAACTTCCATTTCCTGTGGCTTTGCTGCATGTGTAAATATAGAAAGCAAGGGAAATTCCAAACAAGATGCCACACCATTATACTCAGAACAGCAGTGCTTCTCATTCTAAAAAAGGGAAGTCTCAAATGCTTTTTCTACAAAATCTATGTGAATTCAAAGTATGCTGTAGTAATATTTCATAGTACCATGCTCAAGTAGCTACCAGCTGGGGGAGGGGGGCATTTCAGCTGAAAACCTGAAGCATAAGAAGTACTCTGAAGCACTGGGTCAGCCCAGCAGAAAGGTTGAGCACTTCTGCTTTCTCATATGATGCCTCAAATTCCTTGCTAAGGACCAAGCACAGTCCAGCACCCTCACTGAAGTGCTCCCTGCCACTGACCGTCCTAGCTGGGGGGGTCAGGGCTCCAGCAGGGTCAGGTGGGGATTACAGGGTGCTGCAGTACCTGCTTACACAGGGGCTCCTGGAAGGCCCCAACCATCCCAAGTGGCACAGGGCTTGTGTCTCCCCTTGCACTGCTGCTCAGTGTGCTCTTCCCCTTTCTCATTAGTACATCCACTTGTTCCTCCTCTTTACACTTGCTGGCCAGGACCTGCTGGTGCAGGAACACCTCACAATACATGATGGATGCACAGTGCTGTCAGTGGCTGACAGCCTCCCTCCAGAGCCTGAGGTATGTCCATGGCACATGGAGCTCTGGTGTGGACAGTGCTGAACCAGATGGTGTGTTACAAGACAACTTATTTCAAATGGGGTTTTGGGGCCTTCCAGAAGTGTGTACTTAACCACACTTGTTGCCTCACCACCGTTCCCCAGGCCAGCCCTCCAGCACATCTTCTGGAGCCCTGGTGGATTGCTGGGCTGAGCCAACGTGAGCAAGGCAGCTCAGCCCATGGCCCCCACCTCCCCAGTGTCACAGGGACTCACCTTGCCTCAGGCTCTCATCCTCTAATTTCTCAAGGAGTGGGAGGGAGGAAAGAGCAGTGGGACGTTCCTCCTCCATCCTGCACTCACCAAATCTCTTTGTCAAATCTGTCTTCATAGAAAAAGAATTTAATTTTTATTTTTAATCACAGGTATGCACCTTGGTTACACACAAATACCACAGGCTGTCTATACACAAGGGCCACGTTACCAGGCAGCCCGGTGTGTGCCCCACCAGCTCTTTGGCCAGCACTAGCACACCCCATGCCTTGCTGAGCTTCCAAGTTCCTGCAGCCAGACTTCCTCCAAACATGTCCCAAACCTACAGACCATGCTACAACAAGGCAGGGCTCTATCTCTCTTGGGACACACAATAGGGAGGTGAGAGATGCTCAGGTCTCCTTGGACTAAGCAATCCCAGAAAAGCTGTAAAGAAGAGAGTTCACCCACAGAAGAGTCAGTCCTCATTGTGACCGTCACCACCACACCTCAGCAGAGTTCAGGCATCCAGAGAGGTATGCAAAGGTTCACAGACATTTGAGAAAAAAACATCACCTACCAAGAGAAACGGGGATCTTTTGGTATGTGAAGTGCCTCGTGCATGCCACAGGTGAGCACAGTCTAACAAAACATTCTACTCCTCCTTCCCACCACCTGAACTTGCCCTCAATGATGCAGATCTAATTTAGTGGTTCTCAGCTCCTCTTCTGACCTCAGCATTGAGCACCTGCTCCACCTCCTGCAAGGCCTGTTCTTACCTGCCCAGATAAATCCAAACGAACCTCATCACTACAGAGCCATGTCCTGCAAGCAGCTTTTAAACAGGAAGCTGAAGCTCACAGTCCAAGTTATTGCAAGGTCAGACCTAAAATTAGTGAAGAAAAGTAACCCTCTGATAAGAAGTTGAAGGGATACCGATGAAGGTACATGGCACCACCAGAGAGTGATCAAGGAATGGGAGGTTTGCAGAGGATCTGAAACTTAGGTATAGCAGGCAATAGACATGTATTATATAGACATCTAGACAGGTACTTCTTGTGCTAAAAAGGGATTTCAGCCTTTATTAGAGGGTGAAAGATACAAAATAAGCTCTGACTGGGAGTTTCCACCTCTTGTGTTTTACAAAGCAGAGTTTTGACAGCATCTTCTTGGCAATAAAACTACAAGTAGTCTCTTTCAATTGGACTGAGGACACCAGGTCCTCTCCCTTTCCTGAGCAGTCCACTCACTGATCATCAGAGCACACTTTTGTTCTATTCCTATCACAGTCAAACACAAAAACAGTCCTTGGGATGTTCGCTGTCACCAGAGCCTGTGCCTCTAGTCACCAAGCTTGGCCCCACAAGCACCAGCAGCAATTGCTCTTCTTGCTTCTTCAAGTACCCTTTGTATTACCGAGATGAATGGTCATCAAAAGGCATTCCAGCTCCAGCGGTCACACCACCATTTCCTCTGTGGTGCCTGGAGGGTTTGCACCTTTTCAGGACCAGTCTCGTTGCAGAAGAGATATTCCCAACTAAACAGGACACAGGCGGTCCCTGATGGTGTGCTTGGCCCAACACAGCAGAAGGTTTATCCCATGTGCAAGCCAGGAATGGAGGGGGTGGCTCTGGAGCACTTGACCCTGAGCAGAGGGTCTGGAAAGGGGAATAAAGTGGAATTTGCCTGAAAGAAACATCAAGGCAAAGATGTGGACTAGACCGGGGTGTTTTAGAGACTAAAGTCTGTGGCCAAGACTCGGAGCCAGTGTGAGGTGCAGGCAGGTTTTCCCCTCCCACACAAGATCCATCCTTTGATAACCAGACATGGAATCCCCTAAACTCTCTGCACAGTGACACGTCCTAAGGACAGTGGAAAAAACTGATGAGCACAATCACCTTGTGACTGTCAGTCAAAGAATGGGCGACAACTTATTCTGTGAACTGTTTTGAGACTTTGTTTTGTTGCACCTACACACACCAGTTGCACGGCCCCACACCCCCTCCTCCAAAATGTCACAGTCTTCAACTCCTAACAATAACCATCGAGGGGGAAAAATAGTGTGTGCTGGCCAGGGTAACTCCTATGCAGTGGGGACAACACTTGTCTGGCCTTTCCCCTCCCCTCAGGGTTTGTGCCCACCTTGTTCTAAGTTTCTTCCTGGTGGCATCTCCTTTGACAGACAGTGGGTAAATACTAATTTTTACTTCTGTGGTTTCCAGGTGACTCTCTCAGGGAAAGTTTACAGGAGCTTTAGTCTTCCTGAAATGGCAGCAAGATAGAATACCCACTTCCTCTTAGCACAGCAGAAGAACTTCAAATGTGCAGTTGTTGCAAAACGGTGTGAGGACACTCTCCCTTCTGCCTCTGCCGTACCCTCTTGCGTGCATTACTACCACTTGTTACACACACTGGGCAGCGACAAGGTTGGGAAATACTCGAGCAGTAAAAACCACTCTGACAGCCTGCAAAGGCAGGCAAAAATCTATACCTGCACCTCTTTTATAGTCTGGGCAACTGAATGATTTTGAGCCAAGCCCCAAAAGGATGCCTGTACTAAACATACTTGCAAGTATTTCTGTTTTTCTGCAATAATGCAAAAACAGATAGTGAGAATAGACAATAACTTGCAACAGATGTTCACAAAACTGATCTCTTAGGTTGCTTCTGTAACCAGAGAGGCACAGAAAGTCCCCACCATCCACAGAAATGAACCCCAATATAGAAGCTGAGCTTGTGCACCTCTTCAGCAGTTTTTTGGAATCTTTGAGCAGCTTGTCTACAAGCTGGGGTTAATATTGTCATAAGGCTTAATATTAAAAGGGCTCATGTTTGTCTGGACTTCAGAAGTCAAATTCCAGCCTCCTCCATGCACTTTTCCACTGAAGGAAAGCAGAGGGCTGTGACTCATTTAATCACTGTGCTTCTTGGCACCGTGCACAACACGGGGGAAACCCTGAAGTGTTTTTAGAGATGGTGCTAACACAAACCAGAACAAGCTTTGTGCAAATAATGCAACTGTGCAGACGTCATTCCAATGAGACAATGCTGTGACATCATGGAGAAAGCCCTGGGCTGGGTATGCTCAGAATCTCAGCCTCAGGTCACCTGTACAGTCACTTCGCATTGTCCACTGCGGCTCTTCTTTCCATGGTTTTACACATTATTTAACTGTTTCTTCTCCCTCTGGCTGACAAAGAACGAGCAAGTAGGCAGGCCCGGATCTGCACCTGAGTTGTCTCAGTCGGATTTTGCAGGAGCAGCAAGTTGCCTCCACCTCCTTTTTTTTTGGCAGTCACAGATTTGACCCAGGCTGAAGAGGCTGCTCTGGGGCCTGATGTAGTGCTGTAGTTTAGGGCTGTGCCCACATTTGGAGGTAATATACTGAAGTAATTACAATGATCAGGCAACATTTTAAGGGCACTAAATAAAGAACAAAACACAATCCCCCACGACCTTTGAAAGCTACATTGACTAAAAACCCCATCGACACAACAAAGAGCAAGTCTCCAGCACACCCAGCCCTGTGCCATTACTTGACCAGAGGCTGTGGTTCAAAACCTGCCTTACTCATTTATCAGCGCCTCATTAACACCTATTTTCAAGCAGGCACGGTTAGAATAGTGAAAGCTCAGACACAAACACCTATCGTAGCAACACAACCTGCAACAGCTGTTGAGGTCTTCAATGCACCAAACCAGTACAACCTGTAGCTACACAGTTGTTTATACTGGTGCAATTACGCCAAGTCCTGATGCAATGGCTCATGAGTTAAAATGAATCTGGTTTATGCAAGAGGCTGACAGTCAAAGCAGGTAATGAACTGAGACCCCAGAATAAGCAGTGCAGGATCCTTCACATTTGGAAGGTCAGAATCTCAAGTAACATCTGTGGACCACAGGCTCAGAAAATGTCACTTCCTGTTTGTGTGCCTGGAGTTTGGGATTTCCACTCCAGCTCTTTGCAAGTGGAATGTCAATTAGGGAAAAGAATAATATAAACACAACAAAAGGCTATAAAAGCTCATGGATTTGGAAGTCAGGCCTGACCATAAAGGAAGGGACTTTTAGGAAATAAACAGCAGAATAGTTTTTAAGCATGCATTAAATCAATAATGGAAAATTCTGTATGCATGCAAGAGTACTTCACAGAAAAGGACATGGGCATAGAGCCAGTACCTAAAGGAAGCACAGAAAGAAACTTACTGGAAACATCTGAATGAAGATAGCAGGTCTAGGCATGAATTATTTGCCTAAGCCGAATTTATGCCTGTCACAATCAATGGAAAGTTTTCAAAAATCATAGAATAGTTGAGCTTGGGAAGAGGAAGGTCTGAAGATCCTCTAGTCCAGCCTTACCCATGCAAAGCAGGCTCAGGTAGAGCAGGCTACCTGGGGCTGTGGCCAGTCAGGTTTTGACCATCCCCAAGGATGAAGAGTCCACAACCTTCTCCATGCAACCTGCTCCCGGTTCAATCACCCTCCCAGTAGAAAAGTTTTTGCTTATGTTTAAATGGAATTTCATATTTCAACTTGTGCCCACTGCCTCTTGTCCTATTCCTGGGCATCACTGAGAAAAGTCTGGACCCATCTTCTGTACTGCCCCCACATCAGGTATTTCTATGCATTGGGAAGATCCCCCAAGCCTCCTCTTTTACAGACTGGGCATTCCCAGCTCTCACCCCTCCTTGTCTGACAGATGCTCCAAGGTCTGAATCATCCTTGTGGTCCTTAGCCAGGCTCTCTCCAGTATGTCCATGTGTGTTCTATACTGGGGTGTCCAGAACCAGACTGCTCCAGGTGTGTCTCACCAGTGCTGAGCAGAGGGGAATGATCACCTCCCTCGACCTGTTGGCAATGCTCTGCCCAAAGGCTGCCACCTTTAGCACAAGGGACACATTGGTGCCTCATGTTCAACATGCCTGCCAAGACCCCTGGGGTTAAACCTGAGCTTGAGCTATTTGACACTAGTCAAGGAAATACAGACACACTTCTCCCTTTCTCCTGCATCTCCCCCGACCCAAGTTCTGAGAGGGATTTTATGTGTTTATTTGTTAACTATCACATTCAAAGTATTCAAGATCTACAAGTATATGAATACCCTGTGGAGGTACAGAGAAGAAATCTAAAACCTCAGCTAAAACACTAGACAAAACCACTTATTTCAGGAACCAGTGCTGAATGTTCAGAACAACAGCATACTTAGCATGGCTTTTAAAACAAGCACTTCTTGAAGTGTTTGTAAGAGACAACACAGTCCATTGTTGTCAGGGATGGAGGGTGAAGAGGAAGGAAATAACCTTTCCACTTTATTTTGGCAGACTTTAGAAATTCCTCAATTCAAATGCACGGGGGATTGTTTTGAAAACTCTGCTAATGAAAACAAAGCAAGAGAGCCTTGCAAACCTGGGAGGTCTAATGCAGGAACCCATTTTATTACTAGGTCCTCTAAATCACAGCAAAATAGAATCCCACTGCTCTGGTTTCACTATGCTTACATTAGACCCTCTCCCTCGCCTGGATGGATATTGATCAGTTATTCCTTCTCTCCTGACTTCACAGCCCATGACGTTTGTATGTTTTTACTGCTTGTGGAGGTTTTACAGTAAGCCTGGGGTACAGCAACTGTTGTTTTGTTGTGTCTGATTTCCTAATGGCTCAGCTAGATGAGCTTTCTACATCTCTTTCATTGTAGCTGCTCTCCCATGTTGTGAAGACTACGAAACACACCAGACCCCCTTGCACTTATCGCTGGTGCTCGTGGCATTCGCTCCTCTGTCTTACAACACTGATGCTGCTCCACTGCTCACAAGGGTGAGGCAACAGTGGCATTGACTAAAACCAAGCAATTGTTTTGGAAACTCTCCAGTGAGTCTGAGAGTGCACCATGAATGTGACCTGCAGCCTCTGTGCTTTCCTGGGCTGCACCAGGGTCACCCTCAGATGCTGATCCACATCTACTGAAGAACTACAGTAACACCAAGTCAGGATCTGAATTGCTGGTTCATGAAGTGAAGAAAAGGGCATTACTCACAGCTGACATGACTGAATTTCTGATCTTAATGACAGTGAATCTGTATATAACTAATCCAAACTTCAGCATGTCCTCCTCAAACTCACTTGTGTGCCTACAGCATTTAGGATCCTGATATCAAACCGAAAGAGAGAAACAAAAGGCAGGCGTTGGACTCTGACCGAGAGAAAAGGACTGAAATCGACACAAGTGCAGAGTTCCTGCTTTCCTTACCAAAGTCAGCTGTAACAGAGGAGAAAACAACAAATAAAAGTGATAACAACGGAACATGAACTTAAACTAGGGATTTGTGAGATACATTAAGTTTTTCAAAGTAACTAAGTTGCTGCTAATCATCAAAAAATTTATAATAAAAAACATTGGTTGAATTATTTGAATTCTCTAAGAGATTCAATCTTGTGGAAATCTTCTGGATAAAACTCCAGAAGCCCAGAAGGGATAAACATCTTAAAAATGAAACCAAAGTAACCTCCCCTCAAAGAAACAAGCAGATGATTTTTAGGTACCTGACAGCCAGGAGGTGATTTATTCTTGAAAAATTCATGTTGGCTGCTACTCACCATCAAACTGCTGACTGTTTTTTCCTTTTTCAGGGTGAAAATAGCTCTTGTGACAGAAGAAAAATAGTAGATATTGTGAAAGATACTGAGAGTTTCAATGTCTTTTTCACATGACATTTCAGTAAATAAACTCAGAAAAACATTATCTTCAAGGGTGCAAGAATTGGTCTGGAAGAATGTATCAGCAAGGCTCCTCTAAGAGTGGTCCTGAACCCAACCATGAGGTATTTCCATTACCACTTGGGGGATGGGACAGAGAAGTTGTATTAAATGCACATGCAGATCCCAAATGAACGTAAGGTGCCAGTGCACAGAAAAAAGGAATCAGAATGGCTTTGGCAAACAGATGGTTTGGAAAATGCTGGCAATTCAGCAAGTACAAACACTTGAGGACAACAAACTGCACAAATATGTGACAAGGAGTCACGAAAGGGCTAATTCCCCCCAAAGAATCAGAAACTGGATTGAGCCACAGGCTGCTGCAAATATGGCAGACACCAAAGTGCAGAGGATAAAGAGAAGAGCTGTCAGCTGAATGTGAAGAAATCTCTGCTCCATGAGGGGTTACCTAACCATAGCTGAAGTACTGCACTGTGCTTTGGAAATGGTATACCAAGGAAAACATGGGGAAATAAAGGTTAAAAAATTGGACAAAAAGCCACAGGACTTCAACAAAATATTATAAAATATTTTGAGAGCAGAAGACTGAGGGAAGGCAAGGAAACCACTCAGCCTGCCTCCAGTCTTTCTAGTACAGCAAATTTCACTTGTTTCTCCTATTGGAAAATTCCAAGCACTGTCCACTTGGTTCCTACAAAAACATTTAGCCTGTTTTGCTTTCACTGTCCTGTGCACTTCCCTCCTACAAGGAGCCTTTGCAGCCTGTGGAGCTCTCTGACAGCTGTCAGTCCTGCCCTGCTCTGTGGGAGACTCTCCAGGCATTCACAGGGATGGAGCAATCCCTCTCTCCACAGGGAGGGCCACATGAGGAACTGAAGACCATATGAATGAGCAGTTGCCTCCTGCCATCACACTCTTCTCAGACAATGTGCATTATGCAGTCCTTCTGCAACAAACCCAGGAGAAACAGCATCATGCACCACCTGCCATGGCCATTCAGTACACTGCTGCAAAGAATCTCCCAAACCCATGTATGCACACAGCAGAGGAGTGTATATTTGATTTAATCATGTGCATGTGTGCATCTACATCTGGTGATAGGGCAGGAACCTTTCACACTGCAGGGCAGTGCCTGAAAGCGACAGGTTTTTCAGGGATGCTTCTTCCATTCTGTCCTGATGAAGTTTTGCCACTACACATGCAAATTCTGACAGGGGCTCAGACAGTCTAGAAGGAGACCTGAACCTGCCTATTCTGACCTGCAGATGGGCTCACTCTTCACCTTGGCCTTCTGGTTCACACAGGCTTTCTTTTTACATCTCCTCTGGAAGAGTCAGCAGTTCAACTGAGGTTAAGTTTGAAAACCTCCCAAGTACCTCCAGGCCTGGTATTTTCATTTCTTTCAAACATTTCATCCTGTTTTCACTGATTCCTCAAATATTGCAGTTTGGAAATCACTTGGTTCCATGTTCTGCAAAGTGCATCTCTGGGAACTGCATCACTTGCACCATCCTTCAGTCCAAGGGCACAAAAGACAGACTAAAACTTGGCATCCCCATTACACTGGTCAGGATTAGAGAAATTATAAAAGCCATGAGATATTGTTCTCCCGGCTTCCAAAACCCTTCAGCTACACAGATCCAAGTTTTGCTTTCATGAAGCTGCATGTTTACAAGAAGCTGAAACACCTTTGCCAGCTCTTCAGTTCCTCTTTGTGCCCACCTCTTCCCTTCTCCACCCTTCCAGGATTAACCTTTTGTTCTTTTCTTCCTGGCTCCTGCACTAACCACCACCACTTGAGGGAGGACTGACATAGAGCTCCCACTGTATAGGTAGGGATTGTGTCATTTGATCCTTGACACAGTGGCAGTGGAGTCACCTCAATATGTTTAATCTGGGTTGGGCTTTAATCAGCACCAGTGACTAATACAAAACAACTGGCACTAGGAGGGGAAAAAGAAAAAAAAAGTACACTCCCTATGTCACCCCTCTGTAACAAAAAATTCCCTGATCCCAGTGAACAAAGTTCATGGATTTTTCATGCCTGGATCCAGTTTCTCAGGCTCCCTTCCTAGATGCCAACCTCACAGAGGCAAGGCAGTCCTGCCCTTCATGGCAGAGACTCGCAGTGGTTAAAGCTCCTGCTGCTGCCTTAAAACACAGCTGAGACTGGAGTGACAACACCCAACTGTGACTCCAAGAAGCCTCTACTGCCAGGAGTGCTCAGCGCTCCAGCAGAGCCCTGATGTGGTTCCACCGCCCACAGTGGGGGTGAAATCGGTCAGCACAGTGGGACGCAGGAAGGTTTGCAGCAGCAGCCTGGGCCAGGTCTGGAGCTTCCCAGTAACCCTGGCTCGTCAGGTTTGGTGTTGCTATAGGAGTGCCCAGCACTGCTGCAAAAGTGACAGCGTAGAAAGGCACTAAATTTATGGACAAAAAGATGATGAGCAGAAGGGCTGATGTGGAAGAAATGCCGAGAAACCGATCCTGTCTTTGGCGGTGCTGGTGAGAACTGTACCTCAGCTTCACCTCCTGCTTCCCTGCAGTGTTCCCCTGCACAGGTGAAGGGGGGGCTGTGGGAACAGGGAACAGACAGGGTGCTGGGGACGTGCCCCTACAGCTGCCTCCCAGCTAAGGGAAGTACCTCTGGCTTCATAAGCAGAGGTGCCATGTACCCAAACTTAGGAGATATCTGCCACAGGGCTTTCTCTTCTGCTAGAAAAGAGAACACTTGTGAGGGCCGAGAAAAGTCAATGAAAGGGGCTGAGGATCAAAATAAGAGACAGAAAAACCAAGGGAATTTTGTCTGATAACAAAGAGAGGAATGCCAGGCAAAATCTTATAGGAAAAGAATAAAAATAAAGTGAAACAGAAGAAAACATGATGTATATTTCATGGTGGCTTTACATCACAGACCAAATGCTATATGACTTCACACAGAGACACAGGAGAGGGGATGAAAGGTAATAGAGTCCTGCAAAAATGGAAGTTAAACACCAGACTAAGGTCTGATGTCATCTCTGATGTTATTTAAGGACAAGGGTTTATAGAAAGATGGTATCTTTCACTAGATAAAACAGCTATCCCTCCACCTCAGTTGGGTCTGAAATAGTATTCCATCCTTTACCACATAATAAATGCAGCCTGTCCCATCCCTCTGGGACAGGCAGAATTGGCTCATAGTAAGGCTGAAAAATTAGTTCAATTTTCCTTCCAATCTTTCCAAAATGAAAAAGATCAACTGTTTCAGAATAAGCTAGTGTTTCAGAACCCACCAAGCTTCTTTTGAAAATTCATTAAAAGCTTCAACAATATACTGCAGTAATTTTATTGTAATATCACCTTCCAGAGCTTTCTTGAACAGATACCTTTCTTAGCATATATTTGGACCTTCCAGTACACTTGAAAAGAGACCTGATGCCTAAAGTCTCCATAGGATCAATGATGTATCAGCACAGATTATTGACCTTTCAAGCTTCTTCATGTTTCTGCTTTCCAAAAAACCCAAAAATAGTTCAAACCAGTAAAGCCAATGACAAAACTCTTCAGCTGAAAAAAAACCACAGCACTTTTCATCCCTTAAGTCTAATTTAGGGAATGATTTTGAAATTAAATTCCTTGCATGGAGAACAGATTAGACTGCCAGGATCAGCTTCCTGTTTTGTTCTTACCTCCTCTTCTTATAATCAAAAGAAGAAAACAATTTGCTTTTGTAATCCTGGGAATTATTAATATACTGAAGCACAGCTTGGGTGTTTTCCTTTGGGATCAGAAAAGAAACCAAAACAATTTTAGGGAAAATTTTCCTTTCCCTTTCTTAGAGTTGTGTCATTTGGGAGGGGAAAGAAGAATAGGAAACAGGCATGGAACTTGGAAAGGACCAACAACTATAACTTATAACAACATAAACCCACCCTCTCCCTCTCTGGCAAAGTCAGCCTTTGTAAAAGCCACAAATCCATGCCTTAACTGCTATGAACTGGCACATAAAGTCTGACCTGGTGTACAGGCAGAGTATCTTTTGTGAGTCACTCGGGAAACATTACATCCTTGGCCAGACCAAGGTTAGTTTTAAGCTCCCTGAACATACCAGGGCAGGGATCAGGTGACACAACAAAGAGAAAAAGAAGCTGGGAATTGGAGAGAGTAACCAAAGACACTGTGCTGACTTATAAATCCATTTCTCATCACCGCTTCACACCTTGAGTTACCTACAGTCAACATACAGAATACATAGAAAGGGAACCAAATAGAGAGATACGGAAACGCTTTCACACAGGGAAAGATTAAATAAGCTCAAACTTCTCACATAGGAAGAAAGATGACTGGTGGGTGAGGTTTTTCAAATCAGGAGTGTGCAACTTGGTGAATGGAAGATTAATATTTGATGGTTTTCATAATGCAGGGATTCAGTATAAAGTGAAAAAAAAAGCCCCAAACAAATATAAAGTTATTTCATTTAAAAAAAGCATAATCAGACTTGGGAATTCCCACTGCCATGGGATGTTTTAGATGGAAAAAGGATAAATGGATTCAAAAATGAATTGATGGAAGAAAGGTCTGTTGGCTTTTAAGCGTAAGTGTGGATGACATCTGGCTCAGGAAGTCGCTGAAATCACTAGCTGAAAAAAGCCAACAGGGAATCCTCAGGGAAGTAAGATTAGAAGAATAAATATGTGGTCATCACTGTATTAATCATCACTGGTCTCTGTCAGAGGTTGCTTCTGGACTTTTTATCAGGGACCGCAGTGTTCATATTCATGTACTGGCACACACAGTGAGGGAACAAAGCTCTGCACCTCTTCTCACTTCTGGGAGATTCCTACAGAAAGTCCGTCTTGGCCTGGGGCGTTGTGTAACTGACTTCAGTCCTGTGCATTCTCGCTGTAGCTGGGAAACCGACATAAGGGAGATAACAAATCAGATTAGCAGATAATGCAATTCATTTTGATGACTGTAAACTATCTGCTGATGCACACGTATCACTGCTACAGCATAACTACTTGAAGAACAACTGAAATTACAAGATGTCTGACATTGTGTAATGCTCTTCTGGATCCAGAAATCTCTTTACCAAAAATAGTCAATCCAACTGAAAGGACAGACATCCTTATGGTACAAAGCAAGCAGAAATAGTTGGTTTCTGGCTATTCATTTACTTTCCTTCCTTCCTTCCTTTAAAATCCCCCAAAGAATTCTGTTATTTATTAGAAACAACCCTGAAAAATCATCAGTTAGATTTCCTTTATTTGCAGGCCACCTTCAGCTAGTCTGTTCAGCAGAAGAAACATTTTAGTGTTTGCTATTCTGGAAGAAAGGTCTCTGGCAATATCAGCACAAAGTAAGGAGTCAAAAAACTCTAGTTTACTATCACTGCTTTTAAAAGGGACCTCTTGGAGGAATAAGTTTTAAGAGCCTTACTGTAAAGACATCACTTGGTGAGGGTACTTGGAAGCAGTGCCCTTTAAAACAAGTATACTTTGACTACAGTCTGATTATCATAGAATGGTTTGGGTTGGAAGGAACCTTAAAGACCATCCAGTTCCAACCCCCCTGCCATGGACAGGGACACCTTCCACCAGGCCAGGTTGCTCAGAGCCCCATCCAACCTGGCCTTGAACACTGCCAGAGGTGGGGCATCCACCCATTCTCTGGACAATTATGTATCTTGGTATCTCTAAAAAAAGACAGAAGAGCTCAAAGATATCTGTGGCACAACACATCCCGCTCCACCCACCCAACAGCACTGCTAAGAAAGTCTCTGAATGGACTAGGGGAACCTAAACTTGAAATTTTTGGTGTGTTCCCCACATCCTCCACCCCCAGGATTTTTTTCTCTGAATGCCCACTGAATAACCTGGAGGAAGACACACATATTGTGGTTTCCCATCTCTGCAGCAAAGTGAAATTCCCTTTGGTTAACCACCTGCTAGCTGTTCAAAATGGCATTTGCTTCACAACGAGCCTTAACCAAAAGGCACAGCAACATCACTGCTGTGTCAGGTTCATAAAACTCCACCACTGTAGATTTCTACTTTTGAAAATCCAGCAATTTTGCATCTATTTACTTGAGAAAAGGAGCCGCTTCCTGCAGTTCTCTGAACATGCCCCCAGTGAATTTCACCCGGGTACTTTTGCCTGTGACACGCAGGGGGACAGAACATTCACTTCCTTGTTGGGCTCACTGAAATTCCCTGATTTCATCACGCACAGCACACTGCGGCAGCAGCCTCGGCACAGGAAGCACAGAAGCTCCCTGTGAGCGACAGCCAGGGCACAACGCAGCTGCCTGGGGAATCACAACAAACACTTGCACTTATTCAAACAAGTTTTGCAAGCAGCCACGCACGTGTGTGCACGCAGAACACACCGATTTATCACGAAACCGGGGGTGACATCAAGTGTTTACTGCCCAACTACAAATTTGTCCTAGAACGCTGTGGTTTTGAACTCTTCTTGTCACAAAAGGTTGCTGACATAGCGAGCTCTCACCACATCCAGCTTAACTTTTATTTGGCTGTGGGTTTTCCAACCATCCCAGAATGATGCTGCAGCACTGGAATCCCATTTGTCACTTCAATACCATAATGCCTCCATGTTACTTAAAGTGGGACACACATCACTTCAGGTAATTCTTCTAATTTCTAGAAGGACTTTTTAACCTATTTATTACATACATCATGTATCTTAGTATTGACCTGGAGAAACTATCAATAACATCTGGAACTGAAATATTGCAATTAGGGCTGAGGAAACCTAAGGGTTGTTTGTTTGAGTTTTTTCATTTTAACAACTTTAAACATATCTGCATAGTGCTCCAGGAGAGCAGGAGGCAGTCTTGAGGTGCTCCCCTTTAAAAGGCAAACTACCAGGCACAGGCAACTCATGAAGAAATGTGAAGTGCTTGTGTTATTACCCTGCTGCCTACTGCTGAGCAGCTGTGCTCAGGTCTGCTCAGAGAAATCAGAAGCAAAATCACAGCAGCGTTACTGGGAACTGTAAACACAGTGGGTCATATACAGCTCTTCATTCCTGGAAGACAAAGTCCACCTCTGGAAGTACTCCAAAGAGCAGCTCTAAACACACAAGGTAACAAAATTGCAGGGGCAGTTTCATTTATTCAGAGAGCTAACCAAGTGCCCTCCTCTCCCAGCCTTCTCTGATTATACAGCAGCAGGAGAGGGTGTCCCACATTTCCTGGACAGGAACATGGAACATCACTCAAATCCACTCCCAAGATAGGAGTGCTGATGTCCAAAATAAAATCCCTGCACGTTAAGAGCTGTTACAAAACCATCAACATTCAAGTAACCCCAAAGGGCTGGCGTCACTCTGTATAACCAAGAGGACCCAGAAGCAATGTGGAAATTCCATCCTTAAGTCATCAACTGTGACATCCTCTGGCAGTTTTCATCATTGGTACTTTATGTCAAAAAAAAGAAAAAAAGATTTCATCTCACAGTGCGGCCTCTTTTATGGCTTATTATTTGAGCTGTTACATGTACAGGTTTTTTCTGGTTCGGCATGCAGTCAGAGGGCCAAGGAGGTTTGTTTTTTTTTCTCTTTTAAGCAGATTTTTAAATTCTTCTGGGTTTTCCCCCAACTCTCCCCATCGAGCAACTGAACTATGTAGCTGCGGTCAGAGCTGCCATGTGCCAGACATTGTCTTGAAGTCACGTGGCCAGTCTGCCCTGTCACATGGCCACGTGGGTTGTGTCACCTCTCCTGGACACATTCCTGGTGCTGCTTGTCCATCATCTGTGACCAGCAACTGCTTGCTGAATAATGGGACCACATATAGCAGAGGCTTGAACCACAACAGGCTTCAGATCATGAGATAATTTTCAACCATCCTTCTGAGCCCCAGAGACAGGTGTGAAGGCTTTAGGGATGCAGGACAGTGTTGAAGCATTGCATCAACAAAAGAACAGACCAGAGTTGCTACATATACCACATCAAATCACCCTTTTCTCAGGCAAATCTCTTCTTTCTTCTGCCTCAGATTGCTTCTCATAGTTTCAAACTGTTTCTTTTTAAGCTCTGGAAAAAGTCACCTGTCCAAGGCAGATGTACATAGCAACAACCATCAATTCTGCCAGAAACTTAATGGGAAGAATGAGGGAGAGAAAAATAGGAAAGCACGCATTCTCTCTCTTTACATGCATCACAGCACTTGGGCTTCTTTGCTCCACAGTTAAATCCAATTGCTTTGGTTCTTTTCCTTCTCAGCAGAAGAGAGAATGAGACTCTGAAGCTTGTGGAAGACAGTGACTGGTAACTGTGCTGGAAACAACACACAGGGGAGCTTACATCTGCTGCCACAGTGATACAAGGGAGAGGGGAGGTTGAAGTCACTGTGTGTAGAGAACATCCACCTCCAAACATGCTCCAGCCCTCACAGAGGGAGGACTGGTAAGTGTCCTCCAGGTCAGCAAGGTCTGTCCTTGGGGTCACAGTTTATTACTGCCCTAGGAAGGCAAACTAAGCCTGAGATTGCTCCTGTGACAAACACCAGCAGGGCATCTGCAGGGAAAGCAGCCATTCAATACATCCACACAGCTTCTTTTCCATCTCCTGGAATGAGAGGAAAAACATTATGCTTCAAGGAAGGTATGGAGAAACACAGAATAGACACTGAAGAAAAAATAAACCCCTTTGTAGGAATGTAATTTATTCAGCACTCTAGAAAAAATGTGGTATAGTTACCAGACATAAAGATATTACAGGAAAGGTATTATTTATTATAGGAAGTAAGTATTAATTTAAAAAGGGTAGAAAAAGTAATTTCTTATGTGGTCAACACAAGAAGCAGAATTTGGCCTTCCACTAACTTGTTAGAGATCTTGAGAATAAAGGAGAGTGTGTCATCAGGTCAGAAAATGAACCGTGAAAGCTGGATAAATCAGAGAAAAGTTGGAAAATTCACATGAAGTTGAGAATTCTGAGGAGACCAGATTAATCAAAAGTGACAGCACAGGAAGAGAGCCTTCCAATGGATGAGCTGGAGTGTCATGCAAACCCAGTTTCTCAAAACCTCATTGTTTTATGAGAAAAAGTTACATTACTGTTCCATGACGATGTTGTAATTTCTGTGCAAATATTCCTGAATGTGAGAGAGAAAAAAGGGAACAACTTCAGATGCTTGTTAACTTCTGGAGAACTCACGGTCAAGATTTTCAACATAAATTCCAAGTTCCAGTTCTGATGTGGTGCTAACTAATTATGGTACCCCTTTTGGGTTTTGTTCAAATGATTCCTTGTACCATGAAAGGGAGCTAAGGAGTGACTATCACCCTTTCACAGCCTGAAAAGTGAATACAACACAACTTGTGTTTGCTATAGGCCAGGGAAAACAGAATTTTGTTTCTCCTGGTCCCATGGAGAGCTACCACTGACAGCAGCAATACATGTCTTTGTTAAAAAGCAGTATTAAAATTAAATACTTCCATCAAATATGAAACTCACTGTTCTTGAGAAGGATACTTTCAGTGACTTGTTTGTGCTCAGCCAATATAACAGCATTACCTAAAATCAGATTACCTTTGAGCAGAAAAAAGCCCATCCAACCATAAAGGGTTGTGCAGGACAAAGATGAGTAGAGAACATAATCATGGCACACTCCCAAACCAGGGCATCACTAGAGGAAGTGAAGGAATCCCTGATTCTGTATGGTTAGATGAACTTACATCTTTAGCAAAAATTAAAAGTCATCAGGCATGGCAAAGAAAAGGATGATGACAGTAGATAACAAATGGCAACTTCACCAGCTGGTGTCTGAATTTTTGTCTGCTCTGGTCAAATCCCTGCATGATCAACATGTGACCTCCTCAGCACACACAGGACCTGAAAAAGAACTCCTGCTCTTTTGGAGTTCACTGTGATGAAGGTAGAAGCAGTATCTCTTCTCTCCTCCCCCCAGAAAAACACCTACCTCAAAACCTTAAGAGGAATTGATATGAGCTTAATGAGCCCTGGCCTTTTGAGGGAGAGACAGTGGAACACCTTGGGATTTCCTACCCAGCTTGTGCATTCCCACTGCAAAGCACTGAAATTCTTAGGGCTGTGAAACTGTGCCACCTATGTGATCTTTGAGATGGCTTTGGGGAGGGGGTATGTGATAACTCTGTTGCTGTGGTTTGGTTAAAGATGGTTTCCTGTAGGGCTGAGCATTCAGCATTTACATTTCAAAAGAGAGGAGGAGAAAAATAAAAAACCCAAACCCAAAAAACTGACAAGCAAGTCAGACGCAAGCTTGGACTCTCCAGGAAACCACATAATAACCCCTCTGAACAGTGCATGAAGTGCTATTTCTGTGCCTCAATCATCTTTTAAGGAGATAAGAATGGAGGAGGAAGGGCTAAAGAAGAGAGCTGAGCATGAAACCAGAGCTGAACACATGCTGAATGAACACAGGCATGAAGGAAAGAATGATGGGGAATGCTAAACCCTTCTGAAGTCAAAGTCATGAGCAGCTTCATGGAGTGGAGGCCACACACAAAGATGACAATCCTTCTAGACAGAAGCAAAGACAGACACTGATTGACAGCATGGGAGCCATGCCTGGGAATACCCCTGCTGAGATGAGCAAGCTACCTACGAACAGGGCTCTGGAATTCCCAGGCAGGCTTGAGTGACTGCGGGGTTAGGCCACCACAACCAGACTGCGGTTGAGGGATGCTGCTATTTTAAGCAGGTCTTCTGCATAGCAGGGAAGACAAATGAGGTGTGGAAATTGCTAGTGGGATACCATTTGTACAACATTAGCTGAACTAGTCATCACCACAAGGGTTTAGAATCCTCATGGTCAGTAACAGAGGTTAGCCTCAACCCTGGCTGCAGCAGAGGTGCCTCTGTATCTGCTCTGGCTCAAAAGCTGTCACTGACACACACATACCTTGCAGATGTAACACAGGAGTATGGTTTATCTTCTCATTTGGTTTCAACACTTAAAACTGGGCAACGTGTCAAAAGGAGATCAGGTAGAAGAGGGAAAGAATTTATATCTGATCAATGGCTCTTAAATGACAATGAACTGATCTTCACCTCTGCCTGTGCCTCATGATTCAAATTCATTTTCTAGCAGTGAAAAAACAGAGAATTCATCAGGCTGAGCTCCAGCTTTACATTATACTTGCACTGCTGGAAACCAGCACCTAAAGAAGCTTCAAATAACGCTTGTTCTGATAAAAATTAGAGTAGAACCCAACCCTAAAAACTGGGAGATATCATTTGGTTGAAAGATCTTCATCTGACCAAGGCAAAACAGTGCTTTGCAGAAAATTATGAGAAAGCTTTTCCCCATATTTTCCAAAATATTGAGAAAAACTCACTTAAATATTAAAATCAAAGTATTAAGTGAGAAACTCCTCTGTAGCAGGTGACAGATCTGTGCTCTAAGAAATGAAGTACAGAGCACTTTTCAGCATAATTAACACATTTCTAAACATGTTTTGAACATTAGAATCTTTCAGTCAAGCCACCGTACTTCCAAATAGATTCACATTTTGCATTTGAATTGAAGTTTCTTTTTAAAAACTCGTATTTGCAACTGTATTAATGGTAGCAAAGCAAAGTTTGCTTTTCAAAAAAATCTTTTGTTCCAAGTGAAACAATAAAGCTATGGGGAAAAGTAGTAAAAGTACCTTTTCTTCTCATAACAGGAAAACCTTTCTTAGGAATAATGATTAACTCATACTAACACAGACGCAGCTGACTTGATGCATGAGAAACTTCTGTGTTTCACTATTGCTACAAAATTATTTAGTCTATATTTAAATGGGTCTCTGGTTTGATACCAAGAGGAACCCATTGACAAGTTAGGCATGCTCCATGCTGACAGTGACACTGTGCTGCTTTCAGCAAGTCATTTAACTCCACACTTTCCCCTCCTGTTGACCTTATGAATGTCATGCATGCCCTCAGCATCAATGTATATAGGAAAAGTACAGCCTAAGGACAAAATAATCTTATCAGACCACTGCTTTTTTGGTACTTGTTTACTAGCATGAACTACACTGAAAGGGTACTAGGGTTGCAAGTATAAGCACATTCCAAATTAAGAAGTTGCTTTCTCCAGCAAAGCATGAGTTCAGCTCTTTCATGCTCATGCTATGGCTGTGTACTTATAATCATATCCTACCAAGAGATTCCTGCACCACTGGAGGTTTAAGACAACCTAGCTGGGGACAAGACTGCTGCAGTGAAGGAGTCATTGGTACAGCAGGCATTCTCTACATGGAGACATGCTGCAAAAAGTAAGAAATCCTAAGAAAAATTCTTCCTCCTTTGCTGGTATTCCCTACTGTTTATTTCCTGAAATATAGGAGCTCTCTATTTGCTTCAGCTGAGAAAGAGCTGAACCAAGGCTGAAGCACAGGTGTACTGTGCCTGCAGCAGAGAGGCCACCTGGGGCTTGGGGCTGCCTCTGTTCCTTTGGCCTCCCACTGTGGCTCAGGGCACCTTTCCATGGCACAGAGATGCTCCCTGGCAGCTGTGCCTCCTTGGCTCCTGCAGGAGGGTCATAAGGCAGGACAAAGCAGCAGCACATTGAGAAGCAAGGCCCTTCCTCTGTGCTGCTCTGCAGAGACTGATGCACCAGAGGGAGTGGAGGTACGAGCTGTGAGATTGCCAGGTGATGCACTGGGGGCTCAGAAAGCACAGGGTAGCTCAGAGGGTGAAGCTGGCTTGGCAGTGGAGAGGGATAAAGCCTAACTTAGCAGTGGGTGTGGAAGGCTAAGTGTGCACAAGACTGAGCTTACTTTGCACCAAATACCCTGTTACTGCAATATAGTCACCATTAATGTATACTGTGACTTGACAGATTATGTTTTAAGGTGTCTACAAGTGGGAAGGAGCCAGAAGTTTAATAAAATAGATGAAAAAACATTACTCAAAGAGGAAAGGAAAGAATAGTTTGCATGTAAAGCCTCAGTGCCCATATAAAACACAGGACAAACAGACAGTGGCAGAGCATTCATTACACAGATGAGAAAATGAATTCACCCAAAACACCACTCTGGTAATCTTTAACAACAGAGGCAAGAAGAAACATAACTACGATTTCATCAAAACACACATGCCTTCAGATAAATGGTATTCTGAGGAACTCACAGTAATGTATTCTTGTACTGTCAAAGTATGTGAAAAGCTCTACTCCTTCTTGAAAAGGATTCCACTAATAACAGGCTGTTTCCATCTTCACATCTGCCTAGTGACAGGCTGTGTGCAATAAAGTGACACAGCAAGGCACTCCAGCCCAAGCTTTTACAGCTGCCACCAGTCTCCAGCCCGCTCTAATGAAATGTTTGCACCACAACTGAGCCTCGCAAGACACCTCTGCTGGCAGGTACAGTAAAGGAGAGAATAAAGCTCAGCAATCTGTTCACAGCAGCTGTACAGCCCAGGGACACAGCACAGCTCCAAGAAACAGCCTCTCAAACTATGTACAGTAAAACCCCCTCAAAGAGAAGTTACTAAGACACCTCAGCCATTGAGCACATTGTAACTTCCACAGCTATGGAGAAGTGCTCAAGGGAAGTGTGCACTGAGCTCCTAGAAATTGTTCTAGGATAGTTCCTCTTCAGATAGTCAGTTTAGGAGCTATCACAGCCTGGGTGGAATTCACCTGAGGAAGCCCAGACATGAAAAAAAATTACCTCTAATCATCAATAGCTGCACACATCTGAGTAGAGATGAGGATGTGGGAGAAGGGAACAGCAATCTTCCAGCTTCTGAGAAGAGGAGGAGCAAGAACAGGGCCAATGCCAGCTCATTCTGCTCCCTCACACTGGAGAGAGGAAGAAAAAGTTTTTCTCCACTCTTCCTCATTGGGGACTAAATCTCAAATTCACTGTGGGACAGTCAGAGTCCACCACATGGAAAAACACTGAAGAAAAGTAAAATCTGCTTGAAAAGGGCTGAACAGGAGTTATCACAGAGACAGAAAAGATGTGTGTGATTGTGTAAGTGCATTAAGTAGGTGAAAGAATGTATTACAGGAAATAATCTGGAATTTAGCATATTTGGAACCTGTCATTAAAGAGCAACCAGTCCCTAAGAGGTAAACCAGCATTCATTCTACAGGTACACAAACCTGCCAAATTGGAAATGCCTGGATCTCCTAGCCTGGAAACGCTCACTGGGCCCCAAAAAGGGGTTATGAAAGGTTTTTTCACAGGATTAACAGTACCCAGGAGTGACATTCCTGACATTTCCTATGCAACTGGAGCAGCTTCTTTGCTTCACAAAGAGATTGTAACACCAGAACCCATTCCATGCAAAAGGAAAATTAAGGAACATATTGTAGCCAGTGTCCCCAGTCTTTTCCCAACACTCTCCTCCTCCCACCCTCCAGGTGTATCACATGGGGCATCTCTGCAGGACCTGTACACAAAAAAATGCTGCAAAGCAGAAGAAAAGTCCATGTGCAGGCACAAAGCTGTGGTATCTTTAGGAGTAGAGATGTGGTGGGATAGTTTACATGATATCAGTGCTCAGATGGATGGATGGATGATGGGTCTCCGGAAGGAATAAAGAGAAGGAAGCAGAACTTAGGGCTGTGTTCTTTGCAAAGAAGTAACCTCAGTGTGCAGAGCTCTGCAAAGCAATAGGTGACAGTTTGATCAAAAGCTTAAGGGTCAGGATGAGAGAGCAGACCAACGAGCATAACAGTGTGACAGGAATCTGCTACAGGCCACCAAAACCAAGAGAAAGTTGATGAAATCAGTTGTCATCAGCTGGGAGGAGCCTTTTGATTCCAGGCTCTGTTTCTCCCAGTGACAGGACAAGTGGGTAGAACCTCCAGCTGCGCCACAGCAGGCTCAGGTTGGACATCATGAAGAATTTCTTCACTGAAAGGGTGGCTAAGCACTGAAACAGGCTGCCCAGGGAAGTGGTGGAGTCATCATCCCTGGAAGTGTTCAAGAAACGACTGGATGTGGCACTTAGTGCTATGGTTTAATTGACAGGGTGGTGTTCAGCCAAAGGCTGGACTCGATCTTGGAGGTCTTTCCAACCTTAATGATTCTATGATGCTCTCTGGAGGTTTTCACCATGCCAGTATCTGCTTGGGAGGGCAACAAGGAAGAGTGTAAGTAATTTAAGAGAGCAATCTGGAGGACAACTTTTTGATAAAAGTGATAGGTAAGTCTATTAGGAGATGCATCCTGCTCCATCTGCCGCTCATTAATGAAGATGAACCAGTTACAGCTATGAAGGTTGATCACAGTCTTGGGTGCAGCAATCATAAGGGGGTGATAGAAAACTCCTGAGAGAGGTGAGGTAGGCACGTAGAATAGAGATGCCACACTTTGGAAGAGCAGATCTATGCTTGTCCAGGGAAGGGGCAGGCAAGATTCCATCAGAGGCCAAGGGACCCAGAACCCTGGTTGACCTCCAAGAACCACCACTCAAAGCAGAACAGACCGTTCTGATGTGCAGGAAGTCAAGCAAACATGGCAAGGGGCCAGCTCCGCCCAAGGGGGAATTCCTGACTGAGCTCAAACACTAAAAGGAAGTGTACAAACGTGGAAATGGGGACAGGCTACTTAGCAGGAATATGGGGACAATGCCTGTGCACAAAGCAGGGCAGGAAAGTAAAAGTTTGGCTGGTGTTGAAACATAGAAGGGGTGCAGAAGGCAACAAAAAGTATTTCAGCAGCAAGGAAAACACTGGTCCTTGGACAATGGGAACAAAAACACCACCAAGCTCTTGGCTGGGAAAGTTTGTTCTCAAACCTCCCCGAAGGTATCAGCAGAGTCTGTGCAAGTGAAACATGACCCAGAGCACAGAAAAAGTGGATTAGAAGCAAACTAGGGATCACAAAAGGCAACAGAAGGCTGGACTAGATAACCTGAATTAGTCTTGATTAAAATTCCCAGAGATCACCATCAACTCTTTTGCTGTCTAAAGAAAAAACAAGGTTGAAGTATCATCTCAGTCTATCACCTTAACCACAGCTGTGCCAAAGCTAAAAAGCTGCTGTATTTTAAGACAGAAGACATAACAATGCATACGCAAAATGGTGATTTTAATTTCATTAACAGCTCTTACCCACATACACTACTCTGTCAGATGCTGACATCTCTAGAGTTATGTTTTCAGACACCAGTATCTCAGGTGAGAACAAGATGGGGCCAAACCTAGTGCTGCCCCTCTGAACCATGTCAGACAAGCTGTTAGCACCATTGCTTCCCTCTGTTACTGTTGACATCGAAATTTGGTGGCTGAGGTTTAATCCTATAATACTCTAATATTAAAAAGTCCTCAAGCTCTTAAACCATATCCTTTGCTACAGCAGCACTCACTTGGGATGGAAAAGGCAGTAACAATGTCCATGTGGAAGCCACCTTACCCTGCTGTTTCTGTTTGCTAACTTCTCCAAGAGTATCTGGGGTCTCCTTAAGTCTGGTCTGTAGGATGCAATTGCTAACAAATTAAGAAATCTTTCCCACAGGTCACCAGAATGCTGCTGGCATTGTCAAGTGGTGGTATTTTGGTGTAATGTCATAGCAACCATTAGAGCAAAATAGGGGGGAAAGCCCCTCTTCAGAGCCACCTTCCAGTGGAACATAGCAACAATCAATTTGAAGAAAAAATACAGACTGGTATATTAGCTCTGTGAAGAGAACAAACCAGACAAATATTAGGAAATTAAGTAAAATGTAGGTGTATCATCAGTTCTCTCTAAAGGTACCTTCAGTGAACCATCAGACAGGTAATTTCTTTTACGTGTTCCAAATTCATTGCTATCTTGCAAACATAGAAAGCCATAGTTTTAATTATTATTTTTAAATAAAACAAGGTCAAACACTAAGACAAGGCTGCTGCAACAATCAAATTGCAGCTACACAGTCCCTGTGCTGCAGCTGCAGCAGGAGGGAGCTGAGCTGTAACAGCCTGTGCCTTCAGACAATAGAAGCTTTTGAAGTTCAAGCCTTTCAGACCCTTCTTAGAAGCTGAAACATTCTCAGCTGAGTACATGCACTCAGAGATGCTTTGCTTTAATGAACTGAAAGTGTCAACTTCCCATTGGTGCGTCAGATGGACTTTTTCTCAAGTGGTGGAAACAACTATCGAGGCAGCTCTTGCGTGGGGCTGCAGACACCACTGAGCTGCTAAAGTACCTTTTATAATAAATTTGAAACTCTGAGGAGAGACCATTCATTCTTCACCTCTGAATCAGGAAGTCCACTCATTCAAGCACTCATCAGCCCCTGCAGCAAAACACATAAGGTTCACACCATCCCCACCACTCCTCCTCCGAACATTAACTCACAAAAAGCCACTCAGAGGTTTCCTCAAGCCCACCAGGAAAACCAGCAGGGGCTTTCTGCAGATGTAGTTTATAGTAGTCTAAGGTCAGTATCTAATTTAAGACAGGGAAAGCCCAATGGCATTTGTTTATTATTTCCTTAATGTAACTTACACAGAGTGAATAGGTTACAAAGGGAAAGGCCTGAGACAACCATGATGCAGCTAAAATGAAAGGAGGCTCCTCATCAACGAAACCAGCCTGAGACAGCATTAACAAACATACCACACTGCATGCCAGTTTATACACTACTCCATCCCCAACAAACACTACTGTTGCAACGCTCACACCACTATTGTCACATAGTGGAAAAACCTGCCACAAGGACATGATCTCTACCAGGCTGATGTAAATCAGGTGCTTCACAAGGGCAGTGCCGTTTTACTTTGACATTCTTGAAATGCAGAGGTTTATGCCCACTCCTTCCCCAGAACTTGCTTCGAAGCCATGAGCATAAGCCTTCTGTCTCCACTGGTAAGAACAGAGACACAAAAGATCAGCCTAAAGGCTAGAAATTAACTGAACAATAATAACAAATAGAAGGCAAATTTATTAGAACCAATAAATCAATGAACAGGTTGCCCAGATGTTTCACTCTCTGTTCTAAAGGGTTTTCAAGGCCAAACCAGATAAAGACTGAACTAACCTGATCTCATCTCAAAGCTGACCCTGCTTAGAGCAGGAGGTTGGACTGGAGAATTTCCTAAGTCTCTTCTGACCGGAATTATTCTGTTTTAGGTTCCTGCCATGCAGCCTTCCTGGTTTAAGCCTGTGAGTAAAGACTATGAATCTCTTCAAGCCTGGCAAACAGATATGTTCATGTGCAGCCTTCTGAAATAAAACTCCCCTTGCAGGCTTTCCAGCCTTGGAGCACTCAAGTGAGAGAGTCATTAACACTCCAGCCCAATAAAATGGAACCATCAGCTCTGTGCTCATGTATTGCCAGGTGGTGCAGCAGCTTGGAGAGCACACCAGAGAGCTGGGCCCTTGAAAAAGCACAGGGAGGGTGCTAGAGAGCATACAGGAGGATGCCCAGGATGTGACATGTGTGCCAGACTTCACTACTCTGCCAGATTTCAGGGCACAGTAGAAACCACAATCACTATGAAATTCCCAGCCCACACCATGTCTGTTCCTGGGCTGAGGTCTCAGCACAGCAGGCAGGGTGGCAGGGAAGTGGCACCTTGCAACAGGCATGGCCTCAGCCTGTCTTCTTGAAGGGTCTGACCAGACTGAGTCACAGAGAATCAAGGTCAAACTTTGAAAGGGAAGCCAAAGCCCCTGCAAAACGCCTGTTTCCTTATTACCGGTGGCCAGCCCTCTGCTGGGTGCAGACTCCCTGACTGCCCCCTCGTGTCTCCTGCCAGCACTGCCAGTGGGGGCAGAGGCTGCACCAGGACTGCTCTCTAGAGCCACCAATCTTCACTGGCCTGCACTAAACACTCATTTTCTTGACTAACACAGGGAGAAGTGCAATGAAAATTGCAGCCAAACTTGTAGAACCAATCTCTGTTTGTCATCTGTTTTTCTTATCGGTCCTGACCAGCAGCACCCCTGGCTAATTGCCTTAATGAATGAGATGAAGCGCTCCTTGATGCTCCATTGGTTGTCTCATTTATTTTGACAAGAATAGTATCAAACTGCCTTTGCACATTTATTGTTACATGAAAATCCACCACTTTTTTTTTGCCCTCCCTGGAGTGTGCAGCGAAGTTCTGCTCAAAAAACTCATCTGTCCTTTGAGGTATGCCCAGACAGACACCACACATGGGGTATCAGTGACAAACAGTTGGAAATTATTTAAAATTTGGCTTACATTTAAGACATTCCTGATCCCTAAACATTAAAAAAACCATCTAGCATTGGCAACAGAAAACAGCAGGGGAAGATGACAGTGAACATAAAAAGGAAGCTCACTTGGCCACAAAGCACAAACTTCTGCACTGGCCACACCACTCTCACTTATAGGCAGAGCTTTTCATTTCCTGGGTGGCTTCTTCAACAAGGGACAGCCAGAATGCCACTATAGAAGGAAAGAGGACTGTTTCAGTGACTCATCCTAGAGGAAAAGCAGGGCATAACTTCTACAATCTGGCAGGACAAGATCCACAAAATTCTTTTTGTTTTAACCGGTGAAATTCAGGCCCGCTACGTTTTAAAAGCTGAGTTTCCAACCTAATCAAGCCTTGGTTATTCAGACAAAAGACAAACCAAGGCAGGTGGGTGAATGTTACCTTGAAAAGGAAATTTAACTTCTCAGGTTCATCTCTGGGTCTCATCACCACTAAAACAGTTACACCTTTTGCAATCCTGGCAAAGACCACTTTGGCTGAACCACAGCAACTGGTAAGACTGATAATCTTCTGCACAGATAGTGGCAACTCTTAAGTTGTCTAAAAGCATCAAACAATCCCTACAGAAATCTTGCATCCAGTATCCTGTCTTGTTGGTTAAAGGGAAGATTAGTTTCTACCCTCAAGACCAAGACACTGGAAAACTTTTTTTTTTTTAAGACAAACTGTCAAATTTCGTAGTGAATTATTATTAAACAGCTTTAAGAGGCAACTTTTCTATATAATGGAATGAAGTTATCCCACTAGATCAAGATGCTTAAACATACTCGGCCAAGCTCTTTGCATACACCTGGTCTCCTTCCTCTGTGTTTGCAGAGATCATTTCAGCTCCCTCCACACTCCTCAGCAGGAAATGGTAGGTAGTAGCTGAATTAGCTGAACCCATTCTGAGCGGATCAGTGGAAATTATCTTACTCCTATGCAAATAAGTACATCTGCTATGAGACAAGGATCCTCACCCAATGCAAAACCTGCTAATGCTGATGAATGCTCTCGGTTTCTTTCTATTAGCAAAAGTAAGGTGAGCAAAGTAAGTCATGTGCTTTCCTGGAAATTCACTCCTGGTGGGTAGAAACCATTGCCATTCTACAGTCGACAATCACTGCTTGAGATCACATTTATACCACGGCTGAACTACATGAGGTCTTTACCTTTAGAGTTTCTTAAGCTCTAAACATGTAAGCCCGTTGATTCACTTCTTCATACACCTGATGATATTACTGCATCAGGTAGCCAGTCCATGCAATACTGATCTCAAAATTCAATCTACACCATTAATTAGCATTTATGTTTCCATCACCTCACTCATTAGTTTCTGCTCAACTTCTGCATGACACCTTTCAGATGAAAATTCTCCTCATAGGCCTGTTCCGTGCTCCAAAGACCAAGCACCCTTCAAGGGTATAAAAAGTATCTAATATCAACTGTCATCTTTTGGAAGTACAAAAGTGATACTTGGTTTTAGGGTCACTTCACAACTCCTATTCCCACCATGAAATGTGGTCATGTGCGATGGAAAACAGAAACAAGATTGTCCTGATACCCACAGATGGTAAGACAAAAGACTGAAGACCAATCCATAGAAAACTGGGCACTAAGGGTCTGGACTGCAATTTGGCCACAACTATGAGGTACATGCTTCCTGATTGGTGAGAATTTACCCAAAGAGATTACTACACACCAGGAAACCCACCACTCCTATCCATGCCAGTGCCTGTCTCCTTAGCACAGGATATGCTGTTACTGTGGCAGGAATGAATGAACTCAGAAAGACAGACAGATTCCTCCTTTTTCTCTCATCCAGTGCTGTTTAGAGCACAAGCAGGAGTTTTACTTTGTTCTGACCCCACCAAGCTTACTCACAACGTGGTCCGACTACAGCACAGGCCACTCCATCTGTTTTCAGCAATACAACTGTCCACACATGGTAAGAACTGCTACAGTGTGATGCTGGCATTTTGGACACGCATGAAGGAACAGTTTAACTGAACAAATTGGGGCCCATAGTATTAATGCTGATGTTCTGCTGCCAAAAAGCCTCAGGAAAACATCACTGCTTGCACAACCCAATTGCTCCTCAGGTATTTCCAGGGAACCTCAGCCACAAGGTCAGCAGGAGCAAGAAGGATCGATGTGATGGTCTGGGAGGTGGTGTGGGTGAGCAGATGAGGAAGAGAACATTTAATGCAAAAATCACCACAAAGCAAGAGTGATTTAATGCTTCACAGTGCTTCTCCTCCTTTTTTATCCAGTGACAGTGCTTGTCTAAATTCTCACGACATAAGACAGGCTTGTAATTCAGCCACAGACTTAGGCCTCTGGATATCAGGGTTCAGTTTCCAGCTCTGTTTCAGACTTGCACTGTAGCTGTGGGGCAAAGCTGCTTCATCTCTGTGCTGATGCTTCTTCTGTAAAATGGAATGAAGTTGCAGATGCCCCACGTTCTTTCCTGCCTCATCTATTCCAGTTGTACATCAACGTGGGACACCAGTGTCATCCTGGAAACATCTGTTCAGATACTAACCATCCCCCTAGGAAACACCAGTTCTCAGTGCAGTGATGAGCTACTGAACTGCACGGAAAACAATAAACCAGAAATACTGCCAGCTGGTTAAGGCAAAAACCACTTAAGAAAGTAATTAAATCAGAGTCCTTCACCAAAAGAAAACAACACATTACCCAAGAGTCAAAGACACAAAAAATACAAAACATTGTTTATAACAACCTTTTCTACAGGCTTTACAAATTAAGATAAAATGCAAAAAGGAGTTGCTGAAGAACTTAGGATGAAGAAAAAGAAGTATTTGTTTTTAAACTACTTAAAAATAGCTATTTTTTTGCTTCTTCACTTACCCTCAGCTACCCTAATCTCAGCTATCATACAAGATACAACACCCTGAGCTGTGCAGAGCACACATGCTCAGCATGGCCATGAAATGGTACATCTTATGAAGTGTAAGCCTGTGAAATATTACAACACCAAAAATGTATTAAGGAGGAAGTAGGTCACCTCTGTGCAATGTTTAAGTCTCACACTTTTAAAACAACATTACCTTTAAGACCAATACCATTTTTAGATCATTACACATGAAAAGGGGGCATCCATATTTACACCTCTAACTGAAGTAACATGCTTGCTCCTCATACTGATGCTGCATCATCCCCTGCAATCTAACACACTGAATGCATTCCAGGCTACACGCAAAAAGAAGTAGGTTTTGTGGTGTTGTTTTTGTCTTTCCTCCCAGTCATTTCAAAACACTATCACTTCCACAATTTCTCAACCAGCTGTGCTGTTTCCTCATTGGGCGACTTTTGTTTGGGTGATTCTGTATTACAGCAACATTCAAGATTGCTTAAGCTGCCAACAGCTAAACATTATGAAGTGCCAATTAACATCAAAACCAAATCCAAAGCACAGATGATAATCTCCAAGCCCAAATACATAAGAAGTGTTGGGTTTATTTTTTGTATTTAAAGGTACTGTGCAATAAACAAAGTCAGCCAGCCAGCCTGGAGACTTTGATCTGTATTTGGGTTCCAGCTGTTTTTAATAAATGCTTGGCCCACAACATCAGACTGTGTCATGCCCATATATGGCTGGTATGAGAAAAGGGAACTGGCAGGTCATGCCAAACCTTATCTGTTCCTACTCTACATCACTTAAAGGATTCCATCCCAAGGACAAACATACCTTTGTATGGAAATGACTTCAACATTTTAAGACTTCTCTTCCATGTTTATTCTACCTGCATGCATCATGCAGATTATCAAGGCACTGACAAAATCTACTTCTCTGCCAGTGCCTAATCCTTTCAAGCCCCTGACTCCTACGCATAAGATTTCCAAGGCATGTAGAGATGACACTCCTGTTGCACAAGTGTAGATTAGTGTCCAAAAAGGCATCTGCATGAAGAAAGAGAAAACCAATTAGGCCATACTGGTTAACACAGACAAAACCAAGACACAAAGTTCAGACCAAATGAGAACATGCAAGCTCTCTCCAGTAACTCAGCTGTGATCAGTCTGGACTGACCAATTGCTAAGATGGACTAAAAATGGATTTCGGAAGAGCAGTTACAATAATGATCACAATAGGTGGTCCCTAAAGGTACTTAAATGAAAAAGCATTTTGGGAGAGAGCAACAGTTCTGATGTGGCAAGATGACTCTCAAACTGCATAATCAGTACACTGATCAGGTTAATTCTTGCATTTCCACTTACTCACCTCACTGTAATAGCATTACGTCCCCAGCTGGAGCTCAGCAGCAAATTTAACCAACATCTGAAACCTCTCATGACTTTACACATGCATTTACATAACTCTTTCCCCAGTGCTCAACCACCAATTACACTTTTGTGCCCACTAAAAAAGCAGCAAAACACAGTACAGAGAAGCTGAGCAATGTCCATACAACATTCTCAGACACGCTGTTCAATTAACTACTTGTTACATGTTAAACAAAACCTTTCAGCAGAAATAAGAAGCATCACATAACAGACTTAAACCTTTTAACTTACAATCCTCTTTTTATGTGCTCGGTTTATCCTCACGGATATTAAGCCAGTTCCTTCCAAAACTACACTTGAATACTGCAAGCAGTCTCAGAGGTTTTTATTATATTAATTAAAAAAACTCCAGTCATTGGACAATTTCATGCCTTCTGACTCATAGAGCATAACTCAGGATACAGAAAGGATGGGATTTTCTGCAAGAGCACCTTCAGAAAGCTTCCCCACCTGTTGAAATATATAAGTATGACCAATGCCATTGACAAAGAGGCTCAGAGGCAGCTGGGGAGAATGAATGAATGAAACAATTTCACTTTAGACCACAAAATGGCTTGGGCAAGTGACATGCACCACAGTTACATTACTGAAAAGCTTCATTAATTCTTCAAATGGACTTTTCAAACATGCAGCCCGAGTCTAAAAAGGAAAGAGACATCACCTTTCAAAGCTTTTAAGACAGACTGATGGCACAGAGGGGAGTAAGTCCCATATAAGATAAATGGTAGCATTTTCATCATTCTCTTTAAATGGACAAGTTTTTTTACTTGCTGACTGGAAGACAAAGACTTTACCTGCAGACTGTAACAGACAGTGTGAGTACACCCAGCTGAGAAATCTCAGAGGTGACCTTGCATGACAAGATAAATGCAACAGTATTGTTGCCACGTTAGGTACTGGTGCACCAGGGCACTCTCCTCATCCCACTTTTTACAGTTCCAGCAATCACACCTTTCACAGTCAGCAAGGCTACACAACTATGTCTCCACTTCAGCCTTGAGATTCCACTCAGTAGGGCAAAGAGTTCACAGCCTGATATGAACAATATACATAAGTGAAGAGGCAGATGTAATGTTACTTCAAACTTGTCTTTCTCTGTTATTCTGTTAAGATAGTCCTAAGAGGACTTCTCTTGCAAACTGGTTACATCTAATTTGATCTAAACTGATAGAAAACAAACCAGCCAAAAAACCTTGAAAATCTCAGTTTAATTGCCCTTAGGAATACTGTAGAATTCATTTAGTGGTCAAGCAGCAGTTGGATAAAAACTTGTACAAGGTCTTGAAGACAGACAGTATGAGACAAGGTATTTATGGCCAAATATCTGGCATAAAGTGACTTGAGTCCTGTGGTTTTTCCCATTTGGAAGAAAAGGGGTTTGTTGATTATGTACTTCCAGTTGATATGGAACCACTCTCCCAGGAGCTGACACAGATGAGAGGATTGAAGCACGAAGTCTGTTGAAGCAACACTTATCTGATCTGATGAATTTGGTATTGCAGTTTTCCTCCAGACCCCTGACTTCAAACCTTGCATTTCAATCACAGGCAAAACCACCTTAGACAACATCATGTTTCCCGCATGTGACTCCCCTGCTGCCCCTACACCACTGCAAGCCATTGTACTAAATTCATTTGAGTCAACAGACTGTTTAAGAGAAACCAGAATGGGAAAACAAGTCCAGACATCTTTCCCTCAGAAAAATCAAACTTGTATAAGCTGGCTGAATGACATAGTTGGTGTGGAATGCATGGTAATTTATGCATTATGAGTGACAATCACTTATATATCACTACACATCAGTATAGATTTTTATTTATTCTTCTGTTTAATACTACGTGTCTCTTTCTTCACGGTACCTGCCTGCTGCCTCCTCTCTTCATTGATGGCAAGCTGGACAGTAAGTATAATTTACAAGAAAAACATTACCTTGTCACATGTTCCTTGGCAGCTAATCAATCTGAAACTGTCAGCTTATGGGTATTACAGAATTGTCAGAGATGCTCACTTTACTGTTCTGTTCAGCTTCCACAAAAACATGGGAAAACAGAAGTTCAGAGTCAACACAAGATTCCTCAATGCTCGTTACTGGTGTAGGTTTTTCTTTGGGCAATTTCTAGAAGAGAACTGTCCAGTAGATCCCTCTTGACACATTGCATCTATGCAGACCTGTGGACTGCTGTACTTCTGCAAGACATACTGGAAGAAAAATTCGGGTTAAACACATATCCAGACGACACACCCCCTACTCTTCTCTCAACTCTGTCTAAGGAGCCGCTAATGGCACAATAAAACTATGTATTTCTGCTGAAAGAGAATGTTAAAGGCTATGCACCTGTGACTGAAGTGTAAAAATACTCTTCAAGCCATTCTAAAATAAGACATTCAAACTAGAAGGTTTTAAAAAATTTTTGAGAAAAACTTATCAGAAAAGACATGATCAGTACATACCTTCTTCCCTTTTGGTCTTTCACAGAGATAGAAATCTGACACCACCCACTTTACAATCCCATTTGTACCTATCATCTCTATAAGCAAACCAGTAAAAACCCAAAAGCAGTCACAGGAAAACGTAGGTTTGCTTGGTATGTTTTTCAACAGCAGTTCCAGGGTGCATCAATAGGTTTCTTTCCCAACCCTTAAGCACTGGGCTGGGAGAGGCCCAACTGCACAGCTAAAAGCAGCAGCAGAGCTGAAACTGAATAAACAGACCTGTGAAGAACAGAAATGAGGCCCAAAGGGCTGCATTGTTACTTCTTCATGAGGTGGGGAAAACAGAAGAGAAAAACATCTTCCTTCCAGCGACAGTTCACTTACATCACCTGCTTGTAGCAGCAGTACAAAATACAACATTTTTATGATTATTTAACATTTGCAGTTAATGATGAATAGGGTAACAGCAAACAGACAAGTGTTGGCCATTAGGAAGGCACCTAAAATTTGGAAAACTGGAATTTTTCTGAAAGTCCTTTCTGATGAACAGGAAGAGGAAAAGAGACACCTGAAATCACCACTTCCGTGACTTCACTTCAGAGAATTCCCCTATCAAAGGTTTCAGCCTTCAGGTTTCCTGGAGGCTTAAATAAAGAGGAAGAGCCAAAGACAACAAAGACACTACACATCTAATCTTTTTCAGATATATGTAACAACAGAACAGGTGGAGATTTTTTTTTTAGAACAGCTTCTGCAATTGCAAGTTGCACACCTTCATTTGTACTGGGAAATATGTGAAATTTTGAGTATTCAGTATAAACATTTGTTCCAGTAACCATCAATTTCTCTATTATGATACAAGAGAATCTCTACTTAAAGCAAAGGTAAACTAATCTTTCTCTGAAACAGAAGACAACTTGCAGAGTGTTTTTGAAGAGCAGTGAGCACACCAAGCACCTACGCACTCAACAGTCACTATGTGAATTAATTTTTTAACACATCAATCTTCCCAGGCTATGGTGAGATGTGTGTTGCCAGCACGCTGAACCTCAGCTTCACAGTTTTAAGTACCAATGATGCCACACCAAAAAAACGTGCTGAAGACTTGAACTCCCAGTTACCTCAGGAAGCAGCAGCAGTGAACACCAAGCAGAGATAAGACAGAGCTGTCTTAGATCATCCAAAATGAACACTGCTCAAGATACTCAGGTTTTGTGCAATTATGCCCTCTTTCAACAAGGAAGTGCCTGACAGTACCACACCCAAAGATTCAGCAGCACTGCTATCAGCAGACAGGCATAAAATGGATATGCCACCAGTCAGCTCCAGAGCTTAGATACCCATCTTTCATACAGATTAAGATGACTAAGGAACAGGAGGATAAGTTACACTACAAGTTACACTACAAAAAAATCACTATCAAAGTAGGCCACTCTCAAAGTTGGATTACTCCCCCTTCCAACTCCCATGAAGAACTGCAATCTACTCAGTCATGGTGTATTATTTATAGTGGTTTCCTCTGCTTGAAGTTAGCTTTGAATGTATTTTTTCTGGACTGAAAGCATCTGAACTATACAAATGTAAGTGTAGAACATTTATGCTTCCAAGAGGTTGTGACTTAGACTTCACAGTGCTACTTATTTTATTTGGGCATTAAAAAACATGTTCACAGTTCAGCAAATCCTCAATAAAACCCTTTAATGAATGGAGTATAACAGTAACTATCTCATTTGCCTAAAGCCACTAAAGAGGTAGAATTGAAGCCAGTACATTCATAGACTCGTAGCATTATTTAGGTTGGAAAAGACCTCTAAGATCAAGTCCTATCATTTCCAAGTTACCACTAAACTATTTTTCCAAGTACCACACCCACATGTTTTTGAACACTTCCAAGGGTGCTAATTCCACCATCTCCCTGGGCAGCCTGTTCCAATGCTTGACAACCCTTTCAGTGAACAAATTTTTCCTAATATTGAGCCTAAAACTCCCCTGTCTCAACTGAGTCCATTTTCTCTTATCCTGTCACTTGTTACCTGGGAGAAGAGACTGACCCCCCCCCACCTCACTAAAATCTCCTTTCAAATCTCTGCCCCCACACTGAACAACGCTTACCTTCACTCATGAAATTAAAAAAATATGATTTGCCTTTAACTTCTCATCAAGGTGCAACAACAGCAGATCCACAGAGACTCGTTCTTGGTGCTTTCTGTGTAGTGTGTGCAACCACATCACTTGTACTAATACCCCATGATGGAGCACAAGGCAAGTGTTACTGAAGGATATGACAAATACACACCTATGTCCTTCAAATGCAAAAGTACTATTTCTGTTGTCTTAATCTAGGATTTCAAAATAATGAGAAGCAGTCATATTATCACTCTTTAAACAGCTTTGTTCGTAGAGAATAAAGCCAACTTGCTTACTCAATTCCTAGTGAAAACCAATGCTATTAAATGAGTTTTCTAGCACCATTAAAAATCTCAAAGCATTCCAACTCTAGAGAAGATAGGATCTGCACCAGTATTCACCCATGGGACATCCCATCCCACCTCTCAATTTGTTGAGATGCTTGACTTAGTGATGACATGCACTGCCACCTTGTGTTATGGTTTAGAACTGAGAAAGTCCAAAAAGTGGGTTTCACACACACATTCAGGTTCCCCTGTTTTAACAGCACTGTTTTCCCCAATCACTGTTCCACAAAAGAAGCCCCTCCAATCTTTCACATAAATAAATTAAAAAATCTGTATCTACATATATCTAAGTCAGGCTGCAACAGATGCAAGCCTCCTCAACCCCAAAGACAAACTGAACAAAGTTCATTGTTCTCCACTAACTGGTGCAGGTATTTCCAACAGCACACAGTTTGGCACAGGCAGCTGGTGCTAAGGGGCATAGACAGCATCTTTTAGGCTGCTCTTCCTCCAGCACAAACAAATAAATCCATAGGCTACAATACTGCATTGACAAAAAAGTGAGGCTAAGATAATAATCCCTTCCTCAACCTCAATCTGAAAAATAATAATAGAAATTGTCCCTTTTATGTCCCTGGACTGCATTTTGAGAGGAGGTATTGTTCTCAAAATCTCTACAAGAAGAGACTAAGGGTTCATTTACCTACAATGGCTGGGCATAAGCTGAGCTGTACCAGGAGCCCACACTGGGATAGGAGCTCCAGAATGAAAAGCAGGGATGTGAAGTTGGAGGTATTTCAGTGGCCTGTAGCCAACCCGATCCTGCTACATCTGTGCCTCACAGGGGACATGAAAGCAATCACCTGTTAAGTCCAAAGCTGAGTGTAACTACATTGTGTGCTGCAGTGCAGTCCCAAGCCCAGTGGGTGGATCACAGAAAAATATGCATTAACAAGAAAGAAAATCATGGACTGGTTCTGAAAAAGGACATTAATGGGCTTTGAAGCTGTACTGTACTTTTAAATATGTGCTGAGTGGAAGTTCATTTTTTCTTAAAAAAAAAAAAAAGAAAAAAAGACTGCCTTACGATTTGTTTAAGTATGGTCATCTAGAAATAAAAACACTTCTGTTGTCTCTATTCTGAAGAGTACCAATAAAACTTGTAAACTGCACTATCTTTACACAGACGAAATCCCTAAATGACCCATCTTCCTTCTCACTGGGCATACTATGCAACTATAAAATATGACTATATTGTTAACTATTTACATGACAGTAGCACTGAGTCCACCTCCTTCACTTCTGCACTGACATTAAAGTGGAAATTTTGGTATTACCTTGTTTCTCACAAATTATCCACTGAAATAGAAACATTACAGTAGTTCACAGAAACTTAGTTCCAGCATTCAGCAGGAGCCTTTCTTTCTCTAGCAGATAGCAGTTTTCCTACCATGAGAGTTGGCAAACAAAGAATATGCTAAAGCTAATCAGTATTCACTGACCAATTTTGACAGATGATGAAATTTAGTTTAGAAAATAGGGGGTTTGTATGTTTTTTCCTCCCCTCTCCCCACCCAAGCAGTAAAAAAGCAAGACACAAGTCATCTGCCATACTAATGTATTCCATCTTTCAAAAAGAAAGACATGATTTTAATATTACTTAACAATATGTTAAAAAAGTAGCCAGTTAGGCTTCAGTGTTAATACAATTATACACTCTATAACAGGTTGATAGTGTGAGTACTGTTCTTTTTTAAATTTTCTCATTCTGCAAGTATTCTTACACAAGCTGGCTACAAGTCAGGAAGAAAAAAATCAAAACACAAATAGCGTAACTTGTACACTCTTAAACAGTAGATTGTGAAAGAACTGAGGGAATACTTGTCCCATAAGAGCCTCTTTTTCATGAAGTCATGTCAGGAGAATTCTGGAGCAGATGAAAGCACAACTGACTAGGTCCATTCCTTTGTCAGGAGTCAGAATGACAAACATAGCTAGATGCAGAAGTGACAGGAGCCACTGCAGATGATGCAATCTAGTATTCTGGCCTCCACCCAAGCCTAAGCAATTTAAAGTCTTTGAGGCCAAGGCATTCAGTAGGAGATGGAAAAGAGCTATTGTTCCAACTCCACTGGCATACAGCTACCATCAAGTAAGTCTCACTCACAGACTACAAGCACACAAGCTAACAAATTCAGGTAGAAAGTGGCAATTTTTCAGTCCGCAAGAATTATCAGGCCAAAGGGTTCAGTGCAGATCCACACAGCACTGGGGACAAGGCAAGGCAGCACTGGCTCAAGACCAGGTAAGCTCTCAGCACAGCAGGACAGGTAAGTGGAGCTGTCGTTCATTGATTCCTGCAGGGTTCCCTCCCCATCTCGTGTCATTTCAATGTGCAGCAAAGGTGGTTTTTTTCAAGCTAAAGTTGGACCAGTTGATGGAAAGTCTCTGCCTTGTCTGTCTGGCAGAATCCAAGCAGAATCTGGAAAGAAAAAAGTGATAAAGTGAAATCAATATACTTAAAATCAGACTTCCTGTGTTATCCCTCTTTTGAAGAGTAGCTCTCACTCAGGAAGACAAAACCTCTTAAAAAAATCTTATCTAAAAAAAAAAAAAATCACTTGTCCATCACTCAAATACATCATAAACCAGCTACTTTAAACACCACTCTATTCTCATGGGTAAGTGAAGGAGGTAGCAAAGAATATTGCATGTTTAGTGGCCCAGAAGTGAGCTGAATGTTAACTAGAAATAGAGATGGTATCACTGTATTTACCAAAAGCCTTGAAAGGGTAAGAATGAGTGGCAGGAGGTGTGTAAAGCAGCATCACCAATGGCATGAGACACTGCTGCTTCTCCTCCTCATACAGCAACGTTACATTTGGAACAAAGACCTTGGGAAAGGAGGTCTGTTTATAACAGAGCAGAGAAGTAGCCCACATGCCTGGAGAAACACCTTTAGAACGAAAATCCTTTTATTTGCTTTCTCCAAACACGATTTATGGAAGACCTCTGGAAAAGCCAGGCCTTTCAGCACCTGTTCATTCAGGCTGAAGAACTTTAGCTTACAGGCTAAAGGCTACATGACTGCATCAAAGAGGTGCAAACCTTTCTCTCGAAGGCCACGCTGCTTCTGTAACAACTGAAAGGCAAAAAAGGGGAGCAGACAGAAGTAGCACAATAGAACAGGTACAGTGGAAGGTTAGGACGAGACTTATTTTGTTCTCTCTATGCTAAAGTCAGAAGTAGCTTGCAATATTAATCCTGAAGTCAGGGTGTAATTCAAGACACGAGTCAGGAAGAAAAGATGCTGATAAACAAACTATCAGTAAGAAGTACGAATTCAGTAGGCCTGTGCAGCTCATTGCCATGGGGTTACTGAAACAAGCCGTGTTACCAGCCTTCCAAGTATTATGTTGGGAATTATGAAATTATACAGAACACAGGCAATAATAAAGGTGCCCTCATGGCATTAAGTAGCTGTTTTTCTCCCCTAAAAGAGCACCAAGCAGGGCTTTTCAGTAACCTTTTCTATGCAGGTATACATAAAAGAGAACTGAGCATTTACACACAATTCCTAACAGAAGACAGTAAAGGAATAGATTACAAAAATTACTGAATGGAGTACAAAACAGTACACTTTGAAGTGTTAACTCTTCAGCTGGAATCACATTTTACAAGTTTATCTTCAAAATTTAACTGCACTTCTCCAAATATGAAACACTGCTTCATTTGTCCTACTGAGAGTAGATAACTGATGAAAAGAACTTTCCTATTTGCTACAGATACTGCAAACTTGACTGAAGCTGACACTAGTCCACAACAAAGGCTTAAGCTATACTAATACTTGCAGTACCTAATACATGCTGTATTTTACCAATAAAAACTACATTTCCATTTAAAAAAGAAATCCTTTAATTGGCACCACTCAGAAAAATAATTTTTAGGACCAGAGACCATGCACTGGTGAAAATTTTATCAACTTGTACATTATAACTCTGTAAGTAATGAGATACATGCATTTTGTAATATTAATAATAAGCAGCAGCTGTACCCTGTCCTTTGCAAGACCCAGACACACAGGCTATGAAAACTACATAAATTTAGAAGAGAAATCTACACTGAAAGCCCTTTTGTAAAAAACCCATCCTTTAAACAAACAGCTTTTGTTGCTTTGTGAAGTATCACTGTTGAGTCCTAAATTATTCAACTGAGGAAACAGAGTTATTTTTAACTTTTCAGATTTGGCTAAAAGGCTCACTAAATGTATTCATGGGAAATTGGCACATCCAGCCAACAGTAAAGAAAACAATTTGAGTGGATTTCAGTACTATGGAAGAACATATGCTACATTACTTAAACATGAGCTGCTTCCCCATGTTTGAGGAATTTAAAGGTAACTAATATCACAGAATACTCTGAGTTGGAGGGGACTCACAAGGATCAAGTGCAACTCTCAATATGATGCATAAATCCCCAAATCAACCGAAATGCAGAGAAGGAAAAACTTTCCCAAGCACAGGTTCATAGTATTCTTTTACTGTCACAGTTAGTAGGTTAGACAGAGCCCTGAGCAACCTGGTCTAGTGAAAGGTGTCCTGTCCATGGCAGGGGGCTGTAACCAGATGGTCTTTAAAGTCCCTTTCAGCCCAGGACATTCTATAAGCATCCCCTCTTAATGATGGCATAAATTAATACCTCACAGTTATACCATCTGGAAAATAAAGGAAATATTCATGCAAATTTCACTAAAAAAAAAAAAGAAAAAAAGGAAAAGTAACTGAGAATATTCTGGATGCCTTGATAAGAACCTGTGGAACACAGAGATAATTCTGGCACTCATTTCTGTATCTGTGCTATTCAGCTATGAGCTGTGCCCACAGACCAGAGCTTTGGTGGCTGTTACAGTATTCAGAATGTCAGCTGTAACAGGATTTGCTATGTTACACCACAGCACAACACAGGGTTTTCTGCCAGGAGTTAGTTATTCAATTGTAGGTTGGTGTGGTGGAGCCGTTTTTGTTTGTTTTGCAACCACAACATATGGAAAGAAGTAAGGACAGCTTTATGTGCAGGGATTACAGCACTTTACCTTTTAAAATACTCCACTTCTCTCTCTGTTTCATCCATTTCCACGCTGTCTAGATCAATGTCTTTGGGTAGAAAAACATCATCTACAAAGGAAAAAGGATGACACTATGTTAGATTCCATGGGGAGGGGGGGGAGGGAGAGAAGAAGCAGCTTGAAGAAGTTGCATTAAAGATGTTTCTGGAGAACTGACTGAACTTTGTAGACTAGTGATTATTCTATTCAGGCTGCTTTAATACACATTTATATTTAAAAAGACACTTCTTAAAATCTCTGTACTAGTATCTCTGGCCAGTCTTTAAGGATTTATAGTGGGAGCAAGGAAGAGATGAATGAACAGTAAATTTACTGATTTCATAGGGTTGCAAAATGATACCATAAACCTGGAATACACATGAGAATAGTCAAATTGTACAAAGGGCTCAGTGAATTAATTAGATAGCTGTTGAATGCCTAAAATTTGTTGTTCTCACTATTAAAAAGGTAGCTTTAGAAGCACTGTTAAAGTGGCATTTATAAAGAAAAATACTTTAAGAATTCTGGGTTTGTAGAGCCACTGTACTCCCTCTGGGACATGATCATCAGGATGTGCCTGAAAGAGTTTAAGTCACACGAACTACCAATAGAAATATTTTTTAAACCCCACATTTAACACATCAATATGTGACCTGAATTTACGCCTCAGCCATAGCAAAAAAGTCACCTTAAAGGCTGTTGATATATTTTACTATCTCTAAAAAGAAATGCAACAGAAAGCACAACTTTTTGTAGAAACCAATTTGAAGATTTTCCTCTTGAAATTTGTTTTCTCACCACATATATACACTCACCAATGTCATTTCTGATGCAGCTTCACAACACATTCCAAAAAGGGTGAGATAAAGAAACTAATCAAAACCACCAAGCTCACACCTGCACCCTACAATCCCTGAGTTTGTAAGAATAGACAACTCTCTTCTAAAGACACTCCTGGTGGTTTAAAAGTTGTATGTATTTGCTGTTCAACTTACTCCTGAAGCAGAAGGCCCTATAAACACAGAGCTGCCCTAATCGTCCTATTTTTCTTCAGCCTCTTTATAACGAGGGGTTCAAATACTTCAGCAGAAAAGAATTTTTTAAGAAACAGAGATCTCACCAAAAACAAGCATGTTCACTACTGTAACACTTGATTTTAAAACTCAACTAAACCCCCCTAGCTTTGTTACCCCTTTTTCATGTTCTTTCTTATCCCAGTTCTCATTCTTTTCTCAGTTCAATTTTTGTGTCTTTGCTAATTTGGTACATCAACCTGATGCCTTAAAAGAATTACAACTACATGAAGTGTCATGTATTACAGTAACTTTCTCATAGCTGTAAAGTCAGAACTACTCAAAGTAGACATCCAGTCCCAATTCTACAGAGAACAGCACAATTCTCTCTTTATAAATTCAGAAACACGTCCCTGTGTATTTTCACATTTAAGCATTACCTTTTGGACATTGTAAGTACACTTGATTTAAGCAGCAGAAAACCACGGAGGGGGCAGGAAGGAGGACAAGACACAGGAAGGTACCTGTGATCTCCTACAGTGAATGCCCTCCACCACCATCACCTTGTTCAGTATTTCCTCCTTCAAAAGTCTCACGTCTCCTCTTTCTGCTCCCAGTTCTGGAGTTTTATCTTGCTCCAGTCACTGGAGACTGCCAAAGGTCTCCTATCTTTTTGAGCTTATCAGGCAGAAGGGCAGCGAGAGCTGCCACACATTTCATTCATGCACTGTTACCACTCAGCCTGAGTCACCAGGTGATTCCAGGGGAATGACTGGGTGCTCCAAGCAGAGAAACATCCACACCACAAAACTGCCATCCCACCTGGCAGTCCCAGTAGGGACCAAGTTTGTGCAGGAATGAAACTGGTGCCTGAGAACAGCAGTCCAACATGGTATGCTGCAAAGCCAACATGTGCTTTTCAGTTCTGGTATTAGCTGTTGGATGGGTTCAGGCAAACAAAACAATAAACTGGAAACAAAATTACTGAAGTGAAATTTTCTTGAGTTACCTCAGTCTCCTGTGGTTTTATTCTTTCTATTAGATAAAGAAAAAAATCTGTTTACTAGGACAAGCTAATATGGTGAACACACTCAATATTATCAACTAATTAACATCCCACTGCAATTTTTCACTTGGGCAAATAAAAATCAGTAAATTAGTTTTTTATTTATTTACTTACTTGCTAATGTAATGAATACAAGAAAGGAATTATTTTCACTGAAAAGTGCATATTTATGGATGAATTACTCTTCTTTGACCACACAATCCCTTTATTTCCCTTGCTTAACGAGCAAGACCAACTTCACATTATACTCTTAATGCTGTATGAGAAACAACCTTGCTTTTAAAGAAATTCAAAATGGATTTCAGCACACTACTGAATTAATTATATATTTTAAGCAAGATAGGCTTTCCTGAAGACTGGCTTTCTTAGCTGACAAAATCCCCCCACAAAACCTGCAGCACATGCTGGCTAATTTATTTTTGAAAGCATCCTACACCTCTTCACTAGAACACTACGCATCTCTTAGTAGTTACAATTCTGATGATTTGAGTTTTCCCGACACCAGTTTCTCAGTTCCTCTAATTTACATTTGCAGGAAGGCCTGAAGATAAAGATGGCAGACTTCTGGATTTAAATGGTACCAATAAAAAAAAAAATCAACCCAAGTTCTTCAAATTCCTTACACACTTACCAATGGAATTGTTGACTTTATCCCCTTTTTTCTTCTTGTTTTTCTTGTTCTTGCCTTTTGGTTGAGGAGAATCTGCAAGTATTAGCTTATTGTTCTGCTGCTGTTCACTTGGTGAAGGGGATTCACTTGTTACAACTGCTTTTTCTTCCTTTACATGGTTCAACTGCTTTTTGTTGTTATTGTTTAATTTCTTCTCATCCTTTTTAGGTTCTGCAAGTGTTGGGAGCTCTGCTGCTTTTGCTTTGGATTCTATTTGGTTTCTGGTTTTAGTCTGAATCTCAGCTGCTTTGGGGGAGTCAACAGGCTTTTTCACTTGATCAACACATGATTTGTTTATCTGCTTTAGCTTCTGTTTGCTGTTTCCTTCTTTATGTTGATGCATAATATCAAGCAGAAAGGAGAGGGGCTCATGCTGCTTTACACTGCCCTCTTTCTGATAGAGCAGCTTTGAGTCTCTAGTGTTTACACTGGATAGTTCACAGCCTGTCTCTAGTACTGGCCTCTGTTCTGTGTGATTCACATGTCTTGGCAGTGGACCAGAGGAGGTTTCTATCTTTTCTGATTGTTCAAGTGTACCATTCTGAATGTCTTCGGGTGCGTTTGGGACAGGTTCCTTCACTGCCTGGCAGTTCCGAGTCAGCATGTCCACCTTTTGACAGTCCTTACTGGTTCGCTCTTTCTTCTTTTTCTTGACAGCCCGCAGCTGCTGGAGTTCTTGCAGCCTTTGTAGTTCCTGCTTCAGCCTCTCCTCTTCCTCTTCCTCACGCCGCCTCTGCTCCTCAAGCAACTGGTGGTGCTCCCTCTCCCTGGCTTCAGCTTCCAGTCGAGCTTTTTCTTCAAGCTGCAAAGTAACAATAGGTTTATTGAAAGTGACAAATATTTTTGAAATTTAGAGTTTTAGGGATTAATAGGCAGTCAGCAATAGGACAAGGGGGCACGGGCTTAAGCTCTGCCAGGGGAAATTTAAGTTGGAGAGCAGAAAAAAATTCTTT
>JAWWEV010000134.1:64645920-64662412 GCA_035583235.1 Hafferia zeledoni
ATTTCATTAGATACCTACAGCCTTAGGTTAAACTGAAGGCACCTAATTTCATTAGATACCTACAGCCTTAGGTTAAATAAGGATGTACCTGAGCTCCCACCTCTACAGGTGCCCAGACCTGATCCTTGTCTAAGCAGCCATGGTCTCAGAGCTCACTTAAGGCCAATTAGGATCAAGGAAAAAGAGGATTCTTCCTCAAGTCCTCAGAGGAGACTTGTATACCAGATGTTCTAAAAACATTGTTAACACAGGCTTATGTTCCTTACAGGAAAAAGTACTTACTGATGACTGCTTTGAGGCATTGCCAATTTAAGCTTAAGTTTACTAAATGTACTGCCATACTATCTCTGGCTCAGGCCTGGGGGTTTCTTCCTGCATACTGGTACAGGAAGGGAGAGGTTCTCCATCCAGAGCTGACTCTATCCAAAACCCACCGTACTCTTATGGAATGCATGAGGCACACCTGAGCACTTCTGGGCTGGAGAAGAGACTACCGAGTCCTAAACAGGACTTGGATAATAAGGCAGGAACTTCTACTGGCCCCTCTCTGGTTACAGCTTAAAAAAGGGAATATAGTTCTGCTCAGCCTTTCCCCACAGAACAGATACAGGAGCCATCTCCAAAGTCCCAAGAGATGGAATCATCCAACCTGGTACTGTGGCTCACACTCCAGGCACACACACAGGAATTTTTCAAACTCTTGAACACAATATTCCCTATCCTGGAAATTAAGACAGCTCCACACTCAATGTATTGGCTGTTTTGGATCCCCTCTAAGGCAGCAAAAATTCACTTTTTTAGTAAAAGATTTTAAACACCTGGGATTCAATCCTAAGACTATGGTGTTTTCACCTTGTAGTAACTGAGATTACATACTTTTACTTACTCTTCTTGGATCTTACTTCTCTGTATTTTGGCTGATCAAATTTCATGCCTGGCTCAGTTGCAGATGTGGATTGTACAGAACTACTACAATATACTACACTACACTCATGTGCACCTTACAAATATATGTGTAGCATTGGTGTAACTTAGGATGGTATAACAAAAAAAATCCTACCTGCTCCTCAATAAAACGCCTCTGCTTAAAAAATTCCCAATCTTCCTTTAGCATGCGTTGTTTTGTTTTCATTGCCATCTAGAACAGAATTTAAGGAAAACTCAATGACTTAACAATAGAAAACCTACATTATTATCAATTGATCTAAGTTTCATTAAACCTGGCTTATCTATACTACTTTGCAAGTACTTACACACTTAGTCAATATGAAGTCTATTTTATTTGCTAATAATTTAATTTGAGTCACTTAAACATAAGATTTCATATTCCCTTACACTATTTCTCAGTTTGATTTTCCCACTGTTACTCCTTATGTTAATATTTCTTTTCATTAAATATGTGCATAACATTTTCAATAAAACATGACTGGCATTAAATACTCAACATCTCAGATCCATTAAAATCTATTAAAATCTAGAGATAGGACTTCTGGCAAGGCCTCAACACAGGCTCAAGTGCAACCCTGATGTACCACATGTAGAATGTATCTCCCCAAGAGTCAAAAGAATCAAAAGTAGTGACCTACACTAACACTATTTAGTACATCTATTCCTCAGTTTTTCATGCCCCTTGATTCATTTAAGGCTGGAAAAATACTTAATAATTATTTGTCTCTCAAATCTTATAATCAAAAATGCACACAGAGCCCTAACTTTTTGGATACAAATTATATTTTTGTGGTTTGGTAAACAGACTGTGACAGAAAGCAAAAGTTTTCACAAATTTTAGCACAGCAAAATGCAAGAACAAAGCTCCTTCTGTTGTAGCTCACATTTTAACAGCACTGCTTCATCGGTGAGAAAAAACTACCAAAGATTATCTTTCACAGTTCTTTTTTTCATTTACCTAATAAATAACTAAAACCAAAAAATCTACCACGTTATAGAATATAACAAATTGCTTCATAAAAACAGGTTAGTGAGGCATTAGGTTATACCATTATAAATCTTTTTTTTCTCCTCAAAATCTTTTTCAAAAGCATGCCTCCAGAAATCGATCAAAAGGTTAAAGTCTTACTACTAACCTAAGTATATTATTGCTATTATCATTATTTAACTTAGGAAAATGAAATTCAAAGCTGGGGATCTGGAACAGTATTAAGGGGTAAAATTTCACCTAATTAATTTCTGAAACAATCAGCTTCATATTCTAACTATGACTGTGGATTTTGATTTCCCTTGCTCCAGTGAGGTTACATTACCACCTAAAAATGAGTTTATCATTTCCATGTGTGGTTGATAAAAAATAAAAAAAATGAAGGTACTGCAGAGCCTGTGGCCAGCAACATCCGAAATTTCATCCTGAGTGCAGTCTCAGCTTCTGAGAATCCCTGAGCTATATTTAAACCCAGCAACACTCACTGGTTTAGGTGCCCTGGCACCCAGCTGAGTCCTCACCATCAAAGACAGATACCTACACTCACCATCCATTGTAAGAGAAGACTTTTAATGCCAGAGAACGACGTTTAAAACAGCCAGTGCATTAACTGGGAGCTGCCTGCCCAAGCCTGCCCAGGAGCTGTCACAGCAACCAGCACGGAGCGAGTGTTGGTGCTCAGCTATCAACAGGAACAGGGGCTGACACTCAACATTTCCTGCTTCTGACTTTGCAGCCTTTCCAATACTCCATGGCTGCAGGTATCATAAGCTATTGATTCCATAAATGATAGAAAATCACTTCTCTCCCTTCTCCCTTTTCCCCAAGGAATATTTACTTGGGCAGAGCAGGGCAGCAGCAATACAAACCACGTGCATCATGCCCAAGAGCTCTTCCAGGGAGTGGGAGGTAAATTCGAATGCCAGATACTCTGAAGATCTTCCTCAGATTTAACCAGTGATGAATAAAGGCGCTGATAGGAAAGAATCCTTATTCTAGATTTCATTACAGTGCACACACGTGGCACAGCAGCATATTAAGTTACATGTCTGTGCATGACACAACTGCCTTACACTGCCTAAAACTACTGCTTGTATTGCTTGCAAAAGCTTTTAACTTTGTTTCCCAAGAACAAGTAACGTAACACACTGTAGGAGAGTCCATTAATTATCTCCACTGATGCCCTGACTGCAGTTCTGGGTATAGCTCCACAAAGGATAAATGAGAACCATTCTTAAATTTTCTTTCCCTTCTAACCTTTCAAACACAAGCAATAAAACCTCACCATTTTGTTAAGCCAAGAGGCAAGCAAACAGTGAGTGCATGTTCATTATTAAGATCCAGTTTCCACAGCAGTGTGGCTTTCTGATTTCTACCCTGTTGACAAAAATATCACTGCAAATTCTTGCATGATGGTCATACTGAAGGATGTATTTTTCATCAAGAGAGTACAACTACAGGTTACCACCAACATGGGGTTTAAGGCATGATTGTGAAAATGCTTTTTTCTACATATAAACACAAATATCAGTATCTTCTTCAAAATTTAAGTTTTCAATTTGTTACCTCTACTCACCTACCCCTTGCAGGTATTTTTGGTCATTAGGAAATAAGTCACCACATTAAGTTTCCCCTACTGGGAGAAGGGTGTCTGTTTGCATCAGGATATGGGCTTCACTCAGCAAAAAAAAAAAAAATTATGTAACACAGCACTTGTGGCAGTTGCATGGTCATTTGGTACAAAGAAACACAGAAAAATCAATTAAGAACTTCATTGTGGCATGGTGCAGAACCACCAGACAGATGCCTGGTATAGATTTGACTCTACAGAAATGCCATTTTCTTAAAAAACACATGAATAATGTGAAATGAACTGAGCTTCCTTTCTTACTAGAGAGGCAGCATCAGACAGCTATGACACCATGGGGAAAATGATTTCTGTAGCACAAAATGTGAGATGATAAAATTTTACTGAGCAGCAATCAAGTATTCAGGTGCACAAAATCTGCCAGACCACGAGAAAACTTTGTAACTGATACCTCACAGATGCAGTCCCCAAAAATAGAACAATCTCTAAAAATAAAATTAGTTATGTCTTGTCTCCATCTTGAAGGCACTGGAATTAATGGTAAAAGCTCACTTAGGTAACAGCTTCTGAAGGACATTTATGATATACAATAAGACTAAAATATGTTTGCCATCTATAGAAGTAACACAGCATTACTGAATCTCAAATTGAATCTCCAAATTCCTAGAGCTCATAAAATTTCAAAACAGAAGAGATGCTCTTTAAAATCCTCCACCTTCAGTTATTTCCAAGACATTTTTATTTCCAGAACACTTAAGATTGAACTAAATTGAATTTGAAGCCTTATTGTGAGGTTTTTAAGAAAATTAGGTTCGAGTGTGAGACAAAAAGCATGAAGAATATCCTTTGAAGAATATAAAAAACCACTTGCAAAATAAACAGCTATTTTTCTGAAAAGTAAGCTCTAATCAGTGTAGGAGTCAGCACAATAGCATGATTATTTTCTGAAACAGCTGATTCTTCTGAATTCATGCTATCAGAACATATACTTTATAAATGCACTTCAGAGGCCTCAAATATTTGTGTATTGAGACAAACTGGATTTTCCATTTTGACAACAGCACAGATCATCATACTATGCAACGCACAACAGTTACTAAAAGCAGTATCTTCCCCTGCATTTCATTTAGTGCAGTTATTTTGGATGCTTAGGGGGTTTTGTGGGATGAGTTGGTTTTTTTCCCCCCTATGGTTAATTTACTGGTTGAAGTAATTAATAAATGTTCAAATACTACCTCTAAACAATGACACAACAATCTGCTTCAACAATCTAAAGACGCTATTGCACAATCAGCACTAAGTATTGGTATGTTAGTGTTCTTTTCCATTGTGAATGAAGGACATCAAGAAAAAGTTACATTCTGTTGCTTCCAAGCTGTGGATAAAAATATCAAAGAAACTGTTCTTCACCAAAGGCACAGCCCTGCATGGGCTGCTCCCTGCACAGCCAGTCTTGAGACTGTTTGCATGACTCTTACCTGCTCATCAACATAATCATCTATTCTTTTCTGGCACTCAAGCCACGCTTCAGCAACTTGGCCCATTTCCTGTTCCAGCTGATGGTACCTTTGCAGCAAGGTACTGTACATGTCTTCACTACAGGAATCGTGTGTTGTTCCCAGCCTAGAAGTTCAAACAGCACTTGTTACAGAGAGACATTTCACTGAAGAATCACACTTCTAAGTTCTGCCAGCCAAAAAAAGAGCTGTTACAGTGCAGTTATTGACACACCTAGGCCCACAGAGCTGCTTGTATCCCAAATCTGACCACTATTTTTGGTAGCTTTTCAAAAAATATCCCCAAACTGCTTATTGCAATCTTCTGTAACCAACAATAGCAAGAATGTGGGAAGTGCCACATAGCTAGAGCCTCTTTCCCATGAACAACCAGATGACAAACCTACTGAGCCATACTTATTCAAATTTTGCTTCTTGATATATTCATCCTTCCAAATTCTATGGGCTAATTATACATGTTGACTATTTACTGAAGAGCTATATAATAAAAATAAAGCCACAAGCTTGGTAAGCAGAACTCTCATGGCCAATGCTAAAAAGATTCCGAGACGAGTTGGAGTTCCAGGTGGGAAATGTGCTGCAGAACGAGGGAGGTGAGATACAAGCAGTTATTTACTATCACTTGAGCAGCACTAAATTCTAAACATGGTTATGCCATTCACTGATCACTGTCTCTGTGAGGAGCCTCAGAAACAGGAGACAGTCTTACCTCCCTTTCTACTACTACGCTTTTGCACAGCATCATCAAAATGCTTCTTGAGTAAATATGCAAACTCCCAATATATTGACTTTAGAAATAACAAAAGAATTTGAAAAAAAATTCTGTGTGTTTAAAGGATATTGAATTGTAATGAGCTGTCAATTGACACAAATAAACTGAAACTTTACAACATTTCTACTGCTAAGTAACTCAGGAGAAACTGGCTGGTAGTTAATTAGGCACAGAGGCTGTGTGGCAAGTCAGAGCCAGTACTAAAAAACCAAAATTGAAGCATCTCAAAAGGAGGTATCTAAGCCGAGTTACAGCATTTGAGGCAGGTTAGTTACAGATTTTCATTGCAACAGGATGCCAACCCAACCTAATCACACAGTCCTGCTTGTCACCTGACAAAGGACTAATCCCTTAATTTTAACTTGACAATTAATATAATGAAGAGCTGAGCACACAGACAACTCAGTAAGCACCAAGTCACAGCTGTCAGTGTGACTTCACCAACAGAGTCAAATTTGTTTTATTTTGTTGCTTTTCCAAGAACCTGCAACGCAACCACTTAAGAAAGGTGCAATTCTGCACACTAAAACTTGGGAATTCACAGTTGGAAGAGTAGAAAAAGAAGCTTCAAGGCATACAGTCACTCTAGAATAAAACGCTGCTGAGTAGCACTGTTCTTCCAGACACTTGTGCACAAATTATTTTTTAAATATGCTTTTAAGTTAGAAGCAAAAGAACTTAATTTTTAAAAATTTAGATTAGCAGTGCAAAAGAACAGCATTTACAGTTTCATTTTTCATTGTGATTCTGAGAAAAGGTTAGCATGGTACTAGTAAGTACACTCTCACCCCACCCTGGCAAGTATAAAGCAGCAATCCAGATAATATTTCCATCCTGTAAACAGAGGTGGAATATATTCCTGGACTGCAGTAAAAAAAAGGTGATAAAAAGTATAACACATACATAAAACTTAACAAGAATTGCTCCATATAAAGTAACTGGATCTTAAAAGCTGTACCTCTTGACAAAGGTCCTGCTGCATGCCTCCATATTTTGATTAGGAACCCGTAATTTTTTGGACAACAGCATTTAACTGAAGCTGTGTAAACACCCTGAGCACTGTCACATCCCATTCTGGGAATGCAAAGAGGACAGAGCAGGCCCAGGGACCAGTTACATCATGACCAAACCCCAACAAGACAGTCTGCTGAGTGCAGGAGGCACATCAGTGGTTGTATGTAATCAAAAGCATCTTAACTCAATTGAGATATTTAACCTCTAAGAAAGAGACTCTTCATATCGACACCTTCATCAGAGGTAACAGACACTCACCTTGGAAAGAACTGGATTTCCTTAAACACTCATTATGAAAATACAGCCTTATGAGATGTTGTGTCTGACCCAGCAGCCCTGGTGATTAATTAACTCTTGCTAAGCCATGGACAGCTCTCACTGCTGCTCTGCAGACTGTGCAGCTGAGGGAGGCTCCTAAATGAGCCACAGATGTTGATGAGGCAGCCAAACAACATACAGCACATTAAGGCCCTGGTAGCTTACCCTGAGCAGAATACCAGTTTCAGATGTGAAATACGGACACAGCTGATATCCTGTGGGCTACTAACCTCCATCCCCACAAGACTGCTGTTTAAACCTCCCTATGTGAACATCGTTTCTAGTCTGATAAACACCCCTGGAACTAACCACAGCACAGCAACTACGTATCTGGAAAAAGCCAGAGACATACAAAAATATTAGTGATTTAAGTAAGGGATGAAAGAAAGACAGAACTCCCAAAATCTAAGCAAAGCGGAGATGCTGAAACACCATTTCACATTTCTTTTCTTCAGGAAGAGAAAGCAATGAAGCCAACATTTTTTTGTAAAGAAACTGGCACCACCTTCTCCACTGCACACAAATGATTCTCTACTGACTAAATGATCAGAGGACTAGGCTGATCCCTGTTTCTCCTCTGATGATATGAGGCCTCTGGTGAAACATTTCTCCACCAGCTTCTGATGGAAGGCAGATTACCCTCCAGAAAGATTTCTCAGGGAAGGATACCAAATTCTCTCACTTCAAGACCCAGAGAAGACTCAAAAGTAAAATCCCAAGAGTCTCTAAAAATAGACATGATCTACATTTACCAAAGAAAAACAAGACATACACTATATAAAGTAGAAATCATGGAAGCTTGTGCTGAACCTCTCCTTTCAAAAACATTCACATGAATCAATCCAGACAAAACTGTAAGTTTAAGGGTGTTTCATATAAACTACTTAGTGAACACAAATGTACTGGAAAAGAAATTCCTGTAGGAAGAGATTCTGACTTCATCACATATAAGCTCTGACTGTAGCTGTCACTACAGTGACAGCAAAGTAACAACCCCTGTTGCTCAGAGTTGAATTGCAGTAGCACAGCAGGTAAATGAAAACAATCCAACGCAAAAGGCCATAAACGTCACTAAGACCATTCTCAGCTGTTCAGATGAAGGCAATATAGACAGTCTTGATATAGTCAGGGTTGCTAGAGCAAAGAGATTCAGAGAAGTCTTGTCAGAAGGCATGGACATGACAAAAGGATACCCACTGAAGCCACAGATCACTGAAAAAAAACCGCGATGGAACAACGTGCTGTTGAACACAGCAACAAAATCAGCTGTCTGGAGAAGGAAGGCTTTTAGTGCCAACCCAGCCTCATGTAAACAAACTGGGTAACTTAGGAGGGACCTTAGACTTCTGGGTGAGCCCAGCAACAATTAAGCTTTCTTGCCTTTGCTTGTTTTCCCTTTCTAGTATCTCTTAGCAAAAGGAGAACTCATCAGAAATTTCTTTATTTGCTGTGAGCAACATTTTTTGTGACAGACTTAATCAAACTGTTCTTGTTCCATGGACAATCACCCAAGACAATACCTTTAAAACACATGTACATAGAGCATAAATGTGTCTTCAGCAGAAACAAGACTGAAAGGTCAACATGAACTCTCCATAACTATACTGTAAAAATGTTGGAACTTAGCAAGAATAAAATTTCTATTAATTAACACCTCTTTCCCAGGAAACTCAAACATTTAGCCAGTACACAGATCACTAGCAGAGAAACCCTACTAGGAAAATACACAATTCAAAGCCTCAGGAGCTTTGAAGTCATGAGACCTACAAAGATACTGCTTTCTCCATTGAAAAGATTGCTTAGAACTCCAAATGAAGCTTTTTGTGCACTGTGGGAGCAGAAGGCAACGAGGCTTCAGTTTGCCTGTAGAGCTGCAAAGACACAGAAATGCCTGATGATAAGGGAAAACAGCACCATTCAGTCACACCATCAGTATTTTCACAGGGCACTCAGTGACAGGGTAACCTACAACTAAGCAGATTAGGGCAGTAATTCTTCTGACAAGCAAGTTATGACAGCAGGCTGCTCAACCAACAACGTGGCTCTCAACACAGATACACGAGGATTTTTAGCTACTCAACTGTAGCAGAAGATTATTTTTTTAAACACTGTGGTTGCAAACACGGGTTTTCATTTCTCCTTTGAATTACAAAACAAAAGTTAAACACTACCTTAGCTGTGACACCAGTGTTGGCAAGCTATTCTGCAGGAGTGGCTCAGAAAATACCAGATTTTCGAACAGATGCTTGTTGTGCAATTCCCATGTCACCTGAAATTTCTTCAAATGTTCATTTTCCTATAATAACAGAACAACCAGAAATAAGACAGGGTTAGGGAACAAAAAAATTCTGTCCAATGCAAGACTTTGTTTTAGAAGTCAAGTTTCCAATCTACTGGCAGGATTAACCAGATAAGATCTTACACTGTTTTAATATCCAGAAACTCAGAATTTAAGCATTTTTAATGACTTAAAAACCCATAGTTTCATTCCTTGTTTTTTTCAATTGTCATGAATTAGGAAAAAGAAAAAAAGAAAATTCCGACTAGATTGTTCAAAGCTCCTATTAATTTCTGCACCAAAATACGTATTTTATGATCTGAACCTGTAATTCTCTGGTTTTCTTGTCAAACAATAGTCTGATTATTTTTCAGTTCCGTGAACTCATCTAGTAAGACACATACAAAAGGAAAACAAACTCAAGAAAAGTTCTCCCAAGTACAGCTTAAAAAGTTTTCTAAACAGATGAGACCAACAGCTTACTTCTCTAGTAAGCACAATATTTTTGTATTTGATATTATTGAACATAAAATTTTAAGTAACTTCAAGGCCTAAAACTTAAAACTATTACCATCAAAACACAAGAATTCATGACATGTATAATATACTTTTCAAGTCAGCAAGTTTTCCCACATATAGCCAGCAGTATGAAGGTTTTCTATACCGGGACTCACCCACACACAGAATTAAATTCACGTCTTCTGGCTCTCAGATCAGCAAGTGGGCCCTATGCAATATAATCTCCAGCACCCAGAAACACCAGAATACTCTCGAATTTTTACACTTTGTTAAGCATAGTGGGTTAAAAAAATCGAAACAAATTTATATCAGACCCAAAGACGAGACTATCAGTATTCAAAAAAAGAATTAAGTTTTATTATTATTTAAGAAGGTTGGGTGGTGGGTTTTTCAAGTTACACAAGACACGTGTAGCTTTTCACTGAGTTTTCAAAATATTCAAAATTTCTATAAATTTCTAACAGTGTCTCAAATATCACTGAGATGGGTTGATTTCTTAAGGAATTTCCATATTATGCTGTAAACAAAACCATCAACACTTGTCCACAAAACCTTGTCTATCAGTTCACACAAAGCACTGCCAGAAGTTTTCCTCTCCAGTCTGCTATGCCGTGTGCTTGAGGCCCTTCTGGACTGATCACACCTTTCCAACCTGCTGTCAGTATAATCTGTCACTCCCCGGTGGGGCACAAGGCTTTAGTTCCTGCTCTTGAAGTCAGATGATTCCTTTGAAAGGAAGGACAACTGTTCATAGTTTCACTGAGAAATTAGTTCCTCACAGGTGCAGGTTCAAGGCATTACATGTCTTTGTACAGTGCACTACGTGCAAAGCTTTTATCTTTAAAAGGAAGGCTGCACCAAGTTTAGAGATCCTGGCTGCCTTTCATGTATTTCAGCTGGAAAGATTCCTTCTTCCATAGAAGTGCTATCTTCGAGGAAACATCCATGCACACTGAAGAAGCTACTGACCCTACTCTCTCTGCTGAAAGCTTGACATACTACCCCATTTAATAAAAAGGTTGTTTAATAAATCTAATAAATGTATGACAAGAGAGGGTACCCTGCATTCTCACCTTTCAATTTTTGAATGTCACAGCTTAGGAGAAAGAAGTTTTCAGTATTTACTGGGCTACAGAAGGAAAAGGACAAGAAAAATCCAGCATATTTTGTGTTTTCTTATGCTTTTATTGCACATTGAATTTTATCAGAAAAGGGGTAGATTATGAAGTTCAAGCATCTTCTGTCTTCTCATGGCTGTTACCCTCAATCTCTCACACCTACCAAGTTTTTGTGACTATTAGTTCACAATAATTGCCAGGCAAAAAGTATCAAATGGTTAATTTCTGATCAGCTGTGTAATTCTGGCACCAATGGGTTCATTACTGGCAGATCCACTTTGAGAAAGCGAACATTTGTACTATAAACCATTCACTTTTCAAATGAACAAGCTGCAAATCAACCTGAAGACCTTGTTAGAAACTGAATGACTATTAAAAGCAGCCAATACACAGGAGATGGCAGTTACCTCAAACCTGTATCTAAGTGATAAAGTTGGGGAAGATAATACAGACAACAGCAAATATACAGCATGGATAGCACACAAAAAAAGCATTAGATACGCTCAAGTTTCTTAATAGAAGCATTTTCCTGCTTTGACAACTCAATTTTACTAACAGCACTACCCCGGTAATGACACTCTGCTTCCCCTGCATGTTGTATCCTCACCTGTGGCCATCACAGTCTATTTACTCTCTAATTTTTCCTTTCCTTATAGACAGTCACTTTCAGCTAATTGGCAATAAAAGTCAAATTCACCAGTTTATCCACTTTTTTCCTACTCGCACAAGGTTTGCACAAGAAAAGGAATGTACAGCATAAGGACACTAACAAAGGATTATTAACAGAACAGGATTAACAACCTTCTCAAGCCTTAAACAAGTAGAACTACACAAGTCATTTACTGTATTACTCACTTGTGATGGACAGTTGCTCAAGAAGAGATTTTAAAGGCTATTGCTTGCTGACAATATAATCCCACGACTAACATCACAATCAGTCAATAAAAAAGCATTTCAGAAAGAACTTCAGAAATAATAAATTACACAGCAGAGTAATTTCAAGGCAAGAGAAGAATCTTTTCAAGTAGCCATTCTTGATTGCAAGTGAAAAGAAAAATTGAAAATTGAAACAACACAACTTAATGCTACACATAAAAGTCTGTGTTTGAACATGGATGTCAAGAGATCAATAAAGATTAACAGGGAAGTGTTTCCCACATTTTCAAAGGCATTATCTGATGTTTTGTAAATCTGCTTAAATGTTTGGTTTGGAGTAAGTACCACAGAGTGTAACCCACCTCTTTCGTTACAAACAAAATATAATTTCATCAAGTCACTGTAAGAGGTGCCCACTCTACACTTCTGAATACTTAAATCTGTATTTTCAGATTCTCCCTGTCTCCAAGGATGCTCACAACGAGAACCTTACATTGTACAGCCACATGAGCCCCCTGGGTGAGCCCAGACCCGCCCTGCAGGCACCGCCCCCAGCAGAAGAGGCACACGGGCTGTTCCCTCAGCCTTACCAGAGTAACGAGGAAGGCGCTGATTGTACACGCTGCCTGACAGAGTGCACTGTATTCTTCAAGTAGGAGTGAGATGAACTGCTGTGCCTGGGGTGGCCCTTCTGTCACTAATGTAGATGCAACTTTCGATCCCAGTGACAAGTGTCTGAGCAGGCGAACCTTCATCTCAAGCACGTATTCCCTGGCTTGCTGCTCCAACCGTTGGTAAAGCTGGTACGGATCCCTTTCACAAAGCCTGTGATTTTAGAGTATTTGTGATCAAAAAACCAAACCACAAAAACAGCACACAAAAGAGCACGTAATCAACAGTTTTCATTTTCCTAGAAATACTTGGCAGCTACCATTATCATCCTCAATGGCTGGGGTTTAGAGAACTACCTTAAATCTCAAAGAACACAGTCCAGCCCTCACATCTACACTGTGGAACTGAGCCCCAGGGCAGCTCTAGGACTCGGGTGCCTCCCACCTGAGGAACAAACTGGCTTAGGACTTCACTATTTCACTTCAACTTGTGAGCCGAAAATCTTAGCTCGATTTGCATATAACCCTACAGGCACCCAGACTCTTCAGACAAGCTTCTTCACAACTTCTCCATGTGACAGATTTGTGTCTACAGAGGAGAATTAAACACAATGGCTGCTTTGAAGCACTTTAAATAATTCAATTTTACTCTAAAGGTCTGTGCACAGAGTTTAAGCACTCATCTCAGTTTTTGTACAGCACAGGGAGGTGGGGAAAAAGAATTTCTTCCTTTTAAAGGTAAAGTACTTGTTCACAGCACAGTCTTAGGTGTGCTACCTAAATGGGTTTTCTTGTGTTTGTTTTTCAAACTTTCAACATCTGCACTGACTGGCTTTGTTAAAAAGTTCTGCATGACATTAACATCACAGACTGGACACACTGGTGCCTGCTCAAATTCTGTCCCAGTTTTATTTCACACTTTAGAGACCATATGGAACTTCAGTGAATAATAATCTTACTGACATTTAAGGATTCCTTCTCTGAGATCCCGCTTCTGCCTTTGTCTTTTAATAATCTCTCTCAAAAGTGAAAAACAGGTCTAGAGCAAACAAAGCTCCTGAGTACGTGAGAAAGGTACACAGCATACGTTCAAATTTCCAAAATTTTTCCATTAAAGAGGAAATGCATAAAATCAATGACCATTTCAGCTGTGATTCAGTTCTTACACACCATGCAACATTTAAACACCTTCAATTTCAAAGCCTATGCTTGTGTTTTGATCACTTAAATAAACACAGTGTGACTAACAGGCAGGCACACTACATTGCCCTGCTTGCACAGAACTCATCTTCAAACCCACTGAGTTTTTATATAACTGAAGCGCAAGAAGATTATTTAATTATTCATCAAGGCTGGTGCAGGTGTGTAGTCATATAAAGAGCAGTGTTAGATAACTATAACCTTTCAAAAGTTTCTTTACTTCACCTGCATTTAGCTTCAAGTAGAAATTCCACATAAGAACTACACCTGGTCAGACCTCAGTATATTAAGCACATATAGAACCAAAAAGAACAACTATTCCTTGGTCACACATTAAGACAGAAACTGAGATGATCCTCCTGGAGCAGTTTAAGGACTGCCATGCTTTTCTTAAAAACAAAAAACCCAGCACTGAGGATCTCCTTGAGCCCATCTTCAATTTCACACCTAGAGAAGATACAATTTTGACTTCTAAAATGAGAAAAAAATTTTCTTGGAATCCATCTCATCTAGTGATCAATGGGTATTTCTTTTTTTCATTTTTACAAAGTCTCTTTCAGCTACAGTGAGGTGAAAGCTTAGTTTGACAAGATAAGAGTTTCACGTGGGGCAATTTCAACCTAACAGAGTCTCATGAAAAATCACCATCTCAAGGTCTTTTGAAGAATAAGATTCTGGGACCCTTCCATAATTATACATTTATATTCCTGTTGCAAACAGCATATGAATTTAATAGCTTCCCGTGCACTCAAACTAGCATTGAAAAATCCTGCACAAAATAGAATTACTATTCTTCAAAGTGATATACCTGTCCACCAGCTCTTTCATTCCTTCTTTATCTGGTACCAACGACTGGTCTTGGTCATCTGCCAGAGGGGTCCCAGCCTGGCGATATATACACCGAACCATGTATCTGACTTCTGACCAGTAATTCTGAAGCTGCTGAGGTTCACGTTCAGGCTCTGCTGAATTTTCTCTGCAAATAAAGACAAAAACAATTACCCTCTATTTGTAAACATCACACAGATGTATTGACTCCTACTGTTATGGGGGGGTGTGTGTGAAATAAAGTACATCTGAAAATGCTTAAAATATGAAACTGGATAAATATTGCCATCCATAAATTATGGTTACAGGAGTTTAAGCACACACCTACAAAGAAGCCACAGCACTGCCGACAGTGTGCCCAGAGCCACCACACTGCTGAGTTTGAATCGTTCCTACCTGCGCTCACTGCAGACTGCACAGTCGCATTCCACGTCTGAGGAGGAGGAATTACTCAGATCTGCCGCAGGCACTGTCTGCGCACCAACAGTTATTCTTCCTCCTCCCACAGATTCCTGCTGTGATCCACTGTTTCCAAGAGGCATGTGCAAAAGGAAATCTTGGCTCTGAAAGAAAAGCAAATCAAACAGGTAGCCTTCAGTTTGTAAGGTCTGAAAGGTTAGGAAGTAGGCAAATACTGAAGTGGTATCTGCTGCAGATATTTTGGGAGGACACTCCAACAAGCATAAATAAATTGTCTACAAAAAGCCTAATAACTGCAAGGGATGGACTGAGAAAACCAATGATACAAACAGTTTCATTTCTAATAACCAACCAAAGTATGCTGGTTATAATTATCAGCTTTATGTACTTCAGCATAAACAATGAACTAAGCTAAAGCAAGGCTTGCATCATCCATGCTTAATCATAACCAGTAATATCTCTGCAGTCTCCATTTAACAGTGTGTTTGGCTTTTGGAGCTAAACAGTCCCTTCTAGCAAAACCCACTGCATCTCCTTGTTTGTAACAGCCAGACATAGTACTCCTTGGCTGTCAGAAAGCTGCTGTCACTGGGGATGGATGGCATCTCCTGCGTACAGCACTGCTCAGTACCAGCAGATGACAGAAGACCGATGGTATTTTTGTCTCCAGTCTCTCTCCCTTCTCTGTGCTCCAACCTCAGCACATGCCATGCTTCCCTCCTGCACCCTCCCAAGGCTGCCACCAGCTTTCTGTGGCACCAGACAAGAGATCTCTCCACAGCAGTAGCAAGACTGAAGTGGTTTTCTTGTGCCCCAAATCCTGGATTGGGATGCAGAAAAGGGAAAACAAACCTGCAGGCATTTGTTACCAAGCAAGGCAATGAGAGCAACAGCAACCTGAACACAGGAGCATCTACAGCAAACTTGTACTCTGCCTTGCAGTGACTGGTAAAAAAATTTTTAAGCCCATTTTGGCATTTTTTCCCAGCTGGCTTCTCTAATTTGACTACCACCTGGTTGTTTTTTTAAGTCAAGCTTCCAAACTTAGAAGACTTTTGCCATTTTTAAAAAAGAAAACAGTAAACTAACAAAGTTTCATCTGGAATATCTACAACTTAACAAAAGGTTTAGGAAGCAATCCTGCCTTACCTACATTTGTAGAACACTTATTTTCTTTATTAATTCACTAAACAGAGCTTAAATATGTAAAAGACTTTGAATAAACTGAACAATAATGTGCCTCAGCCTTGCTGTGCTTTGATTCTCTAGGATGTGTTTACCATCATACTACCAGTATAATGCCCTGAGATATGGTCTGCTTTGATTAATTTTACTACCCTTGTTAATAGCAGGAATATCTGTAAACACACATTGTATACAAGTGATTGTCCTAGTTCAGCAGGTGGGACCAGTTTATCACTGGGTGTGACCAAAGCTGTGTGTTCTACACCTTCTATTCATTTCCCATGAACTGGTAACAATGGACCATTTGCAGCA
>JAWWEV010000134.1:64680913-64697271 GCA_035583235.1 Hafferia zeledoni
AGCCTCTCCCCACAGCACTTGTGCTCCAGTCCCTTCTCCAGCCTTGTTGCTCTTCTCTGGACCCGCTCCAGCACCTCAATAAAATATCTTAGCTAGTAAGGGGTTAAAACACAATACTTCTGACAGTAAAACCTGACAGAGTATTAAGTAAAGCCATGCATGGGAGGGTACGTTTTCAGAAAGATCCACCAAATGCAGTTTCTGAAACTAGTCATGTTTTTCCCACAGCAGAGAAACAGAAATGTCAGGCAAACTGCACACACTGCACTTGGACATGGCACAGACAATACGAGCCAGACAAATAATTCTCCATTTCTAAGCCCATTCAACTCAGCAAAAATCCTAATTTAACAGTTAATATTTAAGAGCAATCAGCAAAATTACAAAAGATGCAGCAAGTAAACTGTAACATCAGAACTGCATTCAAAGGTGGTGTTTCTAGGAAAATACTACCAAGTTAATAAAACCACAAGTTAAGCTAATACACAGATTACCTCAGTCCCTGCACTTCATTATCCTCAAACTACTCAGTTCACAATGCTCAGCTCACACACAGACATCACATCATGTTCTTCATTTCTTATAGCTACGTGAAATACACCACTGAAACAGAACACAAGGTTTGCTTCAACTACCAGCATGAGAGGGACCAGAAATTTACTGAATCAACTGAGGAAACATGTAAAGTTTGATCCAAGGATCTCATTTACTGCTGCAGCTTAAGAATCAGAGATGAGTGTCCAGGAGTCTATTCAGCTACCCCTCACCAGAACGCAAGGGTGCATATGGCAGGAAGACAACCATGACACCAACAGACACACCAGGAACAAAAAAAGGAGAGTGGCATTTCCAAAACTCTCATCTGGAATGTTCCCAGACTCAACCATGTAAGGGCTATAATGAGACAATGAGCCAAATTTACGTCCTGGACTGGATTTGTAGGAACACTTGCCTGTATTTCCTATACTGAGGAAGATCACAAGGAAAACAGCCAGCACACTGAATTCTACATTACAGATTTGTAGAAAGGGGCTTTGAGAGTTGGGTTGTGTGGATTGTTTTGGGGGGTGAGGCATTAAGGATAAGCAGGAGGCAGCTGAGCTGAGACATCTGTGACTGTAAAGTATTTAAGACAATCAATGAGGAGACTACAAAGGCTTTGAGGCAATCCATGCAGAGACTGTGGAAAACAAAGGCACCTACACAGCTGTATCAGAGAAAATGCCACAGAGCACAAGCTGCCTGCTGGCCCTACCCTGGGCTGTGCTCTGCTCCAGGTGTTTTCATCCCCCTCCAGATCAAAGAAAACAAGAGTGCTTGTCTGGAGTAACTTGTGAGAGGAGAAGAAATCACACATATCAGGTCTAACCAACAGGCAGATGTGCATCACCCTGAAGGCACCACAGAAAGCTGTTCAATGTTCATTCATCACACCAACTACTGTCTGGATACTAATTATACTACTAACAACAACTGGTAATGAATGAGAAGCTCCCAATCAGCTCTCCACATCCTTTGTCAAGAACAAACTCATCCTGCAGACAACTCCCAGTGTCTGAGCTATCAGAGGACAGCTTTGGCTTTTCTGATCATCCAGTGAGGTTCCATGTGCTGGCAGGTGAGAATGTAGAAGATTACAAGGAATTAAGAGACAAAAAATCTTTTCCTGGCTGTTAACTTGAGTGAAGAATATTTTACACTGGGATCATGAGCAAAACATCAAGAGGCCAAAGATGATACACGAGGGCAACCTGAACAAGAGCCTAAAAGAACAAGTAATTGTTCACAAAAGTTCATGAAATCCAACCAACCAATCCATCAGTTTCAGAAATATGCACACGAATGTGTGAAGCACAAGAAAAGGAGCCAGAATTCTCTGAATGTGATTAAGGCCATGATGTGCTCCATAAGAGTCCCTTTCCTGCTGGAATACTAAGAGAAAGAGGATAGAGTAAATTCACAGAAAAACAAACATCACAACAACCCCCCCAGACAAACAAAAACCCAAACAAACCAATCCAAATGCCCAGGAGTCTTATGCCCTATACCCAAAGGACACAAGTATCACAAATGCAGAGAGAGATACTCTGAAAGTCTGCAAATAACACAAGGGGAAAGCACACGAGTGCAATCAAGCTGCAAACTTACTACAGACAGCAAAAATGGCCAACAGAGAGGTGATAACCCTTCTGAGCAGGCAGAAGAGTGAAAAAAGGCATAAAAATTCTTATTACAAGGAGATACTGCGAACCTGAGCACCTACTGGAAATGGTACAAGGAGCTTACACTTTAAAAACACAGAAAGCAACTCAAGACACTTCCTTTATCTGGAGCCAGTAAGAAAAAAGCAGCTGACAGTGAACAGTAAGAGAGTTTCACTGGAAGTGAACCATCAACTCAAGAGTTACTGCAGAGGGAAAGGAAGGAAGAACAAGAGACAGATTTAACATTACTAAATAAGAGCTCACAGAAGGCAAGTCTACAGCAAGGAAGAGCTAATTCTCAAATGACACAATAGAAATAAACAAATTCAAGAAAACCAAGCACAGCAAGAGAACAGAAAACATAGCAAGAGAATAATGACTCAGAAAAAGCACACAAAAGGAATAACAAGCATAACAATGGCAAAAGAATATGAGAGACAAATATAAAAGACTAAAGGCACAAAATGAAATAATTCTGACAAAACAACTTGAGGCTACCAAGGAATCATTCTATGAGAATACTACTACTAAGAGAATTTCTCCATTACTGAATGAAGAGAGAAAGCAGATTAATGAAGAACAAATCCTCACCAGAGAGATCAACTACAAGTAGGTGACTGGCATAATTAACACAAGTAAATGGGTAAAAATATCCACCCACAATCAGTCCATTACTGGAAACTGCCATACTTACATTTTTTCCAAGTTGGATAGATCTGATAAAAGTCAACAAAGTTGCTCAGGAGATCCCTTGAGCCATCTCAAAATCAACAATCCTGTCCTGGATAGGACTACCATGGAGGATACTCTGGATAATCAGCTCAGAAAAAGGTGAACTATGGAAACTGTTCCCTTACATAAATAAATAACCTCACCCCTCAAAAAAAAAGACATCAAAACTGAGGGAGAAAAAAAGGATGATGAAGGGCAAAAGAACCTGAGGAGTGGCTTGTCTTCAGTTCCCAGAAAAGTTAAATACATTGAAACAAGTCTTTTAACACTGAGGTGATAAGGAGAGAAGGAACAGCTCCCCTTGGGTTTGTCAAACACAAGCCTTGTCAAACCAGTATAATTTTCTTCAATTAAAGAGTTACACAGGAGAGGAAGAATAAATGTCATGATTTACTCCATTAATGTTTGTGACTCTTCATCAGTGAAACTATCTCAGGACCAAACTAAATAGCAACATCTTGACAGAATTACCATGAATTTCCAAATAGACATGGGTGACTATATGCAAAGGAGGAGCAAACAAGGTCAAACTGTTGGAAAAAAGCTAATGCTGCCTTGGGATGCACAGCTCATGTGACACAGGACATAATCCTTTCACCTAATACAGCTCCAGCAAGTCTCAGGGGCACAAATGCAACTCCTTCTGAACATGGGTCTTCGAGCCAGAGAGAACAGCTGGAGAAAAGCCACAGCAGAACCACCAGCAGGCAAAGACAACATTACCTGCCAGAAAAGGCTGAAAGAACTGGGGACACCAAGCTGACAGATCAGAATACTGAGGGGAGAGAAACAGTCAGTTCTCTCTATTCACAGCAAACACAAAAAGCAATCAAATGTTTGAATTGCAGCAAAGGGAATTTCTGTATGATAGAAAATTAACAGCAAAGTATTTAAGGGCAGAAATTGTTTGCTTCACGAGGTTTTAGAGTGTCCAGCAAATAGGTCATTTTAAGAGCAGGTTAAACAAACAAGTAACAAACGTAGAGTCAGTACTTTTTGCACTGGCCAGAAGACAGATACTTGAATGAGATAAAAAGAGGATGGAACAAAACCTGAAGTCAAGACTTTGTAGAACTGGTAAGAGATTCTGGTGCCAAACTTAAGGAGCTGGTTTAAAAAGATGGTTTCTGGGATTTATGTCTCCTTCCTAGACTGCAATTAAAAAAAATCCAAAACAACAACAAAAAAAACACAGCACAAAACAACCTTAAAGAAATTCAATTGTGTTTTTCAGAAAAACCATCCACCTTCTAATCGGTATCAAGGTAGGGAATCACCAATACTGTTGTGCTTCAGTATTTAAAAAGAAGATAGAAAGCTGAATAATCAGTAGAGTCCACCTGAGAAAATTCACAAAGGGAAAAACCAGGGTCACAGAGCTCAACTTCCCTGGAAGCCACCCAGCTCCTGACACGCTGTGCCTGTCTGCCCACCAGTCACCCAAACGTGCTCTCTCATGAACAGTAAAGTATGATGGGGAAGATGGAAAACAGGCAGCCTAATTGGAAGGGTAAATTCACACAGTAGCAGGAGGACACACAGACACCCTTTCTGCCACCACTATTTATGGCAATACAGTGGAGTTGTGAGCCCATCCAATGTCATTTCCTTTCAAGTAGGCCAACTAGCTCAGCATGTCTGGCCACAACAAGGACTGGTTCTCCACAAAGAGGAGCTGCCATCATCCTCCCTGCTCAACAGTGCCAGTCAAATTCTGCTTTAGGAGTAAAGGACAAATCACAGCAACATATTGGAGGAGGAGACACAACAGGTGCCAGAAAGACATCTTCTTCCAGTGATCCTCTCATGCTTTAATGACAGGGATTCCTCCTCCACTAAACCCCCTTAAAGCCCACTAAGCACAGACACCTACAAAAGAAACTCATCAGATGTAACACCTTCCCGACCACATAGTAACACTTACTAGTAGATGACTTCTGTAGTTACCCAAACTTTCTCACATCACTGACATCCCACTATACAATATCTATTTTGGTAAAAAAGATTAAGGCAAGGACATGAAAAGTTTACTAATCATAAATAAAAAGCCTTAAAAGCATCCATAAAGGCAGAGTCAATTGCATCAACTACTTTTTGCTGATCATGACTTAATATAAAAAACTTCACATGTAACTTCAAAAAGTTAAATTACTCAAGCAAAAGAATGTATTTGTGGCAGAAGTGTCAGACAGGACAATGCAAGCAAAATAAAACAGTGCAGACTAACTTCCTGCTACTAAAAAATAGGAAATACATCAGTAACAAGGAAACCATAGAAAAAAAATTTTCCCATCAGAAGAATTCATCCCTAATTTGGGAAAATATTTAAAATGCAAAAAATACAATTACTTGGGAATTAATTTTTAATGTTAGGACAATACCTCACATACTGAGGGCTGGACTGGGATTGTTGATCTGCTGGAGGGCAGGAGGGCTCTGCAGATGGATCTGGACAGGCTGGATCCATGGGCTGGGGCCAATGGTCAGAAATTCAACAAGGCCAAGTGCCGGGTCCTGATTTTGGGTGACAACAACCCCCTGCAGTGCTACAGGCTGGGGCAGAGGGGCTGGAAATCTGCCCAGCGGGAACGGTCCAGGGGGTCTGGTGGCAGTGACTGAACATGAGCCAGGAGTGTGCCCAGGTAGCCAAGAAGGCCAACAGCAGCATCCTGCCTTGTGTGCCAACAGTGTGCCCAGCAGGACCAGGGACTGTCCCCCTGCACTCGGCACTGCTGAGGTCACACCCCGAGTGCCGTGTCCAGGGTGGGCCCCACACCCCGAGTGCCGTGTCCAGCCCTGGGCCCCACACCCCGAGTGCCGTGTCCAGGGTGGGCCCCTCTCTGCAGGAAAGGCACTGAGGGGTCCAGAGAAGGTCAATGGAGGTGGTGATGGGTCTAGAGGGTAAGTCCTGTGAGGAACAGCTGTGGGAGCTGGGATGGGATTGCTTAGCTCAGGGGTGACCTTACTGCTCTCTACAAGTGCCTGAAACGAGGTTGTAGCGAGGTGGGGATCTGCCTGATCTCCCAGGTAACCAGAGACAGGACAAGAGTCTTAAGCTGTGCCAGGGAAGGTTTGGGCTGGACATCAGGAGGAGTTTCTTCACGGAAGAGGTTGTTAAACATTGGAATGGACTGCCCAGGGAGGTGGTGGAGTCACTATCCCTGTAGATGTTCAGTAAATGACTGGATGTGACATTAACTGCCATGGTCAAGCTGACAGGGTGGTGATCAGTCAAAGGTTGGACCTGATAAACTCAGAGGTCCTTTAGAACCTAAATGATTCTGTGATACTGTATCCTCCTATAATAACATCGCACACAATTTATCAGCTATTTCACAAACCAAGACTTTATGGAAAATGCAAATGATAAAGGATGTTGACCTTCTCAGGATTATCCCAAATATAAATTGGGTTGGGAGTAACTTCAATCTTTTTTTTTCATTTCTTTGGTTCAAGCGAGGTCTAACACTACTCAGGATCCTCTAGGCTGTAGCAGGAGAGGCACAGACTACAATGGACCTTTGCAGCTTGGCTGTCAGGCAGTCAGGAACACCTCACTGACAGAGGATGAGCCAATCTCACCAACAGGTACCATCACCAGGTGCAACAAACTGACTTCAGTTTGTTCCAAAACTGCTTTCACATTTAGACAAATACTCATTTCTGTCCTTAGCCAAAAGCCACAAAGGCAAACACACATTCAGACTTTCCTGAATGCTGTACTTCTACTTCAGGAATAAATTCCCACAGGCCATTACTAGTGATGCTTGAACAAATTCCTGGGGACTGGAACAATCCCCTAAATCTTACACAATTACTAGATTTTTCACCTGATTAAAAATGAAAACATAGGCTCAGAATGACTTTAAATATTGACAGAAGAATGTTCCTCTTCATTCTTATACTAAGATGCAGCCATAAAGTTAAAAAAAAAAATCCCATGCAACAAGCAGTCCAAATAATATTCAAAGTACGTGGATTGTCATGATTTCCACATAATTATAAAAGTGGTCACCAATGATAGTGCTTCCAAAAACATGATTTAATAACTAAAATTTAACTTAGTTACTATTCAGTGTTTTTCAGTACAAAGTTCCTCTTTCTGCTACACAAGGTTTTGAATCCACAGCTAGTGGAGGATACTGTACAAGTATGGTACCCTGTTTTCCAGAAAGATAAACATAAGTATTTTTTTTCATGCAAAGCATAAGAATCTTTTTAAAAAAGCTTTTTCATATCTGAAAATTATGGAATGTTAACTTTGTCCACTTTTATTCTTGTGGTTCCAACTCTTATGATGCTAAAAAAGCACCCAACCCAGTGAGCTTCAGGCTGCTGCAAAGCTGTCTCCAATCACAGCAGACACAGCACAATTCCCTGCAGACTCCCTCAAAAGAAGTGGAGAATGACAGTCTAGTGGAGACAAATCTTGAGAGCAGCCAGGAAAAAGAAGTGAGGATAAAATAAAAATGATCACACAGATAAAACTGCAAAGTTTCTTCGACAGTAAAGGAGAGTTCTCTCTCTTGCTGGGTGACAAAATAAAACCTTAATTCATCTGAAACCTATTCCCGGGAAGGTTTGGGTTTCAACTACACGTTATCTACAGCCACATAGATAAGTTAAGGCCATTAAAATAAAATTGTGAAAAACTTCTAGTGAACCTCAGCTAAACCACTAACTTGCCATCTGTTGTGGCAGCAGCTTATTGAAGATAAGCAGCCTGGAAGCATTATGGCAATTAAGAAATCTTTTGGTCATTAACTCCACACCAATTAAACACTAAAGGCTGGCAGAACTGTACTGTGGCTCAGAACTGCTTTTTAAGGCAAACTCTTCTGTTCCCAAGAACTGGTTTCACAGGAGACCCAGTGTGGCAAAGAACCTTTAACTGAGGCACTTCTCTGGCCATTGGTAGCCCTAAGACATACGTGTGTTCTATCCAAAAAAAGTTTACAGGCACACACACAAACTATTTAGTTGATTCCGACACTTAAATAAGCAACCTCATTAACTCACGTTCAAAATACATTGTTTCAAAAAGCTTGGGCACCTGCACACACACCCATGAGCACACACATTCTCACTCACACATCTGCCCACCAAAGTGTCTCTGTGGCTGTGCCACCATCAGTGTTACCAAACTCAGAGCCCCATATCCATCTCTGTGAAATATTCCCTATAACAAGTTTGAAATAGTCAACTGTTGGCTCTACTGTGGTTATGGGATTTGAAAGAGGTTCCTTAACTTCTTGTAATAGCTACAAGCTAACCAATAGTCTACAAAAACATGTTTGCTCAAGGCATTTTAAAATCACACTGCCTAGATTAATGATAAAAAAATCCAATATTAGAAGATATCTGAACTACCTCGAGGAGAGAAGACTGAGAGGGCACAACTTGTCAATGTCTGTTAAGTACCTGAAGGGAGGGTGTCAGGAGGATGGAGGCAGCCTCTTCTGAGCTACAGGACAAGAGGCAACAGGCAGACTCTTGACATAAGGAAGTTCCACCTGAACATGAGCAAGAACTTCTTGATTGTGTGGGTGACTGAGCCCTGGAAGAGCCTACCCAGAGAGGCTGTGGAGTCTTCACTGGTGGTATCCAGGAACTGTCTGGAAACAATCCTGTGCAATGCACTCCAGGGAGACCCTGCTCAGCAGGCAGGGTGGACCAGATGATCCCACTGGTGGTCCCATCCAACTTCAGCAAATCTGTGAACAATTCAGTGGCACCATTACCTCCCCAGCTTAGGAGGACTTCTGCTCTGAGACCTGAAGCTTCTATTTCTGCACACAGTGGGGAAGGAACAAAGAACCCAACACCAAAAACTAGGAAACAAGCTTTGGCTCAAAAAAAAGAAATCATCTTAGTTTAAAAGCAAAGCTACTTTAGTCCCAAAATGCAGAATTGCAAAGTTTGCACAGTCAGTGCACTGACTTCAACCACTTCAACACAGCTGTTTGTTCCAGTTCTCCCTTTGAAAAAAGCCTCAAAGAGGTGAGCTGGTGGCAGAGCATATTTAAGTCTGGCACCCCTGCCTAAAGTCACCTCTTTTGCTTGTAAGGAGCTGTCACTGATGCATCTGACAGCACAAAGCTCAAAGCAGAACAGGAGTCAAGGCAGAGCCTTCCAGCACTTTGCAGAACACTACGGGAACATTGCATTTAATAGTTCCCAACATATTTCAGCACTACTCACAATGAGGTGTGCCCTGATACACAGACTCTGAAGAGCAATGGCTTGCATTAATTAATAGACTACCTCCAGGAGCAGGATTCAACTGATAGCCTTCTTTTCTTTGCCTCACCTTTCAATGCTGATACAATCAAGTTTATTTTAGGTGTCACTAATGACAGACACAAAACCTATCAGGGACATGAGCAGAACTTCTTACTCAAGTTAAAGAAAAACAAGTTGACATAACATTGTGCTCAGCAAGTATGTTCAAAAGTCTTTCTTTCATGAACTCACCTGTCCATTTCAAAAGGCTAAGCATATTTCATAAAACATCAGAAATGCTTGTTCTTTTATAGCTCTTTTTCCCCTCATCCACATAAACTCATCCCCTATATCACCCCAAAGAAAAAAAAAAAAGAGCCATTTTAGCCTAATTCTATTCTTCCAAAGACCTCACCCTCATTCACTACCCACAGACTTGTTCACTTACCAGACCTGTAATTGCCACCTGTTTCTTCGGACATACAGGGAGAATGTAAGTATACCAAAAAAGACCATTCTCTGTCAGAGCAGTGTTTTGGTACATACAAAGTACATTCAAGTGCCATTTCAGGGTCTTTTTCAGCTGCCAGTCTGGCTGGCAAATCCCCATGTTTGTATCTCCTAACTGGTGAGCTGTGGTACAGAAAGAACGTTGGATGGGCAGGGCTGAACACAACTCCGAGTTACCCACCCGAGAGGCAGATTCCTGCCACAAATCCAGATCACACACCAGCTCAGATGGCCGATTTTTGATAAAAACTGGCTCAGGAGACAAACAGTCATAACACAACACACCATATGCATTTCGCCCCTTTTCCATAGCTTTAGGAGTGTTACAACTAAATGACATTCCCAGTACTGCAAACCTCCCTTCTGATGCTGTAGGGAAACATTCCTACTGCTCTACCCTTTACTCTCCAGTACCCTTTTTGGGGAATAATTTTAGAGGTTATTTCTGCTGTGCTTTCAGATTTTCTAAAGAAGGTGAGACCTTAAGGACAATGGAAAAACACAACTACACAAAAATGTATCTCACAAATAATTCACTGTTGACCAGTGCAGTCTAAGCACTAAAGGCCTTAGTGCAGATTTTGGTTGCCAGAGTTCCTGTTCTTAATTCAGAAAACTACAGGTAGTTATGGGTCCATGGAGCCCTTCACATTTTTACAGGACAACTACTGGATTTTATTACTATAGCTAACTTATCAAACATATATTATGTAATAAACAGATATAAATCACTAGGTTTTTATGTTAGAAATGCATGCATGTTTGATACACCTTTAGAAGCTCAGCTCTAGCACAGGTACAGATCTGTGACGTAAACCAAGCACTGCCCAGTTCTCTACACTGTTTGATTTTGCTTTAAGTAGAGAAGCTCTTGTTTCCAAAAAGAGCAACAACTGACTTATGGTTTAAAGTGAGCAAAGCTGACATTGCAGTGCAAGCCATGACTGAATTAGCACTTTTGATATTGTAGGCATAATTACTATCTAGAAGAATAAAGTGGGCATCTGAAAACGTGTATCTAGAACAGTGAAGTCCCCTGTGCTGCCACCCGGACACTTCCATCCAGCCTGTGACCTTTCTTTGGAGCAGAAAGGAACAGCCACTCTGCTTTGTAAAACAGCGCTCAGAGTAACTTCTGCACCACTAAAGCAGCTCTATACTCTATATTAAAAAATATGTTTAAGAAAAAAATACATCCTTCAGGAGGATTGCTACATTACCCACACCTATGTTTATACTGTTTCTGTGTTTCCTCACACAGCTATGAGGTGAAGGTCAATAATGACAAAGGCTGTCTTGAATTTCTACACTATAACCTTAAGTAACTCTTGTGTCAAAAAATAATGGCATATTTATTCTGCTGCATTCTCAGACAACCCTCAATTTGGGCAGTTCCCCTAATAACATTAAGAGCCACGTCATAAATGTCACTTCCCAGTTGAACTCTTCATTTGCAGCACAAGAAATCTGGAAATTGTACATTAAGATACTACCAGGGAAAAGAACAGAACAGCAGTATTCTTCTAGCCATTTAACTCAAATTTTTCTTTATGTTTAATTATCCCAGGAAAATCTCACACATGGAATACTCTTTCTCAAAACAGAGCTGTCCAAAGCTACTTTGGTCACTACTAACATTAAAAAAAAACAAACAACAAAAACCACAAGAAAGGAAAACACAGGACTGTTTTCATTACCTTAATAAAAAGGGATATATGACCTCCTTTTCCCCCAGTGAAGGAGCCCCAGTCAATATTACACCTTCTTTGGTTACCCAGATGCACACAAACCCAGAACCCTGCCTAGCACATCCATGAGCCCTGTTCACCCTAAGCAAAACAAGTTTATTTCCCAGCTATTGCTCCACAACAGGCCTTCTGCAGACCTGCATTTGTTCAGGACCAGCCTTGCTGCACACACAGATCAGGAACTGCTCTTGTGGGCACCGAGCACCACCAAACTGAATTCAACACCCACCCATCTCCCCTTGCCAGGCCAAAAGAGAGGCAGGCAGGATCCCTCCCTCAGACATGCCTGAAGGACAAAAGGTCCAAGGGCATCCCCCAAGACTGGATTCTACTACAAAAGGGTAAATGCCATAATCAAGAAAATAATGTGATATTAAATACCAAAATAAAGCTTCAGGTACCATTTGGGATCAAAAAACTTGCAGAAGAATGGAACAAGAACCCTGAATATTCTCACTAACATGCACCTATTTCAGAACTAACTTTTCATACTAACCTTGTTTCAAATTACATCAACAAGGTCTTGTTTCCACAGTCAGGAAACAAAAGTCTGGAAGGAAAGGGAGTCACTGTGTTTTTCAGAGCAAAAGATTTCTCTATTAATCTCACAAACATTTTGCAACCAATACAGCAAGAAAAAAAAAATCCTTTGCCCTCACACCCAGAATCAAATGTCTCATAACAAAGCCAATAGAGGATATTCAGCTCATACAGATTAGACCCCATTGAACCAGATGCCAATTTTTTGGACACACTTTCCACGTGTTCCATTTAACAATTCACAACTGATTATTTTTGTTACCAACTGACCACGATTTAGCAGGTGCAGGAGGTGGGGAGAACCGGACATACGTCAAGGCCACGAGCACACACCGACACCCCCCCAGAGCAGCATTACAGGGTCAGACCCAGTCACTGATTCCTGTGCCTGTGGCCTCAGATCTGTCAGCTGAAAAACGCCCTAACTGGTCATGGGAAGAAACTAAGCAAGAGCTATTAATGTGAATGTTATGCAACCACTAAGCTTGTTTTAAAGTTTGAAATGTTCTAGTTCTCCTTCTAAATTAGCAAGTTAACTCAACCATACCATCTAAACCAAACACTGATAGTTTCATCCCATTCTTTCCATCTCCTTTTATTGAAAGGAGCAGAGCATAAGCTCTTCAGGGCAAGGACTGCACGTCTACTAAAAACAAAAAGAACTGAATTTAGTCAAAGGAACAAATTTGCTACCTGACTGACAAAAAGGCTTATTTTTCTTCAGGCTAGTGTTGAGTGTTTAGAAGCACCTGCTCCTCAGCCTGAGGAGCAGAGGGTACAATACTGTTTTATTGATTGGCATTTATCTAGTTTACCTGAGCCTTGACACAGAATTGGCCAAAGTGAGTTTGCTTTAGAAGAGGAGGAGGCCCCACACAAAAGCCCCAAAGCTGCCTATTCGCTCCTGACAAAGCTCCCCTTTGGAACGTTTCCTTCCTTTTGAATATTTGAATCATGGAGGGGGAAGAGAGAACAGGGAAAATCTCAAATCAAACACAGATACCAGTAAAACGAACTACAAAGATTCTAAAAAAACTGGCAATGTATGGTCTGCTATGTATAGAATCTGTATTTAAAAAGCAGTTCCTCATAATAAAGGAACAGTTCAGTGAAAAATTTTATGAAATTCTAAATCAGACAGCTCTCAAAGGTATGAAGATTTAATACATTACTACACTTGACAAACAATACTTTGAAAAATGCAAGTGAAAGGACTGGAAAATGGCTACTGAATTATTCCCCTTAATAATAACACAAGATGGGTCAGGCCTGTAACAAAAAGTACTTTTGTAGCTCATCAGCCAGCCACAACCACTCTGCACTCCAAAATACCTGAGCATAGTAAGGAACAGCCAGTTTTACTACAGTGTATCCATGAGTTATGCAGTGGTTGCCAAAGATAATCAAATGCCTCTCACAACACCAATAATCCAAGTCTATCAAAAATTTATAGGATCAAATTATGAAGGCCTGATGCAATGCACTACTGAATTAAAACCAAAACCAACCAAACTCAACAGAAAGCAAGATCTGTTTCTTTAAATACGTACATTAAAAAAATATAAAAATTCCCAGAGAAGTCCTGCAGCAGCACTGGACAACTAAGTGACTCTGGTTCCAATTCCAGTTAAAGCTGACACAGATTTCCCAAACTGATATTCCCTTGCACTGACACTGTGCCAAAGCACCCTTAATTTCAATATCACTCTAAAATATCTGACAGTGCTGCAGAGGATGAATTTGGATGCTGTAAAGCATGTGCATGGGGTAACACACCTTCCAGGAAGATTCCATTAGGAGCTGCCCACTTGCATCCCAGAACAAGACTTAGCAGGTACTCTAATGCAGAATTTAGCCTACAGTCTTAAAAAACCTCCAGATAAGATGTATAAAAATCTCAATTAAAATATATTTATTAGCTCTAACAGGCTTAGCTAGAATTTCAGCACTGGCACATGTGCTTTTAGTTTCAACCATAAACTCCATCCAACCTGTTTTATAAGGCATGTTCAAAGTTTACCTCATTCTGAACAACCAGTGACACACAAGAACATGGACCATGCACAGAATTATTCCTTACACACCTTGTTCCACTCTGCATTTTACACAAGTTTTGAAACAGACACCTCACAGAACATTAGGAGAAGGATGTGCCCACCCCATCCACAGTGGATGCCCCAAACCCAGGGAAGTGACAAACGATGGAAACAAAAGGCACAGAACAAGTAAACACTACACTGTCCAGCAAACACTAAATCTGAGGGCAGAGGGGAGTTACATTTCACATCTTTTCAGAGACGTTTGCCCTGCAGAGCAATGGCTGATGATTTCTCTTACCCACCAAGAGGAGCTTTGCAATATTCTGTGTAAGAAGAAAGTGAGGAACTCTGGTTACTACTTTACAGCTATTGGTGTGTTACTTACTCTCTATTCAGCCAAAACAAACATTGCACCCAATTCAGAAGTGATCAGGCACATAAAATACAGTTTTCTTTCTCAACTTCATCCAGAAACAACATATGCTGGTCTTTCCCTCAAAGTCTTGTTTTGACCATGTACCCTTAACTATCGAATTTTTATGTATCACTAAGGAGATTGCATTTTAATGTCAGCAAGTCATGCAATGATGCTCTAAGATTTCACCTTCACAACAAGATTATCAGTGAACTTTTAAGTACTGGCAACTCTCAAATGTCACTACCATCGGAAAGCCATTGAAAGTGTCAAGAAAGAGATCACTGAAACCACTACGGAGGAAGCAACACCAACTTTAAAGGAGCATTATGGGGTATAAACATTTGCCTTTCAAAAACTAAGCACAGGGATTTATCTCTTCTCAAAATCTAATTCTGATATGCTCACTGCTTGATTGAACAAGGTCTCTGCTGCAGGTTCGTTCTAGATTAACTAAACTGATCTGTTTAACTGACCTCCTAACTCCCCATTTGTCCATCAGACTTAGAACCACTTGTACCACACCAGGAAGTGAAATAGAAACGTTTGACAAACCACATTCACATCCAGGAGTAGAGGCAAAAAAGATCAATTAAGACAAAGTCAGAAATGCATTCAAAGTAACACGCTGTGCACACTTTTATGAAAGTATGAATAATATATCAGTATGTGTAACAGACAGAAGGAGTCTCCCAGAATTGAATGCTGAAATGCTGTATTTAATTTTCAGGACGTGACATACTTTCCAAGTAATGACTCTGAAGATGGAGAAATTTTAGTAGGAACTACCTAGTCCAAAAGAAAGAAGAAACCTGAAGGAGGAAGACTAGCAGTGATGTTGGATTTTAAGATAAATATCAGAAAACTACACATAACCACAAGACACAAATGCCAAATATTGAGGATAGTGGAGCCACATCAGTGTCCCATTCTGCAGATCATGCCATTGCTTATTTTATTTCCCTTGGCATGAGGATGTTTAACAATACCTGGAACCTGGGCCTGGAAAAGCTGCAATCCTGGATGTAAAAGAAAACAAGATGCACCTTCCTGATAGAGCTTTAGTTAGAAAAGTGTTTAGTGATGACTCGCAAAGTTACAAATAAGACCTTGCAGATCTCTTTGCCATTAGGCACATCATTCTTCTGGATATCCAAGTCACACAAAGACCACTGTCCCAAAAGGACACTATGCCTGAAATAAGGGTCAGATTAGAACACACACAGAGAAATGGTTAATCTCCAGTGGACTTTGGGTAACCAGGTATGAAAGTGTGTAAAAATAAGTTTTAGATGGGATGTGGGGGGGGAAAAGCCAACCTACAACCACCAAATTGCTTGTTGACCCAGCAAAATAGATGGGCACAAAACTACACGGGTAACAAATTAAACCCATTTGCTACATCACGATATTTCAGACAGGCTGGCACACAAAAGCCATTTCTTCTGTTTCCCCCTCGCGCTCAACAAGTTCATGAGAGCAAGAGGAAACAGAGCAGGCAGTATGACATACACATGGGAGTCTGAAGATGCTGTCAGCAGGAAATGCTGCTGTGGGACAGACACCTCAACACAAGCTTTGTGTGGGCAACCAAAAATTTGAGGTAACCTTTATGAGAGAAAGGAACGTGAACTTATTGAGTCTCTTGTCACTTAAGCCAATAGGACACCTTTCTAAGGGCCTAATCCTCAAGCAACTTTTATTGGGGGGGGAAAAAAGACAAATTACACTACACAAATAAATTTTACAATATTATGAAATAATGTAATAGATCTGAATTATTCCAAGGCATGAGAATGCAATCCACAGCCCAAGGTACAATGAACGTCCTGTGCTTAATAACCAAGTTGTCCACTGCAAGAAGCCACCCGTCTCCCAGGCACTCAGCAATAGGACAAGGGGGCACAGGCTCAAGCTCTGCCAGGGGAAATTGAAGTTGGAGATCAGA
>JAWWEV010000134.1:64708441-64740819 GCA_035583235.1 Hafferia zeledoni
GAGTGTATTTATGGTAATATCTTTCATTAAATTGTAACTCTGACATAATCTCTCTTGTGGTGGGTCCTTTTCTCCTGCTGGTTTACCTTTAAACCAGCACAGATGGTGCCCAGATGATTTTGAACAACAGCAAGAAGCACTGCAACTCTAAATAGTCAGAAATCATTTTTTAAAGCATAAATTTTTCCCATCCTGGCTAATTGAGTCAAAGCTGGATGAGCAATGAGAAATATTCTCTTACCTCTTTTAAAATGTTTACATTATTGGCAATTCATGCCAACTGAGGTAAAGGGAAAGAGGCTGTAGTTGGATTTGGTTATGGTAACTTTATTTTTACTTATTGCTCTCACATTTCAGCTTCTACAGGCCATGAAACAGCTCCCTGTCTTTGGATAATGAAGCACTTCTTGTCATCTCATTCAAAATTAATAATGTGACATTGCTGTTGCACCAGATAAGACATGGGTGTATTCTCCTAATTCTTTTATTTCTTGGTAACTAAATTGGAAACAGACTGGAACAAAGAAGAGATATTTCATTAAATGACTGCAAATAAATGGTATATAAAACTGCTACATCATATGCTTCAGTAAAATGACTTGCTGCTGTGAGAAATACTGTATGCGACTGATTCACTTGAAAATCCTCCACTTCTCAAGGGTCACCTCTCTACATTTCAAGAAATTTCATTTACTTCAAAGTGCAAAAGAAAAAAAATGGAAAAATGTCTTTATCTAAGAGTATGTGGTAGCCAAATGCGTAGCTGATAAAAATAATGGTTAATAACTCAAATCCAGAAGGGGCAGCAGATTCAGCTTGAATGAATCCAAAAGCTTTGTCAAAGAGAGCAATTCATTTTTGGCAGCTTGAAAGCTGGTAGGGGAAGGGCTGCCAGAAAAGGGTTTCTTGGAAGGAGACTCTTGGTGAGGACACTCTTTAGAATCGATCTAACCTGGGTTACCTGTGGGTGTTACTTGCTGCTCGTGCTCTAGCTTAGATGTACAGGGTCTGGGTGGAGTTTCCTTTTCTGGCCAATGCCCTCTGTGGTTCTGACCATTTATTTAACCTCCTTGGGTTCAGTTTCCCTAGTATAAATTGGAAATAAAACTCAATGTGGAAATCTTTTTTTCTGAGCCTATATGGCATAGTATCTTACTGTTTCCAGAATAAATCCCTGAGGATTGCAAGTACCATAGAAGAAATCTGATCTGATCATATAAAATAGACTGATCTGTAAAAACAGGTGCTGTAGTTGAACTAACCCATCATTTTCTCCTACAAAACACCACAGTTAACATCATGTAAAAAGCCAGTGGAGTTATAATGGCATAGGACAAACCTCTCACCACTTTTTAAGTTCTGCATAAAATGGGCAAACACTTCTGCTGTTGCTGCTAAACTGCAAGAAGTCTTGTCTGTTTTGCCTACTTAACTTGGGTGAGTTTTTACAGAGTTTTCCTCCTGCTGTCCTTGGAGGTCTGGTACAATGAAGACTCTGTCTAAGCCCAGCTGCAATTATTGGTAAGAACAGAAACAAGAAGCAAAGTGGAAGAGAGAAGACCACCCCTTAAGGCACGTCACAGTCCACCTGTGATGTTTTGGATGTAGTGTTAAATAGCTGCCAGTTGTGGGGACCAGAAGGACTTTTGTGTTTTGGTGGAGAAACCTGAACATATTTGGGGGGTTCAGCTGTGGGCCAAGGCAGGATCAGGTTTTAATATGGTTTCTACCCCATATGGAAAAGCCTGATCTGAGAGAAGGAGAGGGAAAAGGTGGTGAGATCCAAGCTGCCCCATGTCAGGAGAAATAAAGAGAGAAGCAGCCCTTTCTACTTGGCAGCAAGTACTTGCCAGGTCCCCAGCACTCCCAGGGCCAGGAGGGCCAAGTGAGCTTGGATGTGGTGAGGAATAAATGAGGGAAACACCGCGGCTGTGGAAGATGTACCACAAAAAGAGGCCAATAAACTGATGACCACACAGGGATGCAAGCCAAAAAAAACTTGGAAGTGGGCAGGGAGAGCAGGTGAGTGTCCCATGAGTCAGTGTCACAGGAAGAGAAGTAGTGACTGGAGGGAAGAAAGGAAGACACGGATTTTTGGAAATGTTTCTGGGACCTCAGCTGTGGTGTGGGTCTCCTGAAGAGAAGCCAGCAAGCTTCTTTGGCAGCCAAGAAGGGAAGGGGTGAGGTGGGCCAGCAGAAACCAGGAGAAGATGGCACAGAAAATGGAGCTCATGGAAAACAGAAGAACAAAAGGCAAAGGGGACTAGGAAAAATGTTGATTTTTTGAGCCACCCCTTCTTTTCACTGTGTTAGGCCCATGTGCAAAATCAGCAATGAACCCAGCACCTTTGCATGTGTGTGGACTACAGTTAAGTGTAGTGATAATCTAAAAATGCCCCAGTGCAGGACATGTAAGCTCATTCATGTCCCTCTGCACAAGGGATGAAACCTCTTTCTTACAGACAAATTTAAAAAAAAATAAAATCAAAGCATTTTTTTAAAAATTAATGCTCGGGGTACATCCAAATTCTTGTAATGACCTGTTCTTTCTCATTAAGTCCAGGCAACACCAAGCACCCATTTGCTCTTTTTGCCCCACCAGTTATGATAACCATAGGGAAAGTTAGTCCTGCCTTTTGCCACAGCAGTGGGAAGGCTTTGCATAGCTGCATGTATTCAATCTTGGGCCTTTGGCTGAAAAACCTAAACATGTGTAAATAAAAAGGTTGTTTTCCCCATGAACTGTGTTCATGTAATGGAGTTCTGTTTTCCCCAATTACGGTGATAATTAATGGTTTTCACTTCATTCCCACTGTGACATGCAATCACTTCCCAAAGCCCAAGGCCCTGCTGGTGCCTCCATCATGTTAAGATGCAGGTGAGCTTCTTTTCTCAGACTCTCAGCCAGAACCAAAGACAGATGTTTGCGTTTTTTCATTTGCTCACTCTGTGGATCATTTGATTTTCTCAGCCTGAGGCAGCCTTCAAGAGTCAAGGTAGTAAATGAACCTGCCTGCCCTGTGGTTTGTAGCCATCCTGCCTGGCTGCTGAACTGCTCTGTGTGGCCACATCTTTCCTCTGAGGCTGATGGAGATACAGAGGGACCACCAACATGCACATAGCCCTGGTGCTTTAGCTGGTGATAGATTCTCCTGGCTTTTTCTCCATGGAATTGTGCCCGACACTTTTTGCCTCCATCCATGGTGGGAAATTGTGCCAGTGGGTTTTGCCAGACCCCACTGATGTGCCGTGTGGGTGCTGGCACCAGGAGGCATTGTCCCTCAGAGCAGCTGGCAGTGCTGAGTGCTGGTGGCTGCATGATGTGAGCTCCCAGAGCAGACAGTGAGTCATTCACGTGCAGTGAAAGCACTAAGCAGTGAAAAGCTTGATTTCCACTCCAAGGGCAGGCTCCCCACCTTTGACCCAGATGGCTTTTCTGTCTCATCAAGACCAAGCATGAAGGTAAATGTCTTTTCAGGAATGTTCTCAATACATTTTAGCTTCAGCAGAAGCATCCTTCTGCCTGCAAGCTGAAGAGATCCTTATTTTTACAGCATCTCTGTATCATCTCAAGAAATAAAGGTATGTACAAATATGACAGATAGCTGACAAACTGAAGACAATTAGTGCTTGCTCCTTCTGACCCTGTCACACAATCCCTGCTGACTTTCTGTCTTGTTTCCAGCTTCACTCTCACCAGAATCCCCAGTACTCTGTTTTACAGTAAAAATGCTACAAAGCGCAGCTCAGTTCCTGAGGTACAAAGTGTACTCAGGAGCACATGTAGCTTCCATGTCACCGCAGGCAGCAACACTCCCTCAGCATGGTGGCATCTCCCCCAGCTCTGCCATCCCTTTTGCTCAGGAGAGCTGTTGCCAAATTCCTTGTAATTAGATAAAACAAGCAGGATCCCCTTAGTTTGCAGCAAGACAAGTGCTGAGGCTGACCTATGCCACGGGAACCATCCCAGGTCTTTGTTTTATTTATGGCAGTGTGTTGGAAGGGATCTCTGGGTGGCCAAAACATCACAGAGACATTGCAGCCGACTGTGTGGCAGCCAGAAGAGCTATTCCATGTGCACAGGAAGGGTGTGTAACAATAATATATTTTTTTCTATGCAGATTGCTACTGCTTTTCTGCTTTGCCTTTAATGAATACACCCTTTCCATGAGAAGCTGTACACAAGTATTACCATTTTGTCTATTAACAGCCTTAGATCTGCAGGCAGTGAGGCCATGCCTTTCCACAGTGACATCAGCCAGGGGAGGATGTGATTTATTTTAGCACGATGCAACTCCTTGCAATCAGAGTTATGTAGCTGCAGTGGCCACAGGCTCCCTCCACAATGCAGAACATTTTGACGCAGTGCAAAGACTCCTCCTTGTGATAACAAAAGAGACATTGACAGAACCCCATCGCAGATATTAACACAATTCTTGGAAGCAGCATCCCAGGCCCAGGTCTCAAGAGCTGTGCCCCAAACTGTGCTCATCCCACTGCCTGACTGTGCCCAGGGCTGAGGAGTCAAGGCTGACAACAGCCACCATCAGCCTGGGTCAATATGCCTCCACCTGGGTGCTGTTACCTACCATAAACAACAGACTGAGAGCTCTTTGGAGAATGGCAATGCCTTTTTCATTTCTCTGCAAAGCATCCCACTCTCCTCTGGACACTGCACAAAGCCGCTCTGCTGTTTCCAAGGTGATGCCTGGAGGTGAAGCCTGTTATGTATTCTGTTGCAGGTAGCAGCAGCTGTAGCTGAGAGATGTCCTTGGATGGGCCATTGTTTGAAAAGAGGTAGGAAAAAGACAGAAAGAAAAGACCTATTTGTAACATTTTTTAAAGGCCGGTGAGAAAAAAAGAAAAATAGAAAAATTATGGCAGTTATTTTATGAGATGATGAGTGTGATGTAGTTCAAGTTCTTGCACCTAGGAATGAGAATTGTATCTACATTGTAAACAGCAAAACTAATAATTTGATGCTTATTTAGCGCTTTCCCATAAGGTGTTGATTACAAATGTTGTTTATGCCTAATATTAGGTCTTGAGTTGCCTGAGGAAGACTCTGATTGTAAGGTTTCTAACTTTATAAATCAATAGGTGTTTGCTGCTCCTTATTGAGGTGTTTTTGGAGGAAAGGTTTGCTATGGGTACAGCACCTCACCCCTCACTGCCTCTGGGACCTCCTGAAATCTTGGGGAACATTCTCTAAATTTTAAAATATCTTTCTGGATTTTTTTCCTAGAGTTTTGCCACATTCCAGAAATTACATTATTTTAAGCCTGATTTACCTTCTAGGGGGTCTTTTTACTGATTTCCTTCAGCTCAAAATTTCATAATAGCCTGTGGTAGTAGTAGTTTAATAGGCACATTTCAGTTAGTGTGCTGAGCAAACAGAAAGCTGACTCCAGAAGAGCCTTGTCTCTTTTTTTTTTTCCTTCTACTAGTTCCGCGGGGAAACCATAAACATACACTGTACACACTTGGATATAATGGACATTTATTCAAAACATTAAAATCTCTTCTTGCAGCATAATCTTTGATGTCCAGCTAGGTCAGACCAACACCCTGCCCAGGCTGCTGTCTGCCTCTGAGCAACCAATGCCAGACATTATAAAGGATAATTGATAAGGCCAGTCCTGGGCCTCAACACAGGCAGTTTGTAGGACACCTTTTCCCAAGGCAGTTTTGTCCGGTCCCATCCAGGATGCATTGGATGGACAAAGCTCCCAGGCACATGTAAGGATTCTTGTGAGTGTCCTGTGCATGGTCAGGAGCTGGACTTAATGATCCATGTGGGTGTCTCCCAGCTCAGGATATTCCATGATTCTATGCAGTGAAGGCAAGGAGATGGTAAACAGGAAAACAGTGTGGATGTTTAAATAGCTGGTGTCAGCCCATTGTAATGCTCTGGTGGTTGGAACATGGCAAGGTCAGCCCCAACCTGACCAAGAAACTCCCCAAGTCTAGAAAACTGGAAAGGAGGAGAATAGATGGAGATGAAGAGAGCTCTGGTCATCTCCCTCGCTCCCTCTGGTCCTCATCAGGAGCACAGTACAGCTGTGGTCATGCAACCAAGCACCCACTGAGCTGGAGACCTTCTCAACTACAGCCTCTGGTGCAATGGAGACTTGGAGAGGCTGCACTGGTGTCTGTGGTTGTTTGGGAAGCAAAAGAAACAAATAAACCCTCCAACACAAGAGCACTTTTTTTTAATGTTAAAATGTGATAACAAATGCATTGGTGTCTGTGTGAGCTGCATAGTTTATTCCCCTTCTTCTCAGGCATAATCCCACAGGAGTGCCCCCATTCCCACAGCAGTATTTGCTTTGTGGAGCGAAGAACCAGAGGGCCTCTCCTGCTTTGCAGGCAAGATGCAGGGCATGACCTATATTGCAAGAGAGACACCCCAGGGCAGATTTAGCAGTTCATGATTAACTGTTAGCACTGCTTAACCTGGCACAGAGCAGAGACAGTGTGGCAGGGCTTGACTGCCCCTCTCAAGGTCAGGGCTGTCCCCATCCTGGCTGTCCTCACAACAGGATGGCAACCAGGCAAGAGCTGCTGGCAGCTGTGGTGTGGTGCCTGAGCATCAGCATGGGATGCTGTGAATCCTCTGCCTCCACATCCAGTGGCACAGTGCTGTATCAGGTCATGTATTTGTTATTTGTACCCAGAGGAATTGGGCAAGGGTGTGGTAGGGAAATAGTGGAAGTTTATTTTCCGTGGAAAACTATGAAAGTCACGTGCAAAATCAAAACCAACTGACATCCATAATGTGCAAATCCTGGGCATAGATCAGCTCTGGTTTCTGTCTGCGCAAAAATATTCATATTTATTTACTGTGCTGAGTTCCAGGCAGCACTGTGGTACATCCAGAGGGCATAATAGGCATCTGAATTGGGGTACAAGCATCATTTCAGTGCATTTTGTGTATGTAGTCACTGGCAGATTATAGACTTACTAGACATTCCTTATAACTCATGCGGGGAGCACCAAAGAGCAAGGAAGCTGTTTCAGATAAATCTCTCCAGACACTTGTGTCTGTTCAAGAAAGTTATGGCCTTTAAATCTGTCTCCAATGTACAGAACTTTTGCAACATGCTTGTTGTTACTGATTTACAATTCTTCAAACTGCGTTCAGGGCTTGCAAAGAGGTGCAGCAAGACAGACGAGGACAAAGGGAAGAGGCTGCTGCAAGCAAGGGCTGCAGTCCCCTGCCTGGAGACAGCCACTCTCCTCACCTTGGGCTGTATCACACAGTGCTGGGGGTTGTGCTTATGCAGCAGCTACAGGCATGAAATGATGCCCTGCCCTGTTCCTGGTGGGCTGTTGCTGTTGCCCATCTCCCTGCACCTGGCTGCCCACCCAGGAGTGGGCTGTGCACCTGTACCACTGGGAAGCATCAGTGAGACCTCAAATCCTGTGTCCAGTTTTGGCCCATCACTGTAATAAAGACGCTGAGGTGCTGGAGTGTGTCCAGAGAAGGGCAACAAAGGTGATGAAGGGTCTGGAGTACAAGTCCTGTGAGGAGCAACTGTTGGAATTGTGGAGAAAAGAAGGCTCAGGGGAGACTTCCTAAATGAGGTTGCAGCCAGGTGAGGGTTGGTCTCATCTCTCAGGTAACAAGTGGTAGAACAAGTAGAAATGGCTTCAAGTTACACCAAGGTTTAGACTGGATATTAGGGAAAATTTTTTAATGGAAGGGGTGTCATACATAGGAAGAGACTGCCCAGGAAAATTGTGGAGTCACCATCTCTGTAGATATTTAAAAGATGTGTAGATATGACACTTCGGGACAGGATTTAGTGGGGGACTTGGCAGTGTTAGGGTAACAGCTGGATCTTAAGGGTCTTTCCCAGCCTAAATGAGTCTATGATTTTGGCACTTTGCTTGAAGAGTCAGGAGATTTGGCTGCCTCTGGTACAAATCTGGACTCCCATCAGCGTCAAAACCCCCAGGACTCATGGAAATTCCTCCCTCAGGAACAGGCCCATCACTTGCTTGGCTGAGTCAGGCCAGCAAAAGGACCCTGATGCCTCCTCTGAGGCCATCACCAGCTTCCACAGGGACAGACTGTGGCACTGCTGGCCAGGAGCTGGGGTAGATACACTGACACATTTTGTGCAAGAATAGAGATACTTTACCCTTAATCTTTAGGAGTCTTGAAACACCAGGATAACTTCAGAGGGGCTGGTTTGCAAACCCCGAGGGAGGCATGAGAGAAGTTGGAGTGCTTCCCTGTGTGGTGGAGGGGCTCAGAGCAGATCCAAGACAGTGGCACCTTGCTCGGACATGACTGGTGCTGACAGAGCACAATTACCTGAACTGGCATTTCTCCAGCCCCCCAAGATTAATGATCAGGTTCACATGAAACCTATTACCTCCTCATAAATACTCAACAACATTTTAGAGAGTTAGTTTATTTTCCTCTCCTCCTCTCTTCTTCTGCAATTTGCATTATCAGTTGCTAAATAAATCATGGCATTCTTTACCCCAATTCACCACTTCAAAGACCTCACTGTAGCAATTTCATAAGTAATTCACTACTTGATCTTGTAACTCAAGCACATAGTGTCAACCACAGGAATTTTATTTCAGTCCAAATCACCATGCTTTTGAAAGTTAATATCCATTATTTTCCTCTAGCAGCGTTTCATCTGCTCTACAGCAGTAGAAAGAAAATATTTCCATCTAGCTGGAACCATTAGGTGGAGATCTGTGTAATCGAGGCATCCCAATGCTGCCTGTTAATCTCTCCTCTGGAGCTGAGGTCATCTGGAAAATTGGAGTGTTTACTTTGTTCACCTCTCTAATCTGAGGCATAATTTTTTTTTCTCATGGACCCTAGAGGACACAGAGACAATAATTGTTTAAGCACATCTGGCATTTATCTCCAGGAAAAAAATCAGATGAGAATTTATAACTCAGGAGTCCTGAAATCCTCGCTGGCTCAGGGTGACCATCATGGTGGTGTGCACCACAGCACCTTCTGTGCCAGGCCAATCAATAGGATCCTGGCTCCTATGCACATCAGCTCCGAGGAACTCCTGTGCTCTTGTCTACTGAGACAAGTCATGGAGCTGCCTTCCTACATTCTGACCCTTTTGCAGCACCAGTTGGATATGTATGAGGCAGATGTGCCAGCAGTTGTCAGGGTTCTTGGGAAAAGTAGCTTCTGAGGTGGTCTGCTGTTCTGAATGGAGTCTGGTCTTTGCCTCTCCAAGTTGCAGTGACAGTACTTTATGCAGTTGGCAGATTCTTGTCCTTCCACCAGCCAGGCTTGTCTGGCCTTTGCTTCTGGACTGTTCCACCCCAAAGTGCATCTGGCAAAGCCACAACTGGTGGTCGAGATGCTGGCACATCGCGGCAAGGGAGAGCCTCAGTGGGACACGCTGCTTCCCACCAGTCACCACCTGGAGGGTGCTCAGCTACTTGACACAGCCTTTCCTATGACAACAAAGTTAATATGCATTAAAATCAGCATGAATTGAAGCACATCTAACCTAGGAGGGAAGGAATTCCTCTCTGGCTCCAGCACAGGCGCTCTCAAAACCCCATGCAGTTCGGTATGGGGAAGTCAGCAGGAGCTGCATGTTGTGTATCAGTGTCCTGCACTGGGATAACACAATCATAAATAAAAAAGCTTTTCAAGAAAATACTTAGCTCTTGAAGAAAAATATTTTGTTTTCAATTATGATCCCTCTGTGTACCTCTTCATCTATAGGCTGCCCAGAAAACTCTGAGAGGTGCCTTATTTACTCTCTTTAGAAACATTTTCTGTTTTTTTTCAGTGAGAGGCAGGAAGTTCTTCTCCTGGGTCAGCAGTATTTGCAACCAAGAGGGGCAGCATTAAAAGCATGAGTGGCCACTGCTACACTGCGAGGTTGCCAAACCTGAGTGTCCCTCCAGGGCTTGCACCAGGCTGCACTTCTCCCTTTCCAGCACTGGATACTTCCAAGGGCTATGATATGAGAGAATGCATGTCCTATGAGGACTGGAAGAAATACTACAAGAAATGGATTTATGAAGATGGTGATGAATTAGAACTGCCTTATTGGACAGTGGAACTAGTATTGTGGAAGTTTTATTAGTACTACTGCAGTTTAATTGTATGGTTTTCAATTTTACAGTGTTAATGTTACTCTGTGGTTTCCCTTCCCAGTTCTCCTTTTCCCATCCTCCATATTGTCTTCTTCCCCCTCACACATTTTCCCGCCTTTCCCAGAACCCTGTCCCCTCATTGGTCAGTTTTCCCGCCTTTGGTGACCGTTGTCCCATTGGCTGCCCCGTTGCCCTGGTTACACACTCCCTCCAATCCTATCCCAGTTCTGGAACCTTCCCCTCAGACCCCTATAAAAACCCGAGTTCCCCTCAATAAACCACTTTTTGTGCCCTCATCACCGGTGTGTGTGCAGTGCGTTCAAAGCCTGTCAGTCAATGGCCATCACTATGAAGCTCCTGACAGAGTCCCAGCAGACTCCACTGCTAAATTCAAATTCTCTGAGTTGTGTGATTTTTCTGTTCATCCACTCGTGTGTTGACCAGGGGTTTCTCCTCTTGTCTTGTGTGTAAAACACACGGTAGGATATTGGTGAGGCGCTCACAGCTTAATGCTGAAGGAACCACAGCCACACAGTTTCATGTTTGCCATTAACTCAAATAATTGCTTCCCTCTTACTGGGCCTGTTATTGCAATAAAATTCAATGTACTAAATACTTGTGCTAAATCCTTTCTAACAGATTTCTTCTATATGTTCCACCAAGATCCTTAATCATTTCCATTGTTTTTCTCTTGGCTTCCTTACCAATACACAGCTTAAATGGGGACTGCCAGCTTCCTCATCTGCCTTAATAACAAGTGCTTAATAATTGCAGGTATAATTATTCACAGCACTGACAAAATTTGCTATTCACTACTAATTTCTTCAAATTACTGAAAGCAGAAAGCAAAAATAGACCAGTTAGAAAGACATTCATTTTTAATCAATTTCATTACTGTTCTTTAAGGAACAAAATCTGCAACTCGGCGTTCCAACAATATTTCAATACAATGTAAAAAGAAAGCCAGCAGGATGGTGAGTTGCATCAACAAGGGCATCACCAGCAGAGATAAAGATGTCATCATCCCACTCTACACTTCTCATGACACACCTGGAATACAGTGTTTGGTTTTAGTTCCCACTATGCAAAAAAGGTGTGGACAGGCTGGAGAGGGTCCAGAGAAGGATCAGAGAGCTGATTCAGATGTGGAAGCCCAGAGGGGTGACTCAGGAGGCTAGAGCTGACAATCTCACTCCTCTCCAGAATATCCAAGCATTGTAAGTTAAGCCATAAAACCAGTGTATAGGATAGTATAGATAAATAAATGCATAAACATTTGTTTTCAAAATAATGTCAAAAAAATCTTTTTCCAGGCATCCTAAAAGATATGAAACAACAGAACCAATAAAATCCTATAAAATACTGGTAGCAATGCGGAGGTGTAACAAGCATGTACACAGCTTTCCTTTCCATTTTTTAATATCAAATCCGTCCTGCTTCCCTTCCACTTCTGAGGAACTGCTGTGCACACGACACAACTATTTCATTCATCTCTTCAAATGAACAGGTACTGCCCTGCACTGGCTCTCTGGAACTCATTGTTGCCAGAGGAAATGGAAGATTCAGCAAACAGGGTGCCAGCCTTTTCCCTTGGCATCCCTGAACACAGAGCAAACAACAGCCCTACTTTCTCAGGGGAGGAGGCTCCAAAATGAAGGCTCTGCCTGACTTCATGCCTGGAAACCATTAATTGAATGAATCCCTGGCTCCTGTGCCGCTTGAATTGCTCCGTGCTGCTCCCCTCTGGAAACAGCTTTGGGGCACATCTTGCTGATGGCTGTAGAAGTTTATGGAACTGACTGATTTGTGCTGGTCAAACAAAATTAACAATAAAACCAGATATTAGGGTTCCCTTTCTTTCTGAGTGATGGTGACAGTCACATGGCCAAGCAGCACTTGGTTCCATGCAGTGCTCTCTGCCTTCAAATACAAGAGGTAAGAGAGGGCAAAAATTAAAGGAACACTGGATGGAAAATCTAATAAATTGTCTCTGGCGAAAGAGAACCCTCGGTTTGCCCAAAGCACTTAAAATATATTTTAGGCAGAAGTGTTAGAAAATCAGTCTTTTGTGAGCATTTCTTCTAATTAGGTCTTTGCAATTCATGAGGCCTCGTGTTGAGCAGACAGCTCTCTTCCCAGTGGAGTCCTGGCTGCTCCTGCAGCCCTGCGCTCAATTTGCTCAGCTCAGGGGTACTAATGCTTCAATATGCAGCAGGCATTTTCTTAAATGTTGAAAGACTTAAACAAATTATAACCATCCTATAATTTGGCAGGTTAGAAAAGAAGCTTTTAAAGAGCCTTGTAAAATGAATGACTTAAACATTCACCTCAGGCTATTTTTAAAACTCATCTGTCTGCACTCCAGTGAGGAGGAAGGCATAAATATATGCGTGTTCCAAGTCCAGAATGTGGATTTCTGAATTAGTTAGAAATAAGCTACAATCTTTGTGGTGACTAATAAATTATTTGGGGAAATGATGGTGTAAGTTTGGTCACTGAAATAGCCAGAGCTTCATATCCTTCCTCTACTAAGCAAGATTTGAAATGAAATTTATGGATGAATTTATGGCAAAGGAAAGAAGCTGTAGCACACGACCTCCTTGCTGCAGAGTTTTAATGACTAACTTTCATGCTCCCTTCCACTGCAATATGTGCACTTTTAATCACAGTAATCATGAAGTGCCCACTTGTCATGATGCTGCAAACCAAGATGTGTAAAAAAAGCTACACAGAAGTTCACATAAAAAAATAGTGCTAATCCATCTATCACATCACACAGAGCCACAAACCATCTGTGTTAGGTGTCTCTGGCAGGAGTAATGTGAATTCATGGGGCAGAGCAAGGACCTTGCCTCTGTTTAATCCAGCTCTGCAGGAGGAGAGGGTGCTGAGCCAGGGGTTGCTTTCTTTCTGTGACCACATGTGCTACCGGGGATTGGGAAGGGAAGAGGATATCACAGCAGACACTGAAGATATGAGCACTTGCTAAAAGGAAAAAAGGATAAACTGCTGCTAGAGAAAGTAGAGGTCCTTCTCCTTTCCCTGGAGGAAAGGAGAATCCCTCACTAGATGTGAATGCATTTGCTGCACTCCCTGTGAAACAAGTTTCCATATAAAGAATTGAAAGGTGTTTAAAATGGACATCTGCAATTATTTGTACAGACACATCTCTGAAAGCATCAATCGCTTGACCTCTGTGACCTCTGTATTAAATCAATATCATAACCTGTGATTTTTCTGTCTAGGGAATTTAATGCTAATGTGTTGTTCATGCAGTACAATAAAAAAAAAAAGCAATTCTGTCACATTTTCATTCATAGTCTACTGCTTTTAACTGCTTACCTACAACCTTAAGGTAATATCCGATATGGAAAATAAAAATACATGAAGTCTGAATCTACAATCTGTGGGTAGCAGAGTTACTAGGGGGAAGTAAGGCCTTCAGTTTTATGCTGCTGGTGTAATCAAGGGCTTTCCTGAATGAAAGATTAGACAACTAGTCAAAATCTTTTTGAAATGGTTTTGGAGACATCTGTCTCATTGCTAACAAATCCAGGAGAATGTATCACATCACCTCTATATTCATCCTCCACCACTGACATGGGTGGGACACCTCTCTGAAATGACGTGTCAGACTCTTGGACTGCATTTGCACACAGCACTGGCAACTCTCCCTGATGGAGATGCCAATCTTCTCCTCTGGGAAGCCCTGGAGCAGATATTCCTGTTCCTCTTACCTTCTCAGAACCCTCAGAGAAATTGTAACAGGACTTAGGATTTCAGAAAGAATATGAAGCAGCTCTAAATCATCCCGGCATTCACAGGCCTAAATGGACTCTTGAAACAGTACGAGGAATTTGGTCTTCAGATGAAACACACACAACCAAGATGGATTTCACATCATCAGGCAACACAGAGATGAAAAAGAACTAAAATATTATCAGGTTAAACTATCCTCACAAGCCCAAAAGGCTCAATCACATGCTCTTGATCTGGAGAAGAAAATAGATTTTAACGGAATTTATGAAATTAGCACTCGCTGCCACCAAGTGTTGGTCAGACACAATGCAAGGACACAGGCCTCTACAGTGAACAAAAACTTCACAGGTGGTATTTTGTGACCTGTCAGCATTGCCCTAGAGCTGTGTCACCGTCCGAGGAGACCTAATCCAGGCACAGTGAGGTTTCAGCTCTGCAACCAGAATGCAGCTATGGCTCTGCTAGGCTGTGTCATCTGATGTACACTAATGCTTACCCTTGGCAGTTGCCCTTTGCCACCTTTCTGCTCATGATTCAGCTGCAAACACATCTCTAAACTTTGCTCTGTACTTCCAGTTTGTAGCTCATGATGCTCCTGCACTGGTCCCCACTCCAGTCTTCCTCTCCACTCCAGCCCCCAGAACCATCCTCCCCATCTCAGCTTTCATGTCAGACACTGCAGCACTGCAAGCATCACCCAGATAACATGTTCAACCCAACGCCCATTCCATGCTCCTTTGCCCTGGACCTGGAATTCAGCTTCAGAAACTGATATCCGGTTCATGTTTCCTATTTACCCCTTCTGCTCTCCAAAAATGTGCTACAGAATCAGACCTCAAATGAGAAGAGCTTTCTGCAATTGCTGCATGCTTCATGCAGCCAAAGTGCCAAATTTGACTGCAGATCAGAGAGGAAATCCAAGGGATTTCACATGCCAGCAGATACAGATCAAGGTCTTCCCCGAAGCAGCAAGGATTCACTCATAACAACAGCATATCTGTCCACACAGCCTTCTATTTACAACACCAGATTCCTGTTGAACAGCAGGTCACTTTATTGCATGATGCTAGTTGTCACCTTATTACTGATTTGTAAGAAAAAGATCCATCCTTATTGAACATGCTCTACTGCGGCAAATTGGTCATAGCAGAAAGAAAAACAGTCATGAGCTTATTTGAGGATAAAAACAGAAGTGAATGAAACAGCAAATTGCTCATCAAAGGTAACTCCTCCATATATCTATGATATACAGAGCAAGAAAGAAAAGATAAAAGCCCAAAGGAGAGACAAGTTCAGGGAAACAGGATCTCTTCAGTTTCCTTAGAGAGGAAACCAAATGAACTTTCTCAACAAGCACCTGGTCCTCTCTCCAGCTCGCTGCTCCACACCTGGAGACGTCTGCACTGGGAGCTTCGACAGCAGCTTTAGAGCAGGGACATGGCCCAACTCCCTCCTTCCAGTCAGCCCTCAATGGCACCGGCTCCCGGGATCCCCCCCACTCACAAGCCCCCCCTGCATCACCTCAGTGCCCCAGCCCACAGCAAGACTTCCCCCTCTCGTCCCCCCCATCCCTCCCGCCCCGGGCAGCGCCTTCCTCCTTTGCCCCACACAGCACACGCTGGCCCCAGGAGCTGAAAGGCTGGGTCCTCAGCACTTTCCCCCCCTAATCATTGACTACAGTGTGACAAAAACAACGAGCCCTTCTTATTGATCAAACCAATAGTTTTATTTCCACCTGTTAAAAGAACCCTCTGCTTACCAGCAGAGTCCAAACGTAGATGGGCAGAGAGACTCAAATACAATTAAATACAGGAAAAATTGAACTATATACAACAAGACAGACATCTACATAATATAAAGATTTTTTTCATTATCTATGACTTCTTCCCAATGTGAAACATTACTGGAACTCAAATATATTCAGATTTTTGTTTTCTCCTAAAAAGAAACAAGCAACAAATTTCTTATTTTTCAGTGTACTGAGGCATAATATCCATTCTGAGATGCACAGCATTTGTGGCACTTCACAGGGTACACAAAAACTAAAACATTTTGTCTTGTTATTTCAGTTTCTGATATCTAAATTTCAATTAGATCTATTTATTGAGACAGTACCTTTAAAGTGATATTTACATGGAGGGAGTTGTGCAAAGTTATTAGGCTATGGCTGGTACACTGGGAAAGATACATGGTTAACCAACTCATCCTCAACCCCAGAAGTAATCCCTTAAATCCTCTTTGCTCTGTGAGAGGAATGATCAAGTCACCCAAGGAAAACTGGCCAGAATTTATTATTATTTTTTTTCGCAAGCTACTTGGAGAAAGCTGTTTCTGTTACCCATAAGGGTCTTGACAGTTTTGAGTTGCTACTCTTCACACAGTTAATGCTTTAAGCATTGACTATCTGCTTTTTGGGACACAAATGCAGCCGTCACTGCCACCACACTGCCCCAGGACAGCCGAAGTCCTTGCTTGTAGTTCACATTACCAATAGGAGCACAGATGAGCTTCATGTGTGTAACTTGTTGGGCTCACCCTGTGGCCACAGCTGCAGGAACTGCAGGTGCCTGCTAACAGTGCTGAGCCAAAGCTATTCCAAACCAGGGTGGGGAAGGTACTGCATTTCTTCAGATGGCTTTTATGGAACAAAACTTTGTATTACCATGTCCAGAAACATCCCTAAATATTCTCATTTAAAAAAAAAAAATCCTTTTTCATTTGGGTTGCAAACTTCAAGAGAGACCTTAAGACAGCTAATTTAGAAGAGCTGTTTTAATTAAAGGCTTCCTTCAGATCCCTAGGACAGGTTAGCAAAGACACAGGTTATACCAACATTAACACATCCTACAGGTGTGCTGCACCAGGGCACAGAACGGTTCTTGTAATGGTTTCCATAATCAACCAACTACCAAAAGGTGTCCAAGGTTAATTATAGATGCACCTACTGCAAATGTGGATCATAAAACACTGATTTTAATCACCTTGTCTACATAAACCTGTTTCTTTTAGCTTATCTGCGATTCCACATCAGCTTGCACATTTAGCAACAGGCTTGAAGCAGACATTTAAGACTCAGTTCTGGGGGGGGAAGAAAGTGACTAGAGGTAAGTGCATAAACTGGTGTATTTCCTGCCTTCTCAAACAAAGGAATTCTCTCTTCTAGGACATGTATCTGTCCTCTCGTTTAAAAAAAAAATACACATTTAAAGAAAGCTGGACAACCCTCAGGGCAAAGGGAGACTTAACTTCTCTTTCAAAAACTTGTAAAGTTAACATTGCTACCAAAAACCTTTTAAAGCCTCCACTTCCTAAATCCATGCCAGTACAGTTACTTAATTTTCAATTCTATGCACCAGACTACAACCAGTCAGGTATCAGTGTAACAACCAGAGAGAACAGCAAAGTGAATACACTCAAAGCATTAAACAGGGAACAGTTGATAAATTAAGATGATCTGTAGGTAGTTTGGTATTCAGCTGACAAGAGGACAGCAAACAAATTGCTTCTTACTCATCACCAGAAAGCCTAGAGAAGTCTGTATTACCATTAGCTATTAGGAGAGTGTTATAGCACAGCAGTAAATCCAAGAGACCATCTCATCATGTTGCAAAATAAATTTAGTGCTGGGATTCAAATACAGGAATTCTTGGCAGCGAAAACAATCACAAAAGTGTTTTCATATTGTACATGCTGCAATGTTTCTACGTACTTTAGATCTCATGGAGTTCATAAAAACATCTACATGTTCAAGCCTTCTGCTCGAAACACCTGACTGCTGGTCAACAGCAGGTTATTTTATTGCATATCCTTCATTGTCAAGATTTATGAAAAAGTAACCCATCAGTACAGAACTTTACTTGGGCAAAGATGACATGCAGGAAAGTAGGAGTCGTGAGCTGCTTACAGAATGAAAACAGAAGTGTAATTAAATGGTAAATGAGTAATCTGTCTTCTGAAAAGAAACTATTCCATATCTGTATGTGATGGTGGGAATAATTTATAGAGTAAGAAAAAACAAAATATTTGGGCCCCCTCATTTAAAGCATTAGAAAAGAAGGAAATTGATTAACTGCTTCTGTCCTGGTCTAGGCTGCTGGTCTAGTTTAAACACAGTCATTGATAAAACATTATAACCAGGAAGATAACAAGAAGCAGCTTGGACCATAAAAAAAACTGTCTAGATACATACAAGTTGTTCTCCAAAAAAACGCAGTTTTATTTGGATTTGTGCACAATCTGCTGCTCCTCTTTACATCTTCAGAGAACTGAAAACATGACATTTTCCCCCAAAATCCAGTTGAGACTGTCCTGAGAAACAGAAGTACTCATATATAAATGGGATGATATTGTCTGTGAGTGAGTTTCTTCCTGCAGGTTGGACAGGAGTTGGCATTCCTAAGGGAATCACGGAGGCACTGACTGCAGAAGACATGGCCACATTTTGTTGACACAATCAGTCGTCCACTTTGCACAATCTGGAAGAAAGGAAACCACAACAGGCATGGGAAGTAAAACATTCAACTTTGCTGGTCTCCTGCCACCAGGCAAACAGGACTTGGCTATCTGGAACTGTCCTTTACTCTTAGAACAACAAGGAACCCAGAGACCTTTCAGTGCCATCCTGGCAAAGGTTTCTCCCTCTACCCACACCACCAAGAAGTGCCTTCAAGTGACAAGTTACTGTGAGCTTCAAAGCAAGCTCTGTGCCTCAAGCCAGATCTCTGCAACATCCCACACAGGCCAACTGAGCTGTGCAGCTCCCTCTCTGCCCCGTTCTCCCTCCCACAAGATAGAAAGAAGGACAGGCCCTTACCTCTGAGTAGACATCCATGCAAATCGGACAGCTAACGGTACCAGATGGCCTTGAGGCAGAGAGGACAGAAAGAACACGCAGCCATTAATTTCACTGCACGTCCAGGGTTCCCAACACAAAATGTCCCACCACCATCTGAGCACACTGCCTGGCCAGATGCATTTCTTTTGAAGATCCCTGCATACCTTTAACTCCCTCAGCTCGTGGCATGTAATAAGGAGTTTGGGTCGCCCTGTCCTAAGGGAAAGGTTTTCCCGAGGGAGAAGGTGCAGTCAGTCACCCTGCTCTGGTACTAGAAGTCACAGCAGTCTCTGGCACTGTGCAGCACAGAAACAGCCATCAACATCAGTGACAGCTCTGTGACCAAAGCATCTACCTGTGCCTCAGAAACGAGTCATTCTAGAAAGGGAAGAGGATGTCAGAAATTCAAACGTTCCGTGTTCTGACTTAGCAACAGCCCAGGGATACACACAGTCCAAGAATGACTCCTTATAAAAGGGAGGGCAGGAATACACTAACTTGAGGAAACAACCCCAAATTTCTAGTTCCAACAGGGAAAGACCAACTCTGTGGCTGTTACCCAGCTGTGGTTGCAGAGGTGCCTCTGCTGCCCTCCAGGACAGCCCTACTGCACACACACTTGCACACAGACACCGCTGAGCTGCCTAAGCTCAAATGCTGAAAAATAGTCTCTATCAGAAAAAGAAAGAACTTCCTTTCACTTTTCTTTACAAACTAATCTCTATTTTAAACTTTCAGAACTCTGTTATAAAGACCTGGTTTTCTTATGTCACCGCCCACGCTAAACCAGTTTGTAATTTATTAATTGAAGAGAATTAAATAGAAAGCATGAAATAGTTTAAATTCAAGTAGAGAGCACTATTAACACCTACCCCTACTTGAACCTACAGAACTTAACCCCAGTAATTCTCCCATTTTTACTCTGCAAACTCTTTAGGCAGCAGCTATCATAGCACCTCAATATCAAATTATAATTAATGATAATCTTCTTAAAAGGAAGATGAGTCCAACACTACAGATTAACACTGCAGATGGCTCTGGCAATCTCCAGCACCAGGAAGGACCCTGTTGTCAATGTTAAATGCTACAGCACTGAATTCTTTTATCCTTACCTACACAGAGCAGGAAGGTGCAATCTTTAACAGAGAAGCTTGAGGCTTAAGAAACAAACTACTATTTTTTATATTATCCAATTAGTGGCATTTGTTCTCTGAAATACTTAACCACCAAAATTTACTCATCTATAAATCCACTGGAAAAATGCACTACGATTTCGGGCCTTTCAGTGCATAGGCCCTTTCAGTGGCCTATCTATGACCTGACACCCAGAAGTTCCACCCTCAAGTTCTCTCCAACACTGACTTTCAGTAATCCAAAAGGCTCAAAGCACACCAGCTTCATTAACCCTGTATTTTTTTCCATCCAAAAAACCACTTGTAAAATGTTTATACCAAAATTCTTATGTTCTTTGCCTTCCCTACTCACACAGACACCCAAGTTCACTAACACATTACAGCAAGACTTTACTGTTTCTCTGCAGAGTGGGGCCTTCACTGTCTCAAATAGCAAGATCCCCATCTCACACACAAACCTATCAGGGCTCCGTGACATCCACAGGATAGAATGAGAACTGGCCATAAAACCACGACCTCCACAATTGCCTTGAAGGATACCTGGGGAGGACATCTGCTGCTGGGAGAAAGGCAGCTAACTGGCACAGTGTGCCAAAAAAACGGGAATGCAGAGGCATTCTTCCTGGAATTTGCCAGGCTGCTGCCTGCCAGTCTTGTCATATCAAGCCTCATAAACGCCAACAAAAGGATTTCCATATCTAACCTAAATGTAAGAGCTTTGTACAAAAAGCAAATGCAATCAATACATCACGAGCTACGGCCTGTGACTAATCGCCCTTCACTGCCATACCCCCACACTCATCTGTAAGGCTGTGTACAAAGTTTTGTACACCTGTCTTGGGCTGGCTTTTCATCCTCAAGTGCAAAATAGTATGATTTGATCATCATGCAACATGGGATGCTGTACTCATTGAAACAGGGAACTAAGTGAAGGCCTCAAAGATAAGTCAGGCGATGGCAATACAACCCAGTCCTGTCTGTGTCAAAAGCAGCACAACTCAATGTTTGTAGGTCATGGGGCATACGTACTTTGAACTTGCAGTTTCCTCTTCCAGTGGTGCCAGTTCTCGAGACACTTTATCAGTCACATACACATCACTGTCTCTTGTTTCATCTTCATCATCACTGCTCAGCACACAGCTGTCCGACTGCCGCTGGCTTCTTAGCCTAAGGTTCCTCCTTTGTCGTTGATTCTCTGCAAGTTAATTTTGTCAAGTTAGCTCCATCTCTCTCCCTGGAACTATCCTTGGAATGGATTAGAAATAGTCTGTAGCAGTTCCTATTTTAAATGGACCATATTCAGCTAGTTTGCTAAACATTAAATCTGAACATCCAGAGATTGCAAACATTCTGCTACATACTGACACAAAGCATTTGCTCTCTTCATGCTACAAACAGCAAAAATGTGACCTTAAAGATTCTCACTGTCATAAACTTCATGTCATTATACCACCTGTGAATCCTCTCCCCTACAAAGGGAAGACACCTCTCCCAGTCCTTATGGACAGAAACTGCTATGATCCTGTGGTAAGGAACTGCAACAATTGGTGTGTAATATGGGAGAGAGGAGACTGAAGTCAAGTATCTCAGCAACTCCAGTGTCCATGTAACAATAATCAAGCACTAATCAATTAAAATGACAAAAAGAATCACAAAATTGAAGTCCCTTCCTGCCTAACCCTGTTCAGCCACAACTTTTAATGCAGGTATTTTCACTTTCTTCTGCTTCATTCAGAGCACAGAACGGATGACATTCTAGGTAAGCAGCTGATCACATACTAATGCATCTCCAGTAATATTATCAGAACAAGGTTGAGAGATGTAAAAGATTAACTTCTTTGGACCTGTAACTATTTTAGCACCTGAAGTAGAAAAACATCAACTCCACACATGCTAATATTTCTCTCTACAAAATCTGAAGTATGTTAGATAATGAAACTGAATACTGTGACCACAAATCACTTTCTTCTTTAGTTCCTTCACTGCAATACAAGTTAAACAAATCTTTTGGGTTTTTTTATTCACAGTTGATATTCCATTGCTAATTAAAATTATGGTCAACTTAGGGCTTAAAGGAATTCTGGCTTTGGAAAGTAGGAAGTATTTGGAGCAGCTTTCATATATTTTATTTCAGATACTTTCTACAAGCTCTGATAGTGACTATCAAACACAGACTGGATTCATACTCTAAGACACCAGACAGATGCTTTAGCCTTTTCCTAAATGCATTTTCAATCCATGCTGCTCAAGTTCACTAGAAAAGGCAAACAAAAAATAGTAATAATTATGTTTAGGACAATTCTATTATCAATGTTGAAATGTCAACTCACCTTCAACAATCTTGCATCAATACATATAGGAAAGGAGAGAAAAGAAAAAACAGTTAGACCTTCCTGTGCACCTCAGGTATTACATACAAACACCAGTTAAACAAAGCAGTTACAACAGGACAAGCTGAACATGGTAAGTTATTGCTCTTATTTTGATTAAGAATGTTACAAGTAGTATATTAACTGCTGCTCTGTAAACAACCAAGTGGATGGTGATGGCTCTGCTCCCGCTGCTCCAGTGGGGTAGAAATAGAGGCAGCCGATGAACCACCTGAACTTCCTCCTTCCCCACTCCCCCATTTCAGTTCCCTGATTTATGGCTTCAGGCTGGAGGTGATCCTTTCCCTCTTTCTCCCCAAACAGGCAGATTCAGCAGTGATGTCCATAAACATTTCACACGAGAGCAGCTGCTGAAGCTAAAAAACCCCAATGCCCAACCCTCTGCTGCCTTTGGTGGAACTGCAGCAGGGGCAGATTCTGTAGTAAAGTCTGAGGCCCTTCCTTTGCAAAGGCTCAGGAACAATCTCAGCAAGAAATACTCACTATGCTATTCCTGCTGCTTGTTTCTGCTTTGCACAGCAGCAGTGGCATCCAAAATCTGAGGGGATAAACCACACTGCTGGTTGGATCAAAGACTGCTCTACTTTTCAAATGAGCAGTAAAGAAAAAAAAAGTGGAGTTTTTTTCAGCCTTGTTGGACTAATGAGCTCAACTAGTTTGTACCCAGTCACTACAGTTGTGTTTGGCATCATCTGACAGGAGTAATGCTTGCAGCTAAACACTTCATATTTGGGAAGTCAAACTTACTCTTCTCTTCCTTGGCTTTTTCTTTAAATCTCTGGCCAATACGTTTATTAGAAAAAATTCTTCACCAAAAGGGTTGTCAAGCACCGGAAGAGGCTGCCCAGGGCAGTGCTTGAGTCCCCATCCCTGGAGGTATTTCAGACACGTAGATGCAGTGCTTTGGGACATGGCTTAGTTGTGGACTTGGCAGTGCTGGGGGAATGGTCGGACTCAACGATTTTAGAGGTTCTTTTCAATCTGAACAATTCTACGACTATCTCATCTCTGATACAGAAGCTTCAACTATCCATTACATCTATGTTACACTACTCATGACTAATACATATTCACACCAGGTTGTGGAGCAGAAAGCTATTTTGTATTACCCTATTGCAATCTGCAAGTGCACCTCCAGAGCACTCTCTGTGTTACCTGTGACACGGGGCTCTCATGCACTGACAAGTCAACTCTGAACTTAAAGTCAGATTCTATGAGGGAGCACAAGAGAAAACTGATTTGACTGAAAGATTTAGGCAAGTGTGCTATTCACTACCTACCACAACAGAATCATTGTGAGTTAGATCCACGACTACAGGACCTGAAGACTCACACGTGAGATCTACTACTTCTTCACCAGCTGAAAAAACAAAAGGTTAGAATCAAGATCAGAGATTGCAGAGGAGTAAAATTGCCTGCCACTGTATAACAGGCTGAGATTCAACCATGCCCTGTCCCTCTTCTACTGAGGAACATGTCCAACATTGCACTCAAGCTCTGCCCTCTGCAGTCCACAGAGAGCATTACCAGCCTTCTGCAAGCTGCAATGCAAGGGGAACAGCAGCTGAACTCATCACACAGTTCTGCTGGATGACAACAGCTTGCAGGAGGCACAGAGCAACAGACACTTCATCTGACACAGCAGAATGTTCATCATACAGAAAAAATGAGTAACTTCACAGTACCATGCTGTACATGCTCCCTTGAGATGGGGCACAACTATGACAGTTTTTCTTACCTTCTTCAAACCTGGGAGTTCACAAACTTAGTCTGCCACTATCTGTACTGGCAGCTGCAGTAACTCCCAGCTCATCTGAGTAGAATTTCAAATGTTTGAGTAGCTGTTGATGACCTTTATTATCATTATTATCTATTTATTATTATCTATCAGTAGTGGCAAATGTATCATAACTCGGTACCAAACCAAACCAGTTGTCAGTAACCTTGTTGTTTAGAGATGCCATACCAGGTGCTTCCTAAAATCAGAGGTTTCCCTTCCTCTACAGCACAGGGCCCAGAAACCAGCAGAAACACACATTCAGTTGGACACCAAACCTGCAGTTTCTGTTCTTACCAAGTTCAAAAGAGAACTTACCGCTTTCTTCCAGCTCTATTGGCTCTGCTTCTGAAGCCATTTCTGCAGTAGAGGCCATGAGCCTGTTTCTTTTTCGAGCTTGCCTAGAATTAACTGCTCCTCCACGACGCTTTCGTTGAGTCTAAGAGAGAACCAAGACTTACCATTTTCTGTGTGGGTAATATTAACGTGGCCCTCAATTTTGCAGCACCAGTGAAAACACACAAGGATACAGACAGCACTTCTGGAATGGCTGTAATATTCATCAAATGGGTTATTCCTGCCTGAGTGCATGGCATTAAGGAAAAGACATCACCCTGGATCTCCTGCCAGTCTCCTCACCAAGAAAAAGCCTGGTTTGCAGATGAGAAGACTAGTTCACAATTTATCAGGTTTTTGCTCACATTGTAAGCATTTCTGAACTATTGCTAGCACTTACACTCAAAATCTTCATTATCACTGAACACAGTGACATGAAGATTTAATATACTTATTTTCCTGTGTATTAGCTACAAACTCCTCTAAAATAATTCTCAGAAGCACCACGGAAAACACATTTTAAGAATTAGGATTGCATTGGGTAGCAAAATACTTACTGTGCTCATAGTGTTTCTGATCTAAAACCACCGAAGAAGAGGTACCAACACCAAAGAAGTAATGGCAAGGAAGCTACAACTCAAAATTCCTTGGATTCCTTTATGTAGGACACTGATGGAAAGTCCAGATTTCTCAGGGTCAGAGAACGATGTTCTTCCAAACCTGTCAGAAGAAAAGGGAGAAGATGACCTGTTTGCAGTGCTTGTTCTCTTCACTATCTCCTGCTCCAAGGCTCCCATTGCTGAGTCACCACCTTCTGCCCAAAGCCAGAGGAGAGGAAAGACCCTGAGTTCGGTACTGGAGCTCAGACACCTGCAGCTGACCCTGAACCCTCAGTCATTCTTACCCACTAAACACCAGAGCAAGAGCATTTGACAGCCAACCAGAAAAATACTAAGGAATCCCCATGGCATTGAACAGAAAAGAGACTGATTGACTCTCGAGGCAAGGTCTGTGGGCAGGAATCCCTGGGAGCTTTGTCATGAGCAGCCACCTTCAGCAAACCAAACACTCCAGATGAGCAGTTCTCTTATCCAACCCATCTCCAGATTCCAACAGCTGGGAGACAGAGTTTGTGAGGAATCTAAAGCAAGTGGAGCAGAGAAATTTGAGTTTCAAACACTTGCTGATCTGCAGGAGAGCACAAGTTCACGGTGGCTGCTCTGGTGCCTGCAGGTGTGTGTGCCCAAGTACCTGCCTAGGGGGAGAGGTGAAAAGCATAAAGGCACCTCTGAGTGACTGACAAGGGACTGCAGGTCTCATCCTGGAACTCAGCTGTGGTACAGTCACCATGGGCCCAACACACAACAAGGAGCTGGGGGTGGGCATGAGGGGAGACAGTGGAGGGACCAGGAAAAAACCCACTTGTGTTAAACAAGAACGGCTGAACTGTCTCCTGAGCTGACTTTGACTCTCACTGCAAAGACCAGCACACAATGCTGTCAGGCTGCTCACAGATGAGGAAACACAGAGACCATGCAGTGGGATGGAACAACACTAGTGGTTTATCCTAACTTTGAATTACAGGAAACCTGACTGATCTTTTTCATCTTCAACTTACCCTCCCTACTTCATAAATTGCTTTCTTAAGACACCCATTAACACTGAAGTGCAACATTATTAAAACAAAACATGCTTGAGAAAAATGCTTACACAAAATTTGGTACTTATTACTAAGCCCAAAGATATATTTATGTATAGTTAAACAACACAATACACCACTCAACAATTTTCTCACATTTCTTCCTTTTAAAAGTGGCACAAAAGCCAGAATGAAAGTCACCATGCCTCTTTCCCCCTCCCCACCCTCAGCTGAACCACTTATTACACTGACAGACTTGATGTTCAGTGAGTGCACAGGCAGATTCTGGTCACAGCGGATCTCACCTTCAGAACTGTTGCACATAACACCCCCTCCCACAGTGAACCTATTCAGTAACCAGTTCTGACAGTTTCAAGATTTATTTTTCTTTTTAGGAATCTAAACTGACATGTACAGTTTTTCTGGCAGATATGAGAAACAGCCTTATGTTCTCACCTGGGATGTTGAAGACTAAAACTCAGAGAAAGCTGGAAACTGACTTCTCTCCTGCTCACTCAATACAGGACTCACCCACACCATCCTTTCCGTAACATTCTGTGTCCAGATAATGTGAGTTCTCTTTGAACACTTCATCACACTGTTCTTAAGGTCTAGATTTCATTTCACTTGTTAAGAAAGAAGGCTTTTCTGCCAGCCTTCCCAACATTCTTGAGAACACATTTTACTCACTTTACTGAGTTTCTGGAATAAGGGAAAAGAAGATTTAAAACAAGACCGTGCTTAATGATGCGCTCAAACAAAAACCCCAAACCCCCAAAACTGAGGGACTGTTCTATGAGCACATGTTCTGTGTGCTGTAGGAGCTCCTAATTCCATATGATTATTTTTCATGGGTTTGGAGGTTTTAAGAGACCATGGGAAGAGGGAGGTGAAGGAGGAGGACACACAGCACAAGGAATGAGGGAGAGGGCAAGGGAGAGAATCATCCCTAAACCAACACATCTGCTGTTTTAAACTCACTGCTCCAAGACGAGCCACCACTTTCATCAACCAGGTACAAATGAAATAAAAAATAACTTGGGCAAAAAGGTTTTCTGAACAAGCAAGAGAATAAACAAGAGTGAGCAACGTGTGAGGTGTATTAAGAAGTTAGGCCACTGAATTCTTTTTAAGTTTTATTTCATCAACAATCAAGAGACATTTTCCTTGATTCTCCTCAGATACGGAATTGGAAAAAATACTTGGGACCTTAAAAAGCTAGAAATGTTAGTTGGTACACACATCTGAGGATTATAAAGAAATTAATTTCATACAAACTTGCTTTTAATTGTAAGTTCTTAGAAGCATTTTAAAACAGAACCTTTCAGAGCAACTTGATACACTGGCATATCTGCACTGCTAAAGGACAGCAAAAAAGAAGCCCGTTGTATTCACCAGACACCACAGGTTTGGATATAAAACATCTAGAAAGTTTCACAGGACCCGCTGGTTTTTGGATTTACACTGAGTACAACTCAGGGCAATGGTTTGTTGACAAACTCTTTTTAGAAAGATAAAAAACACAGCGGGAGCACCTCGGATGATTTCAAACAAAAAATGTTGCACAAACTCTCTTTGAGCTGTAAGAGAAAAAACAAATGAAGCCAACCAACAAATAAACTTACATTTTCAAGTTATGATGAAAAGCAAAGCACGGTAACACACAACAGGAGACCTGTCACACTAAGACCGCCCTACTCACTTTAAATATCCACATGTTTCTTTGCCAAGATATCAAGGAACAGATTATTTACAGGATTGCTATGAAATGTCTCAGAGGCTCCAGTATCAGACCTCAGTGGCAAGAGAAGACAGAACCACTTTTTGACTGAAGTGACAGAGAGCACTGTTGCAATTTAGGTGGTTTAACACCCCCAGTAGGATTTCTTTGTGATTAATGCAGAGAGTACACACAAGGCACAAACGTTCTACCTGGCAATGGCTCTACTTGTGACCTCTTCGGAAGCTGCTTCTGAAGGAGTTCTGTTGAGAATTATACCCATAGGGAAGCTCATCACTGTAAAACCACCACAAATAAACCATCACAGGCAGGTTCAGCAGTATCAATACAACCTATCTTTGGAGAGTCATGTTTATAAACAAAATCAGACTGCTGGAATTTTTTAAGACTATGGAAGGAGTCTCATGATCCAGCAACATTTTTGTTTTGCAAGAACTCCTCTGTGGGACTGTAGATTTCCACATGTTCTTGGCTTACTTGGGAACCTTCATTGAACATTAACTGCCTAACTAAGAATGCACAATGAAAATAAAGCAAAGCTTTCTTTGTTAGACACACCACAGAGCCAGTCTAGTAATGCACAGGAACAAAGGTAAACGTTGCACATTAAGGGAATATACTCATCAGTAAGAGATCCTTAACATTAAAAACATCAGGACCCCTCAATTTAATAACACAACTTGTTACACAGGACTGGAGAGGCCAAGTTAAAAGATGAGGCCCACACACTCCCCTTCCAGCAGCCACTATGAAACCACCCAGCACCGAGACTTCCAAGAGTGGGTAATCCAAAGAATTTCTGCACCACCCCCTCCTCTGAACACAACACATCCAATGGTCTCACTAACTCACAGCCTCAGCTGGAGTTACCTCTGAGCCTCACAGCAAAATGCATTCAGACACCAATTCAAAATTCTAAAATTAAGACTTCTTAAAAAGCAGAAAGACTTTTTTTTGTGTATGTAAAAACTTAGCAGATAAACTTAGCAAGGCACTAAATACTTTTAACTTTTACATACTTTTTATTGCCCCACGGCAGGATGAAAACAGTACCAGAAAAAGCCTCTCCCCTTCCTCTCACGGGCAGAGCTCTGCACATGCAGGTATTTATTATTCCCATTATTCAGCTCTCCCAAGGGCTTCAGCAGCGTTGGCCTCAGAATTTCAAGGACTATATCCACCAACTTTTCTCTGTACAGGCAGATACTTGAGAAAAATAATGCTCAAGCCATTTAAATTAAGAATGTCTACAATGGGAGTGGTAACTACTCCTAATCCTCATTTAAGTCCCCTGTTAAATTTTTTCCTCCACAAAAAAGTGAACATTTTCACTGAGTTCAAGTTGACCTAATTAAACATGTTTGAATAACCAGTCAAAAATTACTGATTCTCTGGACAATATAAACTGAAAACTTCTCTAGCATCACTCTGAAAACAGTCTTGGTCTCTCCTGTGCTTAGCATGAATTGAGGCAAACTGTCTTAAGCAAGAATGAGATTTTCCCCACTTCTCAACAAGACTTTAGTGCATAATCATCCTAAATAAAACAAATACACTGAAGCATCTACTTGAACAAAGCAATCATGTCAATCAAACCGTTGGGAATGTGCGAGGCACAGGTGACAAAAATTGTGTATTTTGGTTTTTCTAAAGGTGGCAGCCACGCCTTTAACACTTTGCTTCTCGTTTCTACTCAAAATGTCTCTGTACTCCCGACAACAGAAAACACAGTATCAAAGCTGCAGCTGCATAACAGGATTTCCGTGGCCAGAAATGCATACACCAATCACAAAGTGCTAGTTTAATTTATTTTTTTTACCACAGAGAACACTAATCCGATATTTTACTCTAACAAAGCCTCCTATTCCTGTGCTTTCAGTACCTTTAAAAATGCTCCCCGTTTTTCAGACGCACTACAGGAACTTCAGTGGAAACAGAAGTTGAGTCTATTACGTGTTACCCAAATTAGGTCAAACATTCCCATACTACAAAATCTTAGTGAGAGGCAGTTTAAGCAGAGTAAATACGACAAATAACCACCCCACCACAGAGATACACCAGCCTGCCTGCTCGAAGCAAACATGATACGTTCATGAGCAGCCTAAGACAAACAAAACAGCAAAACACTCACAGACAAAACACACCAAAATTTTCCAGCGGCCAGACGTCCTGATTCAGAAACAGCAAAGAGCGACGCTGGCCAGAAGAAAAGGTCCTCACTGCTCTTACTTGCACAAGTTTCTCTTAGAGAGGCCACAGCCTACCTTCGACAGTCCCAAAAACCAGATACGGAAGAAGGAAAAACCCCAGCTGAGTCTCTCCACATCCTGTAACCCAAGTGCAGGGGGGCGCTGAAGCAGCAGCGAAACATTTCCCCACTGCTGCTGTCAGACGAAATGGGAGGAGAGAGCCACAACTTCCACGCAGCTACACCCACCGAGCCCCTGCGGCTCCTCCGCCGAGAGCAGACTCACCGTGCCGGAACGCGGGGCACGACGGCGGCAGCGCAGCCCGCCCGGCCCTCGGCGCTGGGGCCGCCGGGCCGGGCTGGGCCGGGCAGGAGCGGCGGGGCTGCCCCGTACCCCGGGCAGCGCCCCGGGCACCGAGAGCGGGCCCGCCCCGCGGCTCCGGGCAGGGCCGCACCCGGGGAAGGGGCTCGGGCACCGGCCCCAGGCCGGAGCGCCGGCCCCGAGCACCGGCAGGAGCGGCCGCATCTGCCGCCCTCCCCCATCGCGGCCGGGACCGCCTGCTTCGCGTTCCCTTTCGCCTTTTCCCTTCTCCTCCCCCTTGCCCTGCCGCCCCCAGCCCCCTCACCTGCCGCCCCGGGCTCTCGGGCAGGCGGGACGGGCCCGGTCCTGCCGCTTCCCCCGGCCCACCCCCGGCCCGCCGCGCTCCCTCAGCCGGCGGCAACGGCGCACGCAGCGCCCGCCCCCGCCCGCCTCCCATTGGCGGGGCCGCGGCGCTGAGCCCGCTGATTGGTCGGTGCGCACGTCAATCAGTGGCGGCCCGCGGACGGCCCCGCCCCTTCCCGGCCGCGGGGCATGCTGGGAGCTGTAGTTCCGCCGGGCGTGCGGAGCTGTCGGGCCCTGCTGCCCCTCTCGCTGCCCCTCGAAAGGTCTCCGCGGCCCCAGGTCGGTTCGGCCCCGACCGTGCTTTTGGTGTGTTCTGCGGTGCTGTTGTACCTGCAGGCAGGCGGCGTGTGAGCTCTGCCAGCCACAGTCACAGAACCAGTGAGGCTGTAGAAGGCCTCTGAGTCCAGCCTGTGACCGGGCACAGCCGTGTCAGCCGCACCAGGCACTGCGTTCCTCGTCCGGCCTTCCCTTAAACACCTCCAGGGACTCCACCACCTCCCTGGGCAGCCCATGCCAATGTCTAATCTCCCTTTCTGTAAGGAAATTATTTTTCTCAGTGTTTCCAACACACTGAGCAAAACTCATCAAAGCCATTACCTGTTGCCCATGACATACTTACTCCAGATCCAGCGTGTAGCTCATTGTAAGCGATTGCAGGGGGGAATCCACGCCCTCACCTCCCCACCCAAAAGGGGTTTTCCCCACTGATTTACCGTAAAGCAAGGACCATCTGTCCTTCCTTGGATCCTTGTTGCCCTGTCCAAGGCCAGTGGGCTGTTTGTGGCTTTCCCTGGTGGCTTCTCGCTGGGGTGAAAAGTGCTGGAGTGCTTTCCATTCCAGCGTAACTGGCTCTGTGTCTTTGGTTTCATTTCCATGACAAAACATCTGCTTCTCTGAGAGAAATCATCATGTTCTCTAAGGCGGGTTGCATTGCCTGGCCTGGCCATCGTGTGGGAGATGGAGCCAAAAGCCACCCAGCAGTGACTGTCACACAAACAGTGAGAGCACCCAGTGCCTGGGGCTGGTCACTTGGTCTTCCTCAGGTAAACTGGACTTTGTTACACCTCCTTACACCTGCCCATTTACACTGAAATGAGAGAGCTCTGGAATGTGCAGCTTTCAACACTAGAAATGTTTCTTAGTGAGTCTGTCACTATCATCAGACTGGTAAAACCCTTGATACTTTCTTTTTTTTTTTCCATAGATTATTTCAGAGTCAGGGTTGTTCAGTTGGTCTCATCTTCTGGCCTGCAAATAGTGTAACAACTGTGTAAATGAATGAACCATGAATTATTCATCCACCTCGGCTTCCCTGAAGTAAGTGTGGAGGCGTTGCTCTCTCAGTGATGTGTGTGTGGGTGAACCAGGTGTGGGTGGGCCCTGAATGCAGCTCTGTGGCTTCAGAGCTCACCTGGCTCCAATGGCATCACAGCTGCTTTTGGAACACAACACCAACAAGTCCCACCAGGCCTTTGATGGCTCTGCACAGGATCACCTCAGCTTTTGGTGTACCACAGTGCTGAACAGGAATAGTAGAGAAGGGGCTCTAGAAGGCAGGGGCAGAGTGGTTCTGAATAAGATCTGTGTCCAACATCAAGTTATACACCTTTGTCAGGAGGAAGGTGGTGTTTTTTATGTTATTTTGTGTATTCTCTTAAAAGACCTGCCATCACTGAAAAATCAATAGCCTATATTGATATATAAAAATATATTGGAATATAATGGCCCACTCTTCGCGAACGAAGATTTGGGAAGGGCTCTCCCCACTGGGTGTGCCCTTCGAGCCTGTGCAGTGGATTTTTTAGGTGAGGCA
>JAWWEV010000134.1:64742792-64797507 GCA_035583235.1 Hafferia zeledoni
CAGTGACAGTGAAGTCCTTAGGACTGTCTACAGCACCCAGTACTAACCGGGGCTGACCCTGCTGAGCATCCGAGATCCCATGGCGTAATGGAGAGCACTCCGGTCTCTGACTCCCAAAGTCACGAGTTCGAGTCTCAGTAGGGGACGCCCGGCAGTTAAATGCCTCCCTGCCAGCTGATCCCGTCATTGGAATATATTGATATAAAAATAGGAATATATTGGTATTTGCTACGAAATACATATTTTTATATTCCTCAAAACATTGATTCTGAGGATGACTTTATGCATCAGATCCTAGAGCAGCAAGAGGGCTATTTGTGACTTCTGAAGGTGAAAATTCCGCAGCTGCATTACTGGGATTCCTCTATTCTTTACTCCTTTCATTTGAGAGCAGGGAAAATATGGAGAAGGAAATAGTCATGAATCAGCCTGATTGCAATTTTGAAAACCTGGTCCAAAATCACAGGGGAAGAAGCTTAGAGTATGATGGGGTTTTGAAATTTTCATGTGAATTCTCTATCTGCTTAATGATGCACTTTTTTTTTTCTTTCTTAGATTCTCATGAAAAAGTTTAAGAAGAACTATTCAGCCATGCAATATCCTAGACCATGACTGTCAGCTGTTAATTGCTGGCTTCTGGAAAATCAAAGTCTTAGACTCACCACTTAGCTTTGTTGCTCTGGAATACAGTGCAAAAGAATGCTGAACAACCACAAGGGAACACAGACTCCCTGCCACCAAGGGTTTGTCATTTAAAGATATTACAATCCCCCACTTGACATGGTGTCACAGTTCCCTGCTCTCTGTAGTTCTGTTGCTGTGGTTCCCTCTTTTCACTATCCTGTGTTCCTTAACTCTTGTTATGGAGCATAAGCCCGACTTGCATGGCTTCTGGGGACTACCATAGCATTCACTTTGAGTGAAAAATACAGCCCACTTTGTCAGCCTGAGGGCTGTGGAAGTGATCTTCGCAGCTAGATGGCAACAAAACAATTCCATTGGATTCCTGCAATAAGAAGCGAGAAATGCATCGTTGTGGGAGCATTAGAAGCAGCTGCCTGACTCTAATGTCAGTGACAGTCTCCATCAATTTAAATGTTTGCAATAGCCATAATTAAACACTTAGTAACTGGCATTGAGTTAAAACAGAAAAACGTTACATAGTCTTACTGCTGTGCAGATTTGAAATCCGATTTATATCCTCCTTGGCTTTGTGCCTGGATAAGGCTCGAGATATAAAGGCTGATTTATATAGAAATTGTCATAGAGGACAAATTATCTTCTAAGCAAGTAACAGAATTTTGACTTTTTCTGGAAGCAGATCCCCAAAGAGATCAAACAATGTTTTGTTCTCCTTCCACTGTTTAAAGACTGAAGAGATTTACATCTGCAACTAGAGGGATGGTCTGCCTGGGTCACTGAACCCAGACCCTGGCTCCTGGAGGATATCACATCATCTAAACCTTCTAGCCAGTTTTTCCCTCATCCTCTAAAACCAGTGTTGAAACTGGTGATCCTCTTACACACAGTCCCTGTCATGTGAAAAGATGTGTTAGAACCTTGGGCTGATCATGCCTTAAGAAAAGATGCACATGTAAACAAATGTTCCTTGGGCTTTGCACTCATTTTTATCTTTTTGGAAGATGAGTAGAGCAAATGATGGCATAGTATACAATAAGAAAAATACAGGTCTCAACATTCTTAGCCAGATATTTGCCATTCTGTTGCAGAATCTCTGATGATAAGGTTTCAGTTTCTTAAAGCTTTTGATTATAGCAGAAAAAAAAAGTCATCATAATTATTCATTATATCATTATAAAATAATGTAAAAAAATCATATTATAAAGAAACACCCCAAGTTTTATTCTGTTTTGCCTGGTAAGACCCCCATGTTTCTAATCACACTGTAAAGGTGAAATAAAGGATAAAACTCAACCTTGTAGTAAGTCGGTACACTGGGAGATTTCCAGCAGGCCTGAATTGGTTCCAAGTGTATTTTATTTTAGATCAGAACGCAATATATAGGTTGTGGTTCCAATTCTTGCTGCAACACAGGCAGCCCTTTTGTGAGCTGCTTCTCTGGCCATGAAGCCGCGTTGAAGGAGTTTGAACTGTCTTTCCCGAATCTCTTCCAGCTCTTTCCAATGGTTCCATTGCACAGAATCCTGCAGGAAAGACACACAGACGATCAGACTGCAGATGATACAGTGGTCTCCTCTTTAAAGGATGCACTGAACTTCTATCTGACAATCCTGCTGGCTGACAACATGGTTTGTTTTCTAACATGATTGGGAAACCTGCCAGCATCAAAGTAGGCAGGAGGAATAGAAAAGGTAACCTGAGCGGCTTGCCCAGTTTAAGATGACTTAAACACTCCACAAAACTGTGGGATGATGAACTGGAACACAGCTCAGGTGAGAGGGGGTAATCCCAGTGTGGTGTGACAGGACGTGTGTGATGGGAAGCTGGGGAAGACAGGAGTTAGAGATGGGTAAGATGCTGTTGTGATGGGATGAGTGGGTGTGACAGTGGGAGTGGGAGGGCAGTGTGGATGAGCCCTGCTCTGTGGTGGCTGAATGTGTGACAAGAAGGTGAGGTCAAGGCCACGGCTGGAGAAACTGCCCATGCAGGAAGGAGGGTGTTGCTACTGCCAGCCATGCATGGCACCATCTGCCTCTGCCCCCCTTGCCAGTGCTGGCAGTTGAGCAAAGGTCTGTGAACAGCAGGTCCACTGCAGAGCTTTTCTCCTTATGTAATGACCAGACCTTGCTTGGCAGGATGCTGGGTTTCTGGGGGGTGATCTTTAAGAGTCCTGCTTGCTTTTTACGCTCCATTTTTTTTTCTACAATCTTCTTCTGCAGGTTTAAAATGCGTTCATCTTTCACAGGCCCTTCACCAGACTGGGACTTTCTTTTCTTTTCTTCTTGCCTGCAAAATCAAAAAGAAGCAATGAGAAGGCAAAATAATATCATCCTACGGAGTAAATCTATCTGAGCATATATTACCTCGATAATAATGAATTTTCTCTTGCTTCTGGGAACCAGCTAGACTCAAAACAGATTTAAATCATATAACTTGCATGTGGTATTCTCAACTTGCCTCTTGTTGTTCACAGCATAGCATTACTAAACCATATAGAATAATTTTTTCCCACAGGATGCCATGATGACAATATCTGAAGTATTTCAAGCCTGGCATGATATTCTTTAGGAAAAAACATGTGCAAAACCTGGGATAATACTGCAGCTCTTTGCTTGTGAGAACAATGGAGTTTTCCTTATATGATCATTAGTATTCATCTTGATTGCTGTATTCCTAGGCAAATGAAAGATGTTATTTTCTCTGTAATCCCAATGCCCAGATAGAGAATCTATGGGATGGTGATATATTAATTGAGGTTAGTTGCTCTAGGTGAGCATAAATTGATAGCAGCATGTGCAGCATAAAAGTAAGGCATAAGAGAGATGTCATTGCATAGTCTTCTCTTTTATCCCCCTTCTATTGTAGCCACTTTTCTGTGCTTTTATCTGGTTTTGCTTACTTTCACTCAGCTGACACAATTTACTCAAGGACTTCCTCAGGCAGGTTACACCATCATTACATAGTGACTCACTTAACATCCAATTTTCTCTTTTACTTAGCATTGCACTGGAATTTGATCAAGTATGATCAAACCACAGAGTTAATATTATGTCATGATCAGCTGTGATTCTCTGGCCAAATTCAGAGCTAAAGGAAGTGTCAGACCTTCCAAAGAATGCACATAATTATGTAATGTATAACCAGGTTAGATCTGGTGCACCTGGCAAGGATAGTTTTGTAAAAGGTCTTTTTATATTGCAGTGGTGCAACATTACAATTGCTTTTATTGGAAACCAGATAAAGACACCACATGACTGAGAGCAGAGAGCACCAGGGCATTGTCCAGCTGATTCTGTAACTGTCATTCTGTCAGTGCCAGGACTAGTTTCATGGACAGGCTGCCTGTTGGAAAGAAATGTTTTACAACTGAACTCTACCCTTGTATCTTGGTCTTACATCAAGTTCTGTGAGTATAAGACACACTCTCCTCAAGAAGCTGGCACAGGGGGAAGAAGGAAGAAGTTTCTTCTGATGCTAAAATCCACAAATTTGCCTTAAAAAATGTCTCTATCAAGACTGCAGGGATGAAAACACTTGGTTCATCTTAGGAGAGCCAGCTTTTGCCTTCCTGTTAGCTTCATCTTTGCTAACAGAAAACCCTCCGTGACAGCAGATTTTCTCCAGAGCAGCCCTTCTGGACTAGAGGTCCCAAAATCCTCACAGAGTGGATGAAGGGGAGGTATGACCTCTGTTACACTCTAAAATGTGACTGAACTCTTAACTAAGGGGCACAGTTTGGCTTGGCTTCTCATTTCCAGTTGCTTTCCTGAGACACTTCCTGAACCTCTCTGCTTTTTGTCTCATGCTGTGTGGTTTGTGTAACATTGCCTTATCCTCCTTAATACTGTGATATACTCTGCTACACTGAGATTAATTTTTAACACTGTTCTGTAAATCTGAAAATTATGTACTATCACTTAATCTAATTGAGAACATGGTTTATTTCTATTTGCACTGTATCAAGCCATTGCATTCCAAAGGATACAGGAGAATATAACAGTAAGGTTTTATGTAAATACTTGATGCTTAAAACTTGTCAATGGGAATAAAGAACAAAACCTTTCCTTACATGCAAATCCAGATTCTTGTAAATACAATTAAAGGAAATACAGCAAGAGGTTTAAAATCATGAAGCAGCAGCAGCAGCTGCTTCTGTATTAACGTTGTAAATAGTTGCTTATCCCCAGAGTAATATTCAGTCCTCTTCTACAGGAAGTCACGTGCCAGTCATGTACACTGTTCTAAAAAGCTGCCAATCTCAGAGATTTTCAGATGCCACACCATGTCATAACAGAAACTCCAAGATGGGAAGGAATGAAAAAGGAAATTTTAAAACTCTGTTTTTCTGTGATGGTCAGTTGAGAACTTTCAGGACTTTTTCAAGACAGAAAAACCTCTTATGATCTCGGTCACCTCGTATCACATATTTCCTAAGGAAATGAGGTAACAGCCAGTCAGAAAGGGCTAGTACATAGCTAGAAAAATCCTCTTGAGATTCAATAGAAAATTATGTGAGAATTCATGAAAAATCTGCTCAGCTGTGTTTAAAAAACTGGTGAATTTGAAGATTTGCACAGAGGATTCCTCCTAAAAACTACATTTTGCTCTTCATTTACATTTTCAAACTCCAGCTTTGCATCAAAAGTATAAAGATATAGTGGTATGACAGCTATTGACTGACTCAATACTTGCAGGAGATGGAGTAAAGATGACCACTTGACCATTCTAGGGACCAAAATAGGTAAGCAGGTAGGACTGCATTTATAAGGTCACCTTGCAAAATGTCTTGTGCAATAAACACATTTTTTTTAAAAAGCAGGATTGCCTTATAGTGCAATAAGCGTTTTTTATTTCCTGATAGTCTCAGTGACTAGGGCTCCCTGTACTTCACAGTACCTTGCCTTTTTCTTGCCCCATATAATTCTTAGTTACTGCAATAAGTAAAGTGAATGTATCTACCTGTTAACAGTTCACTGTTAAGACAGTCTTTATTTTGACATTTAAGAACACTACACTGTTCAACTGATTACTGTTTTGTACTAATGTGAGGGGTTTAAGCTCTCAAAATCTGACTCCCTTCCAAAACAACCAACTTATTAAGCACCTAATTTTAAGTGGGGAAGTCATTGTTATTCATAACAGTGTTTTCTTCATTTGAAATAAAGATTATGAGGGTGTATAATCAAAGTTCATTCACTGTATCACAGAATGGCTGAGTTTGGAAGGCACCTCTGAGGGTCATCTTGTCCACTCCCACCCACCTGCTCCAGCAGAGCCCCCTCGAGCTGGTTGCCCAGGATGGTGTCCATGTGGCTTTTGAGCATGTCCAGGGATGGACAATCCACAGCCTCTGGGCAATGTGTGCCAGTGCTGTTCCTCTTGTCCTTTCAATGGTCACAGCAAGAAGAGTCTGGCTTTTGTCTTTTTTTTACAGCCTCCCTTCACATCTTTATATTTCTGATCCATCATTGCTGATAAAATCTCCTCCTTCTGTTTCAATGCTAGTGAAGAACTCATTACCAGCAGCAGGAAATGAGAAACTAAATCTTACTTCCTTATTGCAAACTCAATACAGAACTCTTTTATGAAGTATTTCTTAAATTTGTGAAATCAATTAAATCACAAATATTGTGAAGCACCAAACTAAAGTCGTTTATATTGCTAATTATTCAGCTTTCTCTTTTTTTCATTATTCCAGGCTATGTTTTTAAAGATCTGAAGCAACAGCCACACACAGCCATAGCATGGCACATGTTCCCCTGTTACATCTTTACCCCTCCATGTGCTGTTTGCCCCTTCCCTCAGTTCTGTGCTGCATCACGGGGTTGTGCTGTCAGTGCGTCTTAACAGATTTTGGAGGATGGGCCTGCGTTCTCCACTCCTCACCCAGAAAGTCTTTGATCCTCTAAATCAGACCTGGACACTCCAGGGAACACCTGCTTTAGGAAGTTTGTTCTGCCTGGATAGGACTGTCACAGCTGTTCATCCATAACTCTCCCTTCTGCTTGTCCTCTTTTTCTCTCTGTTTCTGTTTCTCTTTTTCTCCTTCTCTTTCTCTTCTCCTCTGGTTGCCCTTGCACTGTTTCCATCCTTCCCCAGTTCAGGCCGAAGGAAGTGTTACACTGGTGTATGGTCAGTGCCTCTTGTCAAAGAGGGGTTTGAGCACTGGCAGTGGCAGGGAGAGAAGGGAGTGCTTTGCCATCTTGGCAGACAAGATGTAATCCAGTGCTGAGCCCAGTGCTATCATTTGTAATCCAGTGCTGAGCCCCCCAGTGTGCTACACCATCACCACAGTGTGAGATGGAGGTGTGGTGAACCTGTGAGGTTGGTGGAAGTCTGTCCATTTGCCTCTTACACAAGGAAGTCAAGCAGGAGTAGTGCCAGTTCCCTCTGACAGCTTTCAATGGTGAAAGCTGGCAGTCCCAAGACCACACTAAGTCCAACACGAAGTAAACCCCCCCAAACCACAGATAATGTGGATGGAGGGAGCCCAAAATCCAACATGAAGTAAAACCCCCTCAAACCACAGATAATGTGGATGGAGGGAGCCTCAAACCAACTGGTTTATCTGTTGCTTGGTTCTTAGTGCATGACGGTGCAGTAACAGATGTAGCCTCAGCAGAACGAAAGGGAATTGTACCTGAAGTACACTGGCACATAACTTGAGCACGTTACTGTGTATTCAAACACATAAATCTGCTCAGGTTTGAAAGCTCACAACTCAAATATTCATCCACTTCAGATGCCAGGGCTGATTTTCAAACTGTGTGAAATTCTAGCAGCTGAAGGGACATCCTGCATACACACTGCACTCATTCTTAAGTGTTCTACGAGCACTCACAAAGCCACTGCTGTGATGGATGTCACAGCTTGCAGTCTATTAAAGGCTGATGTCTCTCTAATTTTTCATGTTCCATTTCCTGTTTTGTTTAATATAGCTCATTATATGCTTGCTCAATGTGCTTCTTTTGTGTTGATGTATGTGTGTTTGTCAATGATATAGAAAAGAACCTGCTTGATAGGGACCTGATTAAACTCCAGCTGACTCTAACGCACATTTGTTTAGCAAAGTTTAGCTGCCATACTTTAGCTGATTAGCAGTAGCCTTCAACATGATGCAATTTAAGATATAACATAGTTTGATATTGATGCATAAGGCTAACTTATGGGGACCATTGGTAAGATTTGCTATTCCATCCCTATATAATAATGAATTAATTCTCTGAACAGAAAAATTTGCTTTTTACATCTCCTATGCAGCATATCAAGAATGCAACCAAACAATTAATCTCTTACACTGATTTGATAGATATTTCAGGATTCAAGACTTGTAAATAAGGTTTAATACACAAAGCCTATAATTTCTATAGAGAGAATTAAGAACTGTATCCAAGTGTCCAGCATTTGTAAATGCTACAGCCAGCATGCCATGTATTAACAGAAAAAACACCAGAGATTTGGATTCTGGATGGAAATGCATGAAATACACTCCCAAAGAACATTTTTGGTACACTTTGATGATGCATTTTATAGGACATGCTTCCAAGTTACATACACAGATTGCCTGGGAGCCATGAAAGGAAAATGTCTTATAATATCTATAATGGAACATTATGTTTTCTTTATTTGGAGGACAAACAAGGCACCACTAAAATTATTGTATTGTTTATCATAAGTCTGACCAGAAGCTTGCAAATTTCATTTGGATTCTAAAAAACATTTGAAATGACAGGACAAAAAAGTGAATCAAATTTAGCTTCTCATTCAAGCATAGCTTATTTCAGGATCAGAACAGCTTTAGATCTGAAACAAGCCAAAGAATTTAAAGAAACCCAGTCCTATCCAAAATTCACAGGCTGCACATCTAGCAGAACAGATGATTATCTAAGCATTTAATAGTGAAACAGGTTTCACATAGTACACAAGTTCTTACTGTCTAGTTTGTGTCTCTGGTGGAAAGCAGTGGCTTGAGTTGCTCCCACAGGCTTTCACAATACTGAGTGCTTAGCAATGAGAGGGCATTTCCAGATCCAGCTCCATTTCAAGTTCTTATATCTCAAAATCTTTTCTTGATACATGCCATGGAGAGTCACTGGTCTCTGCAGTCAACCCACTGCAGCTGCAGTTACTGACTCATTAAACTGTCTTCTTAAGGGCTAACATAAGTTAGTACAAAGATCCCAGTCTTTGGAGATTAACTATCAGCAAAAAACCAAATTAGAGCTGAGACTAATGAAAACTAGTTAAAGGAATATATCAATACTGCTTTCTGTAATTGAGATTTAGAACTGGGAGATAAATCACTAGCATGAATTGAACTCTAAGAAGCCACCTTTGGCAATAAACATGAATCTAAGACATGTCTAAAGACGTGTTTAAGCCTGATAGAATAAGTCTTCAGAATGTCAGCCTGAACATCAGTTTGCAAAATAAATAAAGCAAGGCAAGAACAGACCTCTCAAAGGCACGAAAGGGGAGAGATGAAAAACAACTCACAAGAAAACAGTGGCAAATATTCAAGATGCAGTTAAAATGGCATAACAGGTGTGTGTCCTATTTTACTCTTTTACAAAGGTTCAGCTTTATTTGTAAATAGTTTTAACTTAGATTGTAAACACCTTTGTGGAAGGGACCTGCCTCCTGCATATGTGAAGCAACTATGCTGGTTATGGATCATTTATGACAATGAACAATAAATATAATAATTACTAATATTCAAGGAAAAAAGCTACAGCCCTAATATTAGTTTAGATGACAATGAGAAACCACTTTAAGTGGCAAGCTAGAATGATTCTAGTAACATCAAATTAATTCTGATTAGCTGAAAAGGAACAGAAGAAAGGCAAAACTTCCTTCTAAATATGTATTATTAGCTCTGAATCCTGGGGCAATATTGTCAACACTAGCCTATGGAGTGTCTTCAGCCATAAATGATGAAAAAGATTTGTTAGATCTGATGCAAATTATTTTCAAGAATAAAAAGGAAACCCTGGCCCCAGTGTAATCCTTGACAAAAGTCATACTGATTTACAAAAGGGCAGTATTTTGCTCTCTGCTTGTTCTCCTCCTCAAGGGACTGCAAAACACTAACAAAGTTGCAATGTCTTAAATGTCACATGCTGTTTTATACTGACTTTAAAGCAGCTGCTCGTCCAAGTTCTGCTCTGAATTGGGAAATCTGGTCCAGTTTTTCTAGAAGAAGTTGTTCCTTAGCTTGTTTTTCATGAATTATCTGGTCTCTCTTCTCTTCCTCTGCAGCCTTCTGTGCTTCTTTGAGTAGAGCGAGGCGTTCACGTAGTTCCACTATTGACATTTCACCAAATAAACCATGGCCACCAGTCTGGGGAACATGAAATATTGGTTTAAATAACACTCTAAATACCAAGGGGAGAGTAAATGAGTAAAACCAGAACATTTTGATTGTGTTCCAATTGATGCTGAATATATTCTGACTTCCAGAAATACAGGGATGGCCCTAAAGTAACTGGTATTTAAAAGCTGTTTTTAAAATATAGAGCTTATCTCTCATATGTGTAATCATGAAATATTTAAAGAAAAAGCATTGAAATATACAGAAGATTAATCATAAATACAATTTATTTGCTCTCAAAAAAATTCCACTTGACTTTTAGTTTTAATTAGACTTTTGAATTTTTAAAATGTGTAAAACCAGAACAGACTTTAAACTAAAAAATACACATTTTTTGTATTTATCTATTTCCAATGTATGTATTTGACCTGTGATGGCATCTACTATTTTTATCTGAAAAAAAACTATGACTAAACAATGCTTTATACCCAGGAAATTCAGATCTTAATGCCCAAAGTTAAAATATTCAAACCTGAATGTTTAATGAAGGCTTTTTAATATCCACTTTGCAATCAGTGATGATAGGTCTGATTCTGAGCTGTAATGAGAGGCTTCTGCACCTTAGTTAGCACATGAAGACAGGTCATTTCCAAACAGCTTTGAGAACTCTGGAATTGTTTGGCCCTCACTCTTATATATACTCTCCCTTTGTCCAAGTCCACCATTAAATCACGTCCCAAAGTGCCGCTTCCCACATCTTTACATCACTCCAGGGATGGTGACTCAAACACTGCCCTGGGCAGCCTCTTCCAGCGCTTGACAGCTCTTTCTGTGAAGAAATTTTCCCCAACATCCAATAAAACCTCCCCTGGTGCAACTTGAGGCCCTTCCCTCTTGTCCTATCACTTCTTACTTGAGAGAAAAGACCAACACCCACCTTGCTCCGACCTCCTTTCACCTGCATATATGGAAAACTTGCAAGAGCCCACACAACTGCTGAGCTCCTGTGTAGCTTTCTTTGCAAAATGGAATCCATTTCAGCACAACTAATATTCTTTGGTCTATCTTAACACAGTTTTGGTGCACACCTTTGGGGTGTATCTTGTACCATGGCATGTTAAAAAAAAGCCCTTGTATTGAACACTGAGTTGCTGACAGAATAGCAGTCACCTTTCTGCTTGTGAGCTTTTCGGAAAACTGAAATGAAGGGGAAGGAAATAAAACAGGAAAAGAGAAGGATGCTCAGTTGTTCAGTTTGTCTTCAAGAATTGACTGGAATTCAGTCTCTCTTTGGTCTGGGAAGTCACCTAAGCAGTCTAGTGAGGTACTCGTCCTCCAGTGATCATTCTCTGGTTCTTCCCAGCAGTGGTCCATGGAACAGATGGAAAGCCAAGAAGGATGAAGAAGACAGTAAGGAGAGTGGGGGATAAGTGGCCAGGGGCAATAAAGCCAGAACATAGAATATGACAAGTAACCAAGCTTGGCTTTCTGCCAGGATTTCCAGGAGTCTGTCCTGCAGTTTTGGTCCCATATCTTCTCTTCCTAAAGCTCCAAAAGTTGAGTTAGTAAGAAGGGATCATCACCGTTTTTTCACCAAAAGCCTGGTTCTTCAGTTTTGGTTTAGTGATTTCTGCTTCCATGCTCCATGCCTACCACGTATGATCTAAACAGTGGTCACCAGTAGCATCAGTAGACAGTGGATAAAAGACTTCAACATTACACAATCTTTATCTTTGCATGATTTTGACAAAAAGTACTACCATAGGTAAATGAAGCCGTAAATGGTAATTTATCATTGGTGGTGAATGGAAATAAATCCAGTTGGTGGCTGGTCACAAGTGGTGTTCCTCAGGGCTCAGCACTGGGGCTGGTCCTGTTTAACATCTTTATTGATGATTTGGATGAGGGGACTGAGCACACCCTCAGTCAGTTTGCAGATGACAACAAGTGGGATTGTTGATCTGCTGGAGGGCAGGAAGGCTCTGCAGATGGATCTGGACAGGCTGGATCGATGGGCTGAGGCCAATGGTCAGAAATTCAACAAGGCCAAGTGCCAGGTCATACAACTCCAGGCAGCACTACAGGCTGGGGGAGGAGTGGCTGGAAATGTGTCTGGTGGGAAAGGACCAGGGGGTGCTGGTCAACAGTAGCTGAGCATGAGCCACTGTGTCCCCAGGTGGCCAAGAAGGCCAATGGGGTCCTGGCCTATATGAGAGATAGTGTGTCCAGCAAGTCCAGGGCAGTGACTGCCCCCCTGTGATCAGCACTGGTGAGGCCACACCTTGAGTGCTGTGTCTAGTTCTGGGCCGCTCATTCCAAAGGGGACATTGAGGTGCTGGAGAGAGTCCAGAGAAGGGCAACAGAACTGGGCAAGGGTCAGGAGCTTCATGAAGAGTGACTGAGGGAACTGGAAGTGCTCAGCCTGCAGAAAAGGATGTTTGGGGGGACCTCACTTGCTCTCTTACAACTCCATGACAGGAGGTTGTAGTGAGGTGGGGGTTGGTCTCTTCTGGCATATCTGCAGTGAAAGGATGAGAAGAAATGGCTTTAAGACATTTAAATTAGATATTAGAAAAATGCTTTTCACTGAAAGAGTATTTAGGTATTGAATAAGTTGCTCAGGGAAATGGTGGAGCCACTGTCTCTGAAAGTGTTCGAGGCCTCTGGATGTGACGCTTGGGGATGTGGTTTAGGGCTGATTATGATGGTTCTGGTTGACAGTTCAACTGGGTGATCTTGAAGGTCTCTTTCAACCCTGATGATTCTGTGATCTCCTTCTCAGATTTCACTTTAGAATGAATTTGCAAACAGCAAGTGCCATAATACTTTGCCTCTATGATTGTTGAGTTGTATCCATAGGAAGTGAAAGGGAAATGTTTTGCAACAGGGTTTATATGTCAGTGGTAATGTTTGAGCATGATAAGCAGACACCAAAAATGTCAAGGAAGGAGAATTTCCTACAGGCATAGAATGGTAGAAGCTGAATATTTTGAATGTCTGCATTTCAAAAATACTCAGCGAAGCCACTGAAGTGGTTCCTAAAATAAGAAAAGCTGTATACTCACACAGTAGATACTGCTGGTGTTCAAGCAACTTAAGTGTCATCAAGGGGAGAACTGGCACTTTAAACATTATGAGAATGAATGAGAATTTTATGAACAAATACTTAATTTCACTAAGCCTAAAAAAATTTTTTTGTAGAAAGAAATAAAAACAGGGCAAGCTATCACCAAAAGTGTGCTAATTCACTACAGTGCTATTGCAATAGTCAGTATAAGGGAACTGTGAAGTTGTGATATAGAATCATAGAGTGATTTGAGTTGGAACTTCTCTGAACAACCTGTGCCAGTGTTTCATCACACTCAATTAAAAAAATTTATGCCTTTTGCCCAATGTAAGTCTTTCAGTTTCTAACCATTTCCTCCTGTCCTGTCACTACAGGCCTTGGTAAAACATCTTCCCTTTAAGTGCCTTTATATCCTGAAAGGCTGCAATATGGTCTCCCCAGAGCCTTCTCACCTTCAGGCTGAACAACCCCAGCTCTCCAGCCTTTCCTCATAGCAGAGGTACTCCAGCTCTCTGATCATTTTTGTGTCCCTCCTCTGGGCCCATTCTAACATGTCCATGTCATTCTTGTACTGAGGACTCCAGAGATGGACCCAGCACTCCAGGCGGGTCTCACAAGAGCAGCGAGAGGGACAGAATCCCCTTCCTCGACCTTCTGGTCACACTGCTTTGGATGCAGCCCAGGATAGGATCGACTTTCTGGGCTGCTAGTGCACATTGACAGGCCATATTGAATTTTTTCATCTAGCAATGTCCCCAAGACCTTCTCCACAGGGCTACTCTCAAGCAATTAATCCCCAAGCCCCTACTGATACAGGATGGAGGTTGCTCTGACCCACGTGCAGCACCTTGTTGCACTTGGCCTTGTTGACCTGCATGAGGTTCACACAGACCTGCTCCTCTACCCTTTCAAGATCTGTTTCTTGGAGAGTATCAACTGCACCACCCAACTTGGTGTCATCGGAAAACTTGCTGAGGGTGCACTATCTATGTCATTAGGGAAGATATTAAATAGCATTGATCCCAGTATTGATCCTTGAGGAACACCACTCCTTCCTGGTTTTCAATAAACCATTGACTGTAACTGTGGATGTGGCCAACCAGCCAGTTCCTTATCCATCTAACAGTCCATCCTACCATTGAAGTCCATTCCTTCATACTTGCATTATGACCTACTGTATGGCCACTCCATTTTCAGCAACCTTACACTTTAGTAACTTTACTTGATTTTTGAGTGAATCTTGACTTGAAACCTGCTGTGTTTTTCTGCTTTGTCTTTTGAGATGAGCTAGATGGGAAAATATCTTTAAAGCCATATTCTGTACAAACAGTATTTCAGTGGAAGCTTTATGTGAGGAGTGAACAGCCACTGTGAGATGCAATGAAATGAACTAGTCTCAAAAATAAGAAAGTCTTGACATTCCAGTCACTACCATTTTCCTGAATGAGACCCTGCACCATTTTACAGTTCTGACAGAGAAAGTAATGACATCTCCACATCTGACTACATCAACCATTACATCTTTGCAGCCAACACTTTGTGAATGTCTTTGTAGCCAACACTTTGTGACTGAGTCATCAGGGTAACAAATGAGATCACACTAAAGGCTCCATTTAGGGATAATAGAATGTCCAAATCTACCTGAAGCAGTAAAAGACCTAAAGGTTGGAATACCTTTTGGCATTTACCATATCTGTGGTGTACAACAATCCTTTTTACTCCTCACTTTTTTCCCCCCACTTTTTCCATTGTGGTTCAGTAATATTTCTCCACAAACGGGTGGAGTCTGGGTTTGAACAAAGAGAATTGCCTTCTTTGTCTGGAAAAGAAGTGGAGAAGGGATGGCAGCAGCCATAGAGGCAACAAAAGAGAGTAAAGGAGGATGGGACATCTGGAGAGCTGATTTAGTTCTTTTTCATTTCTTTCACACTTGACATTAAATGTATTCTAAAATCTCATAAATGAGATGGGGGATTTATTTGGTGGTTGCAAAGACAGGTGGCTTTGGAATCAAGTAGTGGCTCAGTTCTATTCAGAGGAGCAGGAGATAAAACCAAAGCTTCATATTGACTGCTCCAACAGCCCCATGAGAAAAAGAACTGTTCCTTCTATGTGATTTCTGCAGACTAGTCATGCATGTTTTTTGTTTTCTTCATTTGAGCACTCATGAAAGAAAAGAAAGGAAAAAATCACCAAAACAAAAGGTTCTGTGATTTAAAATGCCGAGTGTCATTTTATACTATTCTATGTTATTCTTCTTTCAGTGTAGATAAGAAAAATGAAGAGTATTTTCAGCTAATCTGGTTCTGATTTAGTGGTGAGGTGTCAGATTTCTGGGTGCAGCCTAAGTCTGGGCATTACAAAGCCCAATCTCAGTCGTATCAGCTGTTGTGCATCTACTAAGTCCAAGAAGTTTGGGATACAGCTCCTGTAGACTTAAACACACTCACACAAGTCATTTGCACAGTACATATGTAACCGCTCAGAAGGTTTTGGGTTCTCTTGGCAATCTCTTTCATACACTTGAATGTTGACAGTTCTGAAAGCAAAGGAAATTTATTTTGCTAATTACCATGGCTATCACTACTGCAATATGAACAACTATACATCAGTCCAAACCTTGTGTTCATTCAGTTTTTACCCAGGACTGACAAAACTTTGGATCTGTAAAGATGGATAGAATGTCTTGTAATCACTTGCCAGTCTCTTTTTGTAAGATTTTGGGAAATCCAGATTCCATTGGCAAAATTCAAAGAAGGTTCAAGGGGATTAAGTTTTCACTTACCATCAGAATATTTCTCTTGATAAAATTTTCATTTTATAAACTTTGTGAAAGTTCCATTTCAGATCTAACTTTTGCGTCATGGGGTCATTTTGTGCTTAATGCATCCAGACTGCCATGTATCTGCATGCAGTACACACTTCTCTGAATTTAGATAAAAACAGCAGTTTTTCATTTCGAGCTTACCTCTGTTAAGTCAACAAACTTGTGTCTGATGCCAGGTATAGACTCAAGAGCTCGTATTTGCTGAATTACTTCGTATCTTTTCTTAGCCTTCTCCTTCTCTTCTTCTAAAGCTTGTCGAAGAAGTTCTCCACTTTCTTCACTAACTTGCTGAGCTGAAAGATAAGAATTAATCTCTGTTAGCTGGTTGTCTATTTTAACAAGTAGTCCATCTGGAGGAAAAATTCATATGCATTTGTGAATAATGATAATAATACTGATCTGAAGGTACTTGAGGGAACAGTCTGGCATTGGTGGGAGGAATCATTAGAGAAACAAATGAGTGCTTCCCACCTGCCTATCGATCCTTCTATTCAGCACATAAACGTACTGTATACATACACAGACACTTTGAATTACTGCTTTGTAATTTCTGTTCTCATCTGTGCATACAGTTTCATTATTTAATAAAAGGTTATTATATGATAGAAAATATTCATAGTTTTTCAGGCTATGTATATCCTAGAAATCACTGAATTGCAAAGGCTGGCAGGCTTTGCTGGTCCATTTTGGAGTGGTTAACACCCTCTGCCTGTCTCAACCCTTATGGATAGATGTATGGTGATACCCAAGCAGAGTAAACTCTGCTCACCAAAATATGCCCAACTAGAGGCAGTCTGTTCACACAATAGATGTTAAACATGGCATTGCATTGAAACATGTCAGTGGAACAGCCTGGGCTTTATTAGCTAATGCATTAACTGAAGAACTTTCTTAAAGGATAATGGAGGATGAGTAACATTATTTCACTTCATACTAATGACTGGTCTGTCTTGGAGGTGTTACATCCTTCTCCCTTGTGACACTGTCCTTCTAGGAGATGGGTTTTCTTTAATTGGGTCGTCTTCTCTGCAGAAGACAATAATCTTGAGCCATGATTTTATCACAGCAGTTGCCAGGCAAAATGATATGAATCACAAGAAACTGAGATGCATAACTTGACTTGACAAAAAGTAGAGTCATTCACATGTACCACTTTTAGGGGGAAGGAACACTGGTTGCAGAATATGAGTGGTGTATTTCTCCCATTTAAACAAAGTGTAATTCCCATGACCAGTAGCTTAGAATTTCTCATCTATGCAGCTTATTCCTGAAATTCATATTCACACATTCATGGGAAAGTATAGCCTGGATCTTTCCCTCAATTTCACTTTCCCTTCTGTAAAAATTGTAATTGACCAACTAAAAGAAAGATGAAGTAATTTGGGGATATTTAGCATCATCTCTCACTTTTCTGGCAATATATAAATACCTATCTGCTGTTTGTATTCCTGGAGCTTTGTTTTTACTTGCTTTACATTCTTGTGTCCTTCCATGACCTGCTCCGCCAGCTCCTTCATTTCCTTCTGTTCCTGCAGACGTTTCTCTGCATGCTGGTGCATCAGCTCTGCCTTCTAAATTGCAAACAAAGAGGTGAATACAACTCCTGATGAGTGGTGATGTGAGTACCTCAAATCATTGAAACAGGGCAAGGACAACTGGATTCAAACTATTACATCGTCCACAAAAGTAGCAAAGGACATTGGCTGGGGACAAGAAAGAGACCCAGATTTAAGTTCCCTTCTCTGTTTTATTTACCTACAACTCCCCTCCATGTCATTTGTACTGCTATTTATCATGATTCCCTCCTACATGTCTCTAAAAACAGACAAAAAGAGGCATTTCTGGATCTGGTTATGAGATAGCAAGAAGTCTGCTACTCCAATATACAGCTGGTTGTGTGCCTGCAGGATCTTCTTGGGCCTAAGTCACAGCTCTGTACCATAGCCCACTTTTGGCTGCCATGCTCCTTTCTTTGTCAGAGGAAAGGAACAAGCAGCAGGAAAAGGGATTTTCTCAGACTAGAGTCCTTGCTGTTCTTCCTGTTTTAGATGGAAGACCAGAGTTTAAGAAGCAGGAGGAAGGTCAGCACAGCAGCTGTTGGTGCTCAGTGTGTCTGAAGATCTGCCTGTGGATGAAATGCCCTGTTGGCATCTGTTGACAAGCAAAGGGATACCTGGAACTGGTCGGCTTAGAGCAAGTCTTATTTGCACATCCGCAAGTCTATTCATATTGGGACCTTGCTGATAACAAATAAAGCACATATGCCCTGAAATTGAGGTGGATATAACAACTTCAATAATTTTGAAATGACTGTGAGTGATGACACTATGCTCAGTTGTACATAATAGGGTTCACTTTAAGTCCTTGCTACAGCCTGTCTAAACAAACATGAAGATTCAATGCCAAAAAAAGGTTGAAAGATTTTATAGGACAGAAGTGGAGCTCATTAAGCAAGTTTCACTTTTGCAGCATGGTCTTCATGAAAATTTTGTACCTTTTCTGTCCCATCTTATGTTGCTGAGACACTGAAGAGACATCTGTGAGAGATGGTCAAGAGACAAGTACTGGCCTACAGGGCATAGCAACAAACTGGACTAATAGAAAAGCCTGTGAGAGTGGCTATGAAAAGTTTAAAATCTATAGTATTTGTTGATTCTTGATCACCTGTTTAGTTTATAGGAAAATCACTGGGAAAATACAATGTGAGTTTGGGAAAATAATGAAAAGATATAGCAATGTTTTTGGGAAATGGATTTGCCAGATCAGAAACTGTGTGAAAATATATCTTGGCATAAATACTCAGTTTTCCATATAGATGAATCCAAAGAGGGTTCTTTGCCTGAATTTTACCCTAAGAGAGACCTAGGCATGTCAGATAATATGAAGTAAATTGTATTTTATCAGTTTAGGAAATATTCTTTCCTATTTGTGGCTCTCATTTTAACAAGGCAAGAAAACTAGTCCTATATTTTATTGATTTGATTGCACTTGTATCTCAGTATCTGTTCAAAAAGGATTTACATAATTACATGAATATAGGGGACCATGCTTTAGCCTTCTGCTTTTATTCAGTTTACTGCCTAAGTGTTATCAATCAAATCAATCACTTTGTTTGCAGACTCCAGAGAGTAAAGATGCTGCAGAGAACTTTTAGACTTTTTTAAGGTAGGTATCATCTGTGGCATGTTTTACACTGATGGAAAGTCAGCAAAGTTTGAGCATCTCTGTATGTATTACCTCTTCCCTCAACAGATCAGCTTTCTTCTTATTTTCTTGAATTACGTTCTGGCGGGCTAGAATTGCCTCTTCATGACTCAGTTTCCCTTGAAGCCTCCTACACTCTATTTCAGCCAGCTGTTCTTCCAAATCTTTTCCACGCATCTGTTTTTGCCATTCCAAGAATTCAGATGGGTCTCCAGCCCCTTGTTGCAAATTTTCAACTCTACAAGAGAGAAAACAAGAGTCTACTATTCTGTGTATAGTACACTATACTATTCTGTTCTAGTGATCTGGCACTGCAGCCCTGCCTTGGTTCATACAACATTTCCAGTAGTTTTTTATGATAGGATGGGTTTGATCTCTGCAGAGAAAAAAGGTGGTCATGGTAAAGTCACTTGGCAGATACATTCTAATCCCAGTCTAAGAGGTATTCCTGCTATGAGGAAAACCTGAGAAAGCCACACTGGAAGAAAGCACATGAGGGCATGGACCTGACAGTTTTCAGTAAAACAAAGCCCCAAGAGAGGGCAAACTTTAGCTACATATGGATTCTCATAAGGAGCAGAGAGAATCAGGCTGAAGGTATGCATATTTTCTCAGAAGATTGCTTTCCTTAGAGGTAGAAAGAACAAATAATTTTCTTTTTGGCAATCTTCTTGGCAACTTTAACACCGAGAGCTAGAAACTTCTGCTTAATTCTCCTTCTGTTTTGCATTTCGTCCATTAAATAATATTGTTGTAATGAGGCAAAGAAGTATTCAAGTATTAAGCAAAGTCACATTCTTATTTTTTGTGCTCAGCTGAGAGAAAAAATAGTAAAACCCTGGGGCAGGTCCATCAAAGTCCTGCAGCAGAGGAGGGAATGAGCCAATAACTAGGGCAGAGACACAAACATGCAGTGAATTGCATCTTACTGCTGCTCCCTAATGCATATATATGTGTGCATGTATATATATATATATATCTCTATATATCTGTTGTGTGTTAAATGCAGCTGAAGATTAAACTCATTAATATAAAATAGTTATAGGGAAAATCTATTCCTTTGCTGAGTGGAACAAATTCTGCCAGCAAGAGTGAACAGTATTATATGTGATACAGAAGAACCTGAATATACATACATAGTTGATAAGCTGATAACAGAACCTGAGTGATGTATATTTTACTGCCAGAATCCTGAGGCATGTACCAAAACATGATAGGTCGAAAGACCAACCTTATACAGTCATTCCAGGACTTAAACTGCTAACAATATTTAGTAATTAGCCTGCTAAGACAAGTAGTTAAGAAGTAATACAAAACCAAGATGACATGTTACAGGTTTAGTCTTTGTTAAAAATTTTAGTGAAAATGTTGCCTAATTCAAGTTACAGAATACAATCTGTAGTGGCCATCCAGAAGTTCTCCCTAGTTCACATCCTCTGAAAACCTCTGCTGCTCAATAATGATTCCTTATGTCACAGGGATCCTTATGTCAGGGTTTCTGAGAGCCCCAAAAGGACCTGCAATCTCTTATTCCTGCCCCACCACCACTGCCCAGGATTTAGTGCTTGTGTTCAAAGACAGCTCTGTTGCAGTGTGACCATATAACATTGGATTGGACTGAGTGAAAAAAAAACTGTGTGAGGGAGAGCTACAGAAAGTCCTGCTGTGTGTGGAGAGTTTCTTCCCAGGAGACACATTTAAGCCCACGTTAACAGCCTTGGTCCTTGCCCAAGCTGTGCTGCAGGTGTGCCTGCACCCAGCCTAGGGCCGTGCTGACCCTGCCTTGTTGACTTGGCTTCCTGGCTGGACTTCGGCCCTGACGCGTCACTTTGGACTCATGTTGCAATCACTGGGCCCTTGACTGACCCTGCTGTCTGTCACTGGGTCTGCTCCCCTGCCTTGCCAGGGTAGCGAGGAACTGACCTGATGTCAGTGAGGACACTGTCCCTACGTGTCTTGCTGTCACCCTCAGCTCTGGCTTATCTCGCCCTAAGGAGCAGCACATTCTTTGTCCACCATATCTTACTGTGAGAGAAATGGACAGGTATTTTTATATACACATCAACAAGTTCAAGTATCAAACTTGGCATGTAGTTGACCACAACCCTTGAAGAAAATGGAGACACATGAAATTATGTGGCTTATTACAGAAGCATCTTTCATGGACACAGAAATAGATGAGTATTTGGGCATTATTTATTCTAGAGAACTGGAATAAATATAAAAGTGATCCCTGCTGAACTTTGAAAGTGGATCTAACCAGAAGTGCTAAATCAGAATACACTCGCATTGTCTGGCATCTATAGAAAAACAAGGACTTTAAGGTAGACTTTTTTCAATCCACTTCTCTCTTTATTTGACAATTATCTTTATAGAGTAGCTTCCTAATGCTTACAAAAGATCCATTAGTTTAGTTTACCTGCAATTTACTTAATTATTTTGAATGTGGTTAATTATCCGATATCCAGAGATGTGAACAGTCTAGGAGAGTGAGCTTACCTCTTGAGCTGCTCTTCCAATTTCCTCTGATAGAGGGCGCCCTCCCTCAAAATAGCTGCAGTGTTTAATTTAATGGGTATATTGTCAATCTGTCAGGAAAGGGAATGTATATACTGTTGTTAGTAATGTAAACCATAAAACAGAGTATTAAAACATTTCAGTGGGTTAAATAAATTGACCCAAGACAGCATAAATTTTGTTTAAAGCATTCATCTAGCATTAATCTGACATTCACAATGAAATTGCACGCTGTTCATAAACCACTCAAGCTGCTTAAGAAATCAGCAAAGTCCCCCAAGTGGATCATAAATTTGTAATCACTCCTGGACCATGTCAAATCCCATAGAAGGCCCTCACTTCACTTCATGTCTTCCAGTGCTCATATACACAGTGCAAAGGGATTCCATCTGTTTTGGACAAACACAATAAACTGCCTCTCTGAAAGACAGTCAGTTAGACAAAACTATTGAAGTAAAACATAAGCAGCACCTTTCATAGGAAGGTCTCAGAAGCATTCCATAAATAATCAATGTTGTAACGTAAAAGTATTTCCAAGTCAGCTGGCATTGCCCATTGCCATATCCATTTTCCAGACAGAAGTGAGGTACAATCTCAGTGACTTTCAGCCTTGTGGTGCAATTTGGACTAGATCCTGTGGCTGCTTCGTAATTCTTCAAAGTATTACCTTAGGACTGACTACCAGACAACCTCTAAATACTGAGGGAGAAAGGGAACAGCCCCTCTGCCAGTTAAAGTTGTTCCCTGCTCAAGTAGTCTATTCAGCAAAATGGATCACCTTTGCAGACATGTGTTAAGAGACCTGATCTGAACCAAGGCAAAGCAGCACTGCTGGGGTAAGAACTGAGCTCATTCCTGCAGCAAACAAAGCTTAATCATAACACATTTGACTTAAATCCAGACAACTTCTGTGTTCAGAATTAAAACATGTATTTAAATTCCAATTTAAGAACTTAATGAGTGGCTGAGAAACAGATGCACAGAATCACTCAAGCTACATACTGCAAATATTGTATGCACAAATAGGCACTGCGTATTTGTATATATTCTCCCCAAATACATAAGCTAACTGGAAAAAAGCATGTTTTATAATTTATATTAATTAGGAAGGTTGAGGATAGCAAACACATTCCACAACCCAGAAACTAGGTAGAATTACAATGCTTTTACATAGATGGCATATTTTAATGCACAAAAATTAAATACCTGTCTGTTTCTTGACAAAATTATGATAGTTTGAAGAATTCAGGAAAATAATCAAAACTAATATATTTTATTTCTTTTGTGGGACTCGCAATATTTACTTTTGTTAATGCCTAACAATGTTTTCATTTTGGTCTGCTTCTCAACACATCTCAAAGTCTCCTGTATTATATGAACAGTCACTCCCCAGCCTGTATTTATGCACTATGCTGTGTAAACAATGTCTACTAAGACATTTTCTCTGACACATGTAGAAGTTTTATCTATGTATACAGATTTCACATTCAGTATTTATCAAATATAATTTGGATGGAGAACTGAACTATGAATGATTATGGGAATATCTTTAACTTCAGTTTTGCAGTTTATTGACCAGAAATAGGACTGTATAACAATGAAACAGAACTATGGCAATATGGTAAAAATAACTAGGACTCCCAAGTTACATGCAGGCAGGCATAAGTAAAATAACTGAATAGATTCTCCTACGTATCAGAAAGTTCTGAATTTTACTCATTCTCTTCCTTTTTTTTAAGATGAGAAAATTGAAATAATTGGGAAAATTGCAGAACACTCTAATTCTTGTGGAAAAAGATTGTCATCACCATTTTCACTTAATGAACATGCAATAGCTCACCCAAACCAATAAATATGTGAAGAGCAAGGCCTGATATGAACAAGAGGCAGACTGAGAGAGAGTGATGATGCATTTCTACTGTCTCATTCTCCCAGTGAAAAGGATGAATGGATACTTTGGAAGAGCAAGAGAACAAATGTGTCTGAAATGAAAAAAATATATTTAATATAGTGTGGGTCTTCCAAAAAAAGGAAAAGAAAATACTAGTTGGTTAAAACATTACATAATTTCAATAATTTGAGTATAGATTATAATCTTATATATCTTGGATAAACCTTCCTCTTAGGATCTGTCTCCTCACAGAGTTGCACAGGCAGGAAGGTAACAGGAATAGAAAGTATTTTAAAAGTCAATAACAGCATGCCTACCTCTGCTTGAAAGTTACAGCAGGATCTTGAATATCACCTAACCAACCTTTAAGGCAAATGTGTTTAGACAAGATAAAACTGATTATGCTTCTGGAGGAGACACTAGCAGATTTTAGAAGTGGCTCTGATCAATGCCAGAGGATGCCAGATCCATAGTTTTTGTTATGCAGTTTAGGCAGATGGTTTGACTCTCATTAGTCCACACTAAGGCTTTATGTTATCAGGAAAGGGAGTGGAATATACATAGTTTTGAACTAAACCGGCACAATTACATGCCAAGTATGTTTGGGTTAACTATGTAAATATTTCCTGTTTTGGTTTTTTTCTGTCTCTTTTTTGTACAGAAGTAGCTGGGATCTTACTACTCTTCTGTAATTTAAACGCTGCTTGACTATCAGCCTGAGTAGCTGATACTGTTATTAAAGATAATTCTGGTATGTGATAAATGTCAGATAGGCTTTAGAAATACTTTCCAGATGCCCAGTTCCCCAAACAGAGTTTTTTCAGGGTATATATGATCTGTACCTAAATACATGGGCAAACCTGCTCACAGCGTATTTGAGATCATCATACAAGCACAGCCTCCACCTTATATTATTCTGCATATCAGCTTGAAACAAATGAAAGGTGACACACTGAACAAATATAAGAATAAAAATCATCTGTAGTGCAGTTATTGCAGAAACAGCAATGTGAGATTTCATGTGTTACACTGTTAAGGCTGAACAGCCCATTTGCCATGTTTACAATTCCCTGACCCTTGGAAATCCTAGAAGAGAAGCAATCAGCATAAGGGATTTCATGACCTCAATTATGTGTCTGAAGGAAACCTATACAATGCAGCCTGATCATATATTGTGTATCAGACAGTCATTAGCTGGAATGATTGCTCAGCATTCTTTAGGATCTCATTTAGAAACACTGATTTACTGATGCAAGATTCTTCCGTCCCTATTCTGAGTTCTTGAACCAAGGGTTTACAATTGTTTTTTTCCTGGGGACAAGTCTCAACCCTTAACAATTTACACAGTCTCTTCTCCTTCTGTAACTGAAAACACAGTTAAGGCAATATGGTTACATGGTGCAGCTGCACACAATTTACTTGTCGGAGCGCTGGAGGGACCAACAGGTTTTAATTACCCTGAACGGCTTCACCTGGAACTTCCACTCACACCCTCTGCTCACTGGCCTGGGAAGCTCATTTCAGCTCAGATATGGGCCTTAGTCCTTTCCCATTATGCTGGGATTTTTCCCACTCCTAGCTGACTGCAGTTCAGCCTCCTGCTGCCGTGGGCCTGGGTTGCTCTTGTAGCCTTGTCTCCTCAATGGACTCCGAGGGTGGGCTCCACACCTGATTGGGTCCCTTGCCTTGTCTAAGGGTGACTTGTATCAACAGAGCCTCTCACTGCCATCACCTTTTCATGTTCAGATACTGTGTCCTGGTTGGTGAGGGCACTGCCAGTGCTTTCATTACCTTGGGCTCCTTATTTCTCTTCCCTTGTCACTCCCTGACTGTTTCTTTGTGGATTGTTAATGGTGCACAGGACAAAATCAGGAGCCACAGACTGATCCATCTCATGCTCCTGGCCACAGACCTCAGTGCAAAATATGGATTCTGATAGAGTTTGAGTCACCACAGAATCTGCATGTGTGTTTTTAACTCCAGATTTTTCAAGTACATCTAACAGCAGTTTCTTAAAGGTTTCTTACCTTGCTTTGGATCTTCTGAGCCCTGCATGGTGGTTTACTCTTCATACTATCATGTGTGCTCTACAGTTCAAGGCAAAAATATATGGGTTCATTTCAGAAACAGATTTTCAGCAAAAAGTACTAGACATTTGTAAAAAATAACACTTGAATATTCATCTGGAGTAACAAATACATAGGGGACATATTTTGGAATTGTTATAGTCACAAAAACTTGCTCTGTACACCCAATTTAGTGGGAATATTTCATATCAAATGACCATAGAAAGGTAGGTCCAAACATTAACTAAAATTTATTGACTAAAATAGCACTAAAAAGTAACAATGATGCTTTTTTTGACTATGAAATATTATATATATGAATATATTTAGCTTTTAACTGAGATAGATACTGGGAGGATAAAATAGGGTATCAAAGCACACTTCACGGAATTATTAATTAATGGTAGAATTCTGCTGATGGTTATTAAATTAATTTTATGATGTTAGCTATAGATACTGATGTGAAACTGTCTGGTACCATGGGGATGAACACAGTGAATAGGATATGCAGCAGTGATGCTGAAAAGCATATATTATATACATAGTTTGGTGACATAACTGTGAACTGGGAATCAACCAAAGCAAGAATTCTGTATGAATGGGACTGTTATTCCCTCAGCTTGGCTGTTCTGTGGCATAAAAGTTAATGGAAAAATAATATGTGGATTTAGAGAAATATTGCCAGTTTGGAGACTTGCTGGAGGAGTTTCACAGAAAGGCTGCTTGTCTCGAAATAAGGAGAATAATAGAGCATCACCAGAAGTATAAAAAAGGGGGTTGTGCATTGTGCATCCAAAGAGGCAAATGTTGGTATAAGGATGTGAAATGACAGTATAGCTATAAATCATGGCACATGATTCCTAAGCCCAAATAAACATAATTTTTCAAATACTCTGAGATATCTTTAAATACTCCAGTCATTTTTCATCTTCATCCTGGGGGATTTTTCGGTAAGAAAGTATTTTGTAGCATACCTCTCTCTTTTCAGACTTCATGGTTGCACACCTGAACCGGTCCGTATTTGCTTTCAGGAGCAGATCCTACAATTAAAACAATTAACTTAAATGTGTGGTTCATTTAAGAATAGTTTCATGTCTCAAAAAGCATTGCTGCCTAACCACTATTTTCACAGTATATTCTGAGTTGGAAGGGATCTGCAAGGATCATCAAATCCAACTCGTAGGTGCATGGCCCATATGGGGATCTAACCCACAACCTTGGCATTTGCACTGCTCTCTAACCAACTGAGCTAATTTCAGGGTCTATTCCCAGAATCATAGAATGGCTTGGGTCACCTTGTTCCAATCCCCCTGCCATGGACAAGGACACCTTTCCCTAGACCAGGTTGCTCAGAGCCCCATCCAGCCTGGCCTTGAACATCTTCATGGATGGGGCAGACACAGTTTCTCTGAGCAATCTGTGCCAGTGCCTCACTACCCTCACAGTAAAGAATTTCATCCTAATATCCAATCTAGACCTACTCTCTTTCAGTTTGAAGCCATTCTCCCTTGTCCTGTCACTACATGTCCTTGTCAAAAGTTTCTCTCCATCTTTTTGTGGCTCCTTTCAGGAACTGGAAGACCACAAGTAGGTCACATCAAAGTCTTCTCTTCTCCAGGCTGAACAATCCTAATTCTCTCAGCCTTTCCTCATAGGAGAGGTGCTTCATCCCTCTAATTATCTTGGTGGTCCTGCTCTGGACTTGCTCCAACAGGTCGATGTCCTTCCCATGCAGAGCTGGATGCAGGACCCCAGGTGGGTCTCACTAGAGGGGAGCAGGGGGCAGAATCCCCTCCCTCACCTGCTGCCCACGCTGCTGTTGATACAGCCCAGAACACAGCTGGCTCTCTGAGCTGCAAGTGCACATTGCTGGCTCATGTCCAGCCTCTCACCCACCAGCATCCCCCAGTCCTTCTGGGCAGGGCTGCTCTCAGCTTGTTCATCCCCCAGCCCGGACTGTCACCCCGACCCAGGTGCAGCACCTTGCACTTGGTCTTGTACAAACTCATGAGATTCCCATGGGCCATTTCTCAAGCCTGTCCAGGTCCCTCTGGATGGCAGTCCATCCTTCAGGAGTGTCAGCAGCATCACTTGGTGCTTGGTGTCATCTGCAAATATGCTGAGGCTGCACTTAATCCCTTCATTTGTGTCATTAATGAAGACATTATTAACACTGGTACCAAGATGGGCCCCGCAAGCTTGACTTAGTATTTATATGAATTTTCATTCCTGATTAAAGACTTAAGTAAGCAACTCTTGATTTTCTACACAGTTCTGCCTGGTTGTATCCTCTGCACAGGCATCAGGACTTTGACAGATCCATCCATATGAAATATGTTGCTTATCCAGATTTCAACTTACGAGCACTGTAATTATCCATGGCACAATAGTACCATTGGTAGCAACTATTTCCACATAGCTGACAAACAATAGCTTTGTTTTTGAGCACGTTAGAAGGTTATGATCAGGGCATCACAGCACCAGGGGTTGCTCCAATGGCACACCCCTAGCAGTAATTCTCCCAGTCATTTTAAAGGGGGAAGTACAGGGAACCACGTTTCTAGTTTTTGGATATTTCTTTTGGTTGTAAACCAAAGTTCTAATCAAAGCTGTGAAACACAGACTGGATTTTCTAATGGCTTTCTGGGTAGCAGCTGATAACATCAGTGCTTCCATAACTGTCTGGAGCGTGGCTTCCAATGTTCTCACTCGTCACAGATGCTCAGACACGGTTTTTATAATGGCAGCTACAGCTTCTGCAAAAATGCTATGAAACAAATGGCATTTTAAATGCATATTTCTGTTAGGGCCCATCAGTTCAGCTTGCTTAGCAAACTCTCTCGGGAACTGACCTTTGTGAATGCTTTGGATGCCTTTTATAACATTTCCAGAGGCAGCAAAAACTGCTGTTATTGCAGCTATAATTTCTGTGGTGGTTTTCCTTTGTTTCTTGTGTTCATGCATTTTCTCTACTGAAGAATGTGGCTGGTTGTAAAGTGATTTTAAAGTTGTCATGGATTTCTGTCAATTTAGGCACTGTGATATTTGGCTTTCTCTTCCTAGTTCTTCTAGGAAGTTTATAATGTACAAATAAGCACACAGACAAACAGACACATGCTTCCTCCACAGTATGGAAATAAAAGGATAAAAAATAATGTTCTGTTGTTTTATAATGAAATATTAAGCTTAGGTAATGTGACAGGCCAGCAAAAGGAATGCAAAGTTTATCCCCCTAGACTCTATCCCATGTTAAAGCATTTACTATAGTGTAGGAACAGAATCCAAGGCCCCTTTCACAGGGACAGGAGGAGAGTCCAGACCAGCAATGAATGGACTTGTACTGCCCAGTGGAAACTGGAGCCAGGCATTTTCAGAAAGGAGGTGGGAGAATGCAGATAAAAAAGAGTCACCTGGCAATACCTTTTATCAAGCTTATCCTGTTATTGGATTGGATACGGACTGCAGTGTGGGGATGGAGAAAGAAAGAGGAAATGGACATTTAATTTAAGTCCTTTCCAAGGAGAAGATGATAACAATCTGCTTTAACTATGACAGGAGCTAACTCATTGAACAAGATTCCTGTCAAAGGCTGGACCAAATAACTAGATCTGTTTGTTTTTCCAGGCCTCCCTCCTCCTGCTCTGTTAACACACAGAGCATGCACTCTGCTTCTTTACAAACCAGGATGACTTCCCACTCTCTCAGCTGCTGAAGGAAAGAATATGAAGTCTGCACTAAAAAGAAATCAGAATCTGCTGATATTTAAAAACAGTGGGTGATGACATGTGGTTATTTATCAGTTACCACAGAAAACAAAAAAAAATATTGAACATATTTTGTAATTTGAAGCCTTAATTAATAACTGAATATCTTAAATATCCACATTTCCTGTGGGAGTAAAAGACCTATCAAACTATTTCAAGCCTGGGAAGAGAAGAAAGTAATCATGTTTCTGCTACCTTACATGGCTACTTGCAAAATTTCTCATGTGGTACTTGTATAGTGACTCAAAAATGGACCTTGTCTCAGACAATTAATAATAACATAAAGAGGATGGGGAAAGGGGGCTAGAACAGAATGGAGGATACAAACTTCATGACTCTATAGAGAAAGAGCCACAGGTAATAATGTGCAAAAGCAGGTAAGTTTCAGATAAAGTTCTAAGACTTGTGAAGATGAATAACACGGAAGAACAAGTTTAGAAGAAAAGAAAGAGCAGAACAAGAACATAATACACTTACGTTTGCTTTTTGGAGGTTTTTTCCTTTGATTTCCTCTAGTTGCTTTTTTTCCTTTGGAGGCTTGTAGGTACTTGGAGGAACCTACATTCAAAGAGAAAAATCTCTAAGACACAGGATATAGAACATTCCCAGTGACACATTCTTGCAGGGGAAAAAACCCACATTCACTTTTACCATAGAAAAGCAGCAGCTATTTTTTAAATATTGATTCTTTTCTATTAGTGCCACTGTAGAAGACAGGGACAGATTCCAATTAGCTGGGACTACCCAGCCTTTTCAGTCCTGCCTAACGTAATATAAGCCCTGGTCAAATGATCAGAAAGAAAAAAAAATTGAAACTAGTACAAGAAAGGCTAAAGCAATAATAAGTCCTATAGGTCCTATCAGAGAGGAGAAAATGTTGCCAGAATGGGAACAGTCCTGTTTAGCATCTCATAAACTTCAGTTCCACGGCACTGACAGCCAGATAGGGCAGCTGAACACAGCTGAGCTGTGGAGCTCTCTGGCACTGTGTGTGGTAGTAGCAACAAGTTACAGAGACTCCAACCAAGTTTAGGGAACAGAAATCCGTTGATGTTTAATACTCAGGAAGCCTTAGAGCTGAAATGGTGGGAGACTGAGAAGACAGTTGGACACAGAAGCAGCTGTGCTTGTACCATCCCTCTGGTCTTCCCAGACATCTGTGTTTAGCCACTGCTGGAAAAAATGCACTGGGTAAAACAGGCCTTTGCTCTGGTTTACCATGACTGTCCCAATGTCCCTGTAAGAGAAAACCACTGGAGGTGTGGATTAAATGTTTGAAGGCAGAGGACTGAAAGGGCCCTCCTAGCATTAGTCAAAGATTTGGGAAAGCATTCACATGTCAGAAAGCACTACAGCTAAAATGTGCAGGAAATGGCAATGTGGCTGCCATATGGATCAACAGGAGACTAGGAACTTTGGGGAGATTTTAGTATTTGCTAGAGCAATAAATTTTGCCCAGAGCAAACTCTGAAAATAGACTGAATGTCTCCTTCCTATGTGGGTGAGATAGTCTGACAGTTTAGTGGACATCTGCTTAAATATTTATCTTGCTAAAAATGTTCTAGCTCAATTAGAAGTTACAAAATTATTTAACGAATTAATGGAGAAAATGTATAATCTGTATTATACTGGAGATCAGTATAGGGAACATGTGGATCCCATCTATTGGACTATATAAAGACCTATGCTTTCAAAAAGTCATGAATCTGATGGGCTTTTTACCGCCTTTGCTACGTGACATCTTTATCTACAGGTAAAACAAAAGCACAAGCAGAAGCAGCTGGCAATGAAATGCACTGGTGAGACTGCTCAGGTATTTCTGTGAGCTTTTTAAGTGAAGCAGAAGTGAAAGTATTTCCCAGCAGTATCTAAGAATTTTGATTATGCTTTTATAGATGGAGAAATTAAAGCCCAGAGGATTTGCAAAGGTTTGCACAGGCAGTGAGTATCAGTTTATTTCACTCTTCTTCCTAGTCATGTGCTTTACCTGCAAAACTGCATCATCTGCCACTGTCAGCTGCAAATATCTCCTCAGAAACAGCTTTGCTTATTCTGAGTAATTTAAGAAGGAGATTTTTCAATCAGCTCTGTTTCAAAAACGTTCTTAGCCTTGTAATTTAGCCCTTAGACACCATGGCATGAGTTCCCAGCAGAGAGATAGACATTACAGCCATTACCCAGTTGCTGGAAGAGGATAAGAAGTCACTATTAAGTAAATTGTAAATTCCAGCAACAGAGAGATCAAAAAGACTGTCCCTACTTAATCCAAATGTGAAAAAGGGGGCTGGGTGTAAGACACCAACCTTGCTCTCCCTCTCCAGCCAGTGGTCAGGCTCACATAGGCTGTGTGGGTATCTCTGAGCCAGGGGTTTATTTAGGGAGTAGGTACCACAAGAAGTTTAAGGAAGAACAAAATGAATAATCACTTTTAAATTTGGTAGTCATCACTCTTCTGTTTTTTACAGTTACTGTTGTAAGATGGAAAAGGACAAGCTAATGCAATGATATTGTATTAAGAGTCTCTATTTTTATACATAAGGAGATCATAAATATATTGTTTGGTCTGCAAAGAAAATCCCCTGTATTGGCTAAATGATTTCACCCATTTAATTATTTTAAATCATCAGCAATTTTATTCATGAAGCATAGCTGAAACAATAATAAAAATATCTAAAAAAATACATTCAATTTGGCTGAATTGTGTTACAATAACATTCCAGTGCAGCCTTTTTGTTTTTTAAAAATATATTATTGGTTTATAAAAAATCTAAAAATCAAATCATTGCATAATCTTATTATTCTAGTATAGTGCAAATATTAAAAGAATTGATTATTTGTTACTCTAGATCAAGATATCCAAGGAAGTCAAATGTGTCCAAATAATTTAGCATGTTATCAGGTTTAAGCACCTGTCTCCATTTATCTCCTTTGCAAACTTCCAGGTAAAGGACTCCTTTGTAGAATTGTATTTCTGAATGTGTGCATGCATATGTGCATTCTTGTGTCTGCATCCATGTGCTTGTGTGCAAAGGCCAGTGGAGACAAGAATTTATAATCTTTACACCAAATATTTAGAGTGAATTGTTTCATTATTAAATTTCAAAATTAAAATGTTTTTCCTTTTTCACTTAGTGTCCCCCATTTCTGATGAATGTTTATGATGATGAATGATTATCCTAACCTCCTAGGCTTGTGTTACTCCAGTGAAACCTTCCAAGGCTAGTGGGGAATCCCATCTTGTTATAGGTCACTGAGACAACTACCCTGCCTTCTGCAATGACCCACATTGCCAGTCCTCTCCTGTGAAGGAATTGTGTGTTCAGTGCACAGGATGGCAGTGCCATCCCAGCTCCTGAACAGAATCCCAGCTTACTTGGAGAGAAAGAAATATCTAAAATATTACTACAAAGAAATACCTAAACTAATAATCACATTAATCAGAATAAATTAGTTTCACCATAGGGATAAAATAACTTAGTGCTCAAAATCCAGACACCTCCAATTGAATCTGTCCAGCTGTTCCAACGTGGAGCAGTAACTATGCCTGTAGGTGGGGACTGCAACAGTCCCTGCTGATATTCCACTGGACAAGTTCTTTGACAGGTGCATGAGAACCATGAGAAAAAACAGTATCTCATAAAATGAACACCTTTGTGAGAAAATGAATGAGAACATTTCCTCAGCAGACTATGGGATGTAATCTCAAGAGCTTTATTTCTGTGCATTCCTCTCAAATACCTATAACTCTCCACGACACAGTAGTGAAACCTACAGCTGGTTCTCACTTTACTGACTCTTTCTTGCCATCTGAGCTTGTCTGTTCAGTCTCTCTTCATTTCAGGACATGAAATGGTGATACTGGTAACAACATGGCAAATTAAAGTAAAGCTTAATTTGCTGAGATAGGTACAGAAATGAGCACAGCATATGTCACTACTACACTATTGGTTTTAGATTCACACAAGCTTCAAAATTGCAGACCTGACCACAATGTAAACCAAATTTAGTATAATCCTAACAAACACAAATGAACTTCACTAAATGCATCTGCATTAAAGCAAATTTATTCTAAGAGGGGCTGCACAGTATAAAGGTTCTAAAATGACAGCAACATGACTCATTCCTATACTGATTAAGTAGTTATTAAATGCAGTTTTTTCGAGCCTGGTATTAAGCTATTTCAATGTAAAATCCCATTAACCATGTAACACACTACCATTAAATTGCTCTGCCATCCTGAGATGTAAATGGTTTCTAAGAGCATTCAACACATGTATTATTTAAAACCTGAAGTGCTAATACAAGGTGGCAGATAATGCCCAAATCTATGACTTCCAAGCTCACTTCCCACTGCATTTAAATACAGATGATTTGGGAGTCCCTATCAGGTTAGTCAGAGCAGCTTGATCCCACATCCCATTTGCTTTACTCCAGTATAAGACTTAAAACCAGTGGTGGGGCTCTGATTTGTACTAGTGCAACTGAACCACAATCTGAGACAATGAACAAAATAACAACTTAGCATATCAAAGATAGATCTAGTCTCATTTGCAGATGGGCAATGAATTTATAAACTGAAAAACTTTAACTTTAGAGATTCAGCAGTAATACAATTACAAAGGAATAAAATTCCACCCTCAATGAGAAGCTGCACACTTAAAGTCCATCTCATTTCTAGTGAAATTGCTTTTCCATTTATTTTAATGAGAGTTCATCTACAAAAAGTCCAAGTTTATAAAACATTTTCATTGGAATGTTCTTTTCTTACCTGCTTTGGTGCATTATCCAAAGCAAACATCTTACAAAGTCAAGGACTGTCAGAAACACTTGTATCAATGCTGCCATCAATTTATACACATTTTGTAGTTCTACCTCTGAAAGTCACAAAATGACTACAAAAACCATCCTCTGTTTGGCTTACAATTTGCTTACACAACATTCACTGAAATGAAAAGAATTAGTTTCTTGTTGAATGTTTTAGAAATCTGACCTTCAATAACATACATAATTGCCAAAGTAATTTTTGATCTGTCAAAGGTTGTAGATTTTCTATTATTAGTTGAAAGAGATTATTAACTCTCCTAGCAAGACTTTGTGCACTAGCATACATAAAATTTAGTGTCTTTCAAATCATAAATCAACTTACAGGTCGCCTTTTTTCCAGTACTGGCAGATGCATTGGCTGAGGCAGAGGAATGGCACGTGGTTTGGGCACAGTCAAATTAAATTCCTTTGGCTGAGTGACTGTTGAAGTCTTGACAGTGGTAGTAAGATTATTTAATTTATTTGTGAGTTGTTCAATCAGTATCTGGACTTTTGGCTGCCATCTTCAAAGAAAAACAGATTTTTCTATTTTATTTCTTTTTCTTTTATTTAATACAAACTTACACACTATAAGAGGCTGGCATTGGTGCAAATTCTGTGAGGCTTTCAGCCATTCAATTTTGATAAAACTGGCCTATGAATCTGTACTCAGGACTTAGTTGGACTGTGTAACTTCACCTCTTGATGGATGCTACTCCATTAAGATTACTGGTGGTGAAATAGCCACAGTTTTAACAGAATAGGCAACTATTTGTTGCTGCCAGTTTGTTTTACAGCAGGACCAGACTCTGAATAAGAAAAGCAGCTGACATGAACTAATTAAACACTTAACATACTTAGATGAAGAGACTATGAGCAAACAGTGGTCTGAATAATGTCACTTGTACCAACCAACAGAGCACACACAAATCAATCTCAAAGCAGTTCTAATAAAAAAACAGAAAAACATAAGGAGTTTGGTGTATTAGCAAATGAGCCCTCAGTGAACCCTCGGGGCAGCCAAGATGATTTTGATTTCTGTGTTTGATTGGGCTTGTATGAAGGTTCAGACTTCTTCCAAGGAATGACAGGAAGGGGCAAATTAAAGGTAGGACAAGCAGTGTATCTCAATCTAATTATGGTGAAAGCTTCGTATCAGTTATTCCTCCTCTATAGGTGTCCTATCCTTAGATATTACACATGCAATGGAGCTTTCCCAGAACTTAAAGAGCAGCTGACAGTGCAAATTTACAGTAATTCATTTAAATGACTGTTACCTTATCTAGCACTGTCATTATCAGAGGAGGTTTCCAAGTAACTTGTGCAAGTGATGAAGCTCCACTAAAATAAATGGGACTCTTTGTATTAACACCATTGACATTAGAAAGAGGAACACAAAGACATATTTGAAAGAATTTCAGCTACTGAACTGACTAAACTCATCAATGCATCCTCAGCCCCCTGGAGGAAGTTTCAAACCCAGTAATCAAATCTGGTCTTTTAACATTCTTGTATAACTTACATTTTCCACTTCCAGGCAAAATGTGGGTTCATTGCACTGAGTGTAACTGACTGTGAAGGGCAGCTCCAATAAGCTGAGTGCTAATGAAACAAGTAACGGCCCAAGCACGTGCCTGCATGGATGTGCACATGTGAAACCTGGGTGGATATGGATGTGTCTCTCCATCTACAACTCCCTATCTGTACCTTTATACTACTATAAGCACATGTTATAATTAAAGTTGCTACAATGGAGTATTTTGAGTCAAATTCTGACTTCAAATATATCCCTGGGGTTCCTGTAGAGCTCAGTGAAATTCAGAGCAGTGCAAGCCAAGTCTATTCTATACATTTGCTGAAGTGCTAATAAACTACACAGTATGAAAGGATGAATTCCAGTCACCCCAGTGCGACAGAACCAGATGCAAACACTTTTTCAGCTGACATTGTTTGTAGCATGTTTTTGTCTAACAATGTTTGCCATCATCTGGGTTAATCTACACTGCATTGAGGAGGCTGTGTGATTTCTGCCACACTGCTGTAATTTATCTCTTCTGGGTAAAAACAGTGAAAAGTGACCCAGCAGGCTGCAGAGCTATTGTTTGTCCACATGTTCCAGTCTGGTAAAGGAACTGTTACTACTGTATCAGCACCTCACCAGTGTGTGGACACACCTGTCACCTCAGAGCATTTAAGCTGCTAAATGATGCTGCAACTGTGTAAATAAATAATAATTTTAAAAGTCTTGTTTACATGCTTATCTGATTTGCTCAGAAGGGATTTTACAACCATCGGCACAAACAAGTCTGTGCATAAAGCCAAACTCAGAGAAGTCAAACATCATTTTTTGAAATGCTTAATGTCACAGACATTGAAGTGACTTATGAGGCATGACTTGAATTTTGTAAGATAATTTGAACCTTCTATTTGTTTTTTTTCCAGATTATGATGTTTGATCTATTCAGGGGCACCAGGGAGCAAATGTAGAACAGCTGTGGAAGAACTTTTCTATGAGGGAACTTTGCCTCTGGGTAAGTAAAAGAGATTCCTAAAGCCTCATGAAGACAAGAAGTGTTCTGAGTGACTTCAATAGGAGAAACACTTTAAGAGAAAAAGGGGAGCTCTTCAGGGGAAGATTCCCCAGCTTTAAACTTGGAGGTGGCTAGAGGCTACTAAGCTCTACTTACCTTAGCAGCGGATCAATCAAGTTCTCTTTCACATACAGTGAATCATAGATGTGATTCCATTCATCTTTTATCCACGTGTTCAAATGCAACTTACTGAAGAAGAATCTAAGAAACTAATAATAAGTGGTTTCTTTTCAATATGAATACTGAAGATATGGTGTTCATAAAGACAACGAAAAGATAGTTGCTTTTACTACAAAGACTGCTGAAGAACTAGCTTGTATTTTACTTTGAAATTATAACTGGGTATTTTTATATTCTTCTGAGTTGGTGGAACTCCCATGTCTTTCAGCCCTATTCTGTGAAACACTAATAAATACCAAAATATTTTAGTGGCAAAAAATTCTTCTGGAGGCTATCACATAGAGATGTGTTGATTCATCTATAATTTGCTTCAAACATTGTGAAACAAAAGGTTTTATTCAAAATTAATTACTACTGGAATACACTGATTTTAGTATAATTTTGCAGTAGAGTTTCAGAGTTTAATATACCCAAATTCTGATTACCTGTAACTAGGTGATCCATGAAGACCAGAAACATCTCAGGCCTGGCACTGCACCTGAATTACTTAAATTCTTTTCAGCTCCCTGGCAACTGGGCAGGGAGAATTGCTGAAAACTACAGTACATGATACACAATATATTTTCTTCTTTTATTGAAATATAATTATTTGTCCTATTCCCATTAAACTAGAAGACTGAAATTTGGCACACAAATATTGTAGGGTTCTACATGCTGGAGGAATAGCAACTAACATTTGAACTTCTGTTTGCCACTGCAGTTCACGAGAAGGTCAAAAGACTTTCTTGAAATCTTGAACTATTCAATTGGCCTTTTGAAACACTCTTGAAAACCAGCACTCAGATTCAGTCTGTGTCATTTACAGCAATATGAATTCCAAACTTGAACCTTAGCTCTTTCATTAAAATTCTTGGAAATGAAAGTACAAGCATCATGCTGAAATAATGACACTAAGAGAAAAGACCCATGCTAAATAATATTGACATTATGAGAGTACTGGAAAGCAGTGTGCAGTCACTGAGAAGCTTCACATGGAGACTTGCAGAGGTTATTAGTACAGACTCAGTATCAGCCCTGTCTTGAATTGCTTTCTACAGAGCCATACAGCTCTCTGAATTGAGTTTTTAATTCTGCAAGGCTACCAAGGAGCTGCTTAGTTCAAATGTGGTGCCAGGCACAAGCTGCATCAGAGCTTTGGGAATAATTCAGCTGCAAACCATTCAGATTTGACTCAAGGTGTTTGCTGCACATGTTTGACAGGTGTAGAAAGCCTGCTACTAGACATCTATAGTCCTGATGTGATAATTTCCAAGGAATTAACCTGTAAATTTAGCCTTACTTTCACCTATTGTGCTTTTAGCAGTCAGAAGTCTGATCAACGCTGTGGGCCTAGATGAATATTACCCCCTTGGATTCCCATGCTTGCCTAGAAACTACTGCTCCTCCCCCAAACTGCAGATGCCAGCTTGCCAGTACACCACCCAACAAAAGATCTTTCATCCCTAAAAGCATGACTATAAATTAAGTGTTGAATTGGGAAGAACTTGTATTTTCTGGTGCTTCCAGATTCCATGGAATTTGCTAAGTATATGGTAAGGGATACATTTCATCCCGTTGGTCTAGAAGGTCATTCATTGTCCTTCTGGAGGATCTTCCTCTGTAGCACAGGCATATTGGATTATATTTGTCACCTAACATAGTAATTACTACTTACGTAATGTATAAATACAATGTCAGAAGTCTGGACAGAGTTCATACCCTCCACCAGAACAGATGCAGTGTATAGACACTATTTCTACCAGTTTTTATAACAAAATCTGACATCCAGTTATCCCAGCAGTATGTGTGATTACAGATCCAGAGAACACATCCCTTGCAAAAAAAATACACAAAGTTCAGGAAAAGATGTGGTTTTAAACCCATCTAAACAAGCATGTATACAGGGGTGGATTGATCATGAGCTACTACACTTAAACTGAAGCAGACCTGAGATTTGAAGCTGCTTTCAAATTTCTAGGTATTCAAAGAGCTCACAGAAGAAGCTGATGTAGAAATACTGCAGGTGGTGATTCGTAAATCCTCCAGTTTTCTTTCACTAACTTTCACTAAGCTGAACTCCTCCCTCTGTTTCCCCCTCAGTATTCCTCTTCATAACTAGTCCATCCTCAGAGGCTTCAGTCAGTTTTCTACTGCAGTGGCACGTGAAACTACACCTCTGGATTGTTTCAGCTCTCCCTGTCTCTCTGTCTCCTAAGTATTTCCTGTAACTATCAAAGTACTTGCAACTCAACTACCACTTCAAGATGAAGAGATGAAACAATAATAAAGGCACACGGTGGTTTCTGGCTGCTGTATTTAACAGCTGGCTGTTACCCCTTGAGGCCTCCTACTGCAACACCAGTCCTGTACTGGTTATTAACATTTCTCCCTGTAATAAGACAGGTGGGTAATTATGTGATTGATAAATGCTATGATGTACTCCTGAGGTACAGAGAATGGTTAACTGTGAAACCAGATATCGACACTGTGGTGTATATTTTTATACTGTTTTATTCACAGTCCCCAAAGCAAGGCTACAATAAGGACATGACACAATATGCATCATACTAGAGAATATTTGGAATGCAGCCCTGGAATGGTCATCCAGGCACTGCAGGGATTGCAAATGGCAATGAAGGATGACTGGACATAATTTCTGACCAGAGTGTGCCTGAGTCATAGTCCACAGTCTTAGTTTTGATAATCCCTGTCACAGAGGGCAAATGCTGGCAGAATAAGATCTTTCTGAATAAGATTTTTCTGACAATAGAAACTTTTGTGTTTTGTGAACCGAATAACTAGGACAAAGCCCTTATTTTTCTGTTTTGTATTTGTTCACATGTGACACAGGTGGCAAACCAAGTATCAGTGGTAGTTGCTTTTATGGCAGCAAAATGGGGTGTCTCAGATTTCTGTTTGGGTACTGTCAGTATCTGCCTCCTTAGAGAAGTCACTGGACATTCACTTCATTAACAGCACTGTTCTGCTTGCTACTCTATCTTGAATGTTCCAGAGCATGGTAACCCAGATTCATTTCCCTTCTAGAAGTGGTGGGATTACAGCATGTGGCATTACAAAATGAACTGTAGCTATTTTTACTATTTTAATGTACTTGGCTGTAGTAGGACAAGTGTGTATAATTAAAGACTGTTTTGTAATGCATTTTGACAGGTGGGCTGAATTAATACCTTGCTTTTGAGAATTTGAACATACCCTGCTAATATTCTTAATGCATTTTTACACAGGGGGATTGTACAGATTTCTGAGAAATAAATAAAAAATGGGAAGCTTTCCCATCTAGTATTATCTTTACATCCATGTAGGCATTTGCAGAGCTGAAAAGCTTATATTCACAACAGAAGCTTTTATTGAGTTAAGGAAGTAACTGCAATAAACAGCAGGTTCTGTTTCTCCACATAGATCAGCCACTACCTGAGAATATCATTATTGACCCAACTAGGACTGGGTTTACCCCCATCCTCCATGAGGCTGATCTTGTCCTACTATTCCTACCTCATCATAATAGCTAGTACAATGCCCAATTCTTAATGACAGTAGTGATATTCCTTTGAAGATCTCAGAAGTTCATTAGAACAGCTGTTAGAAGCAATCAGAACATGAAACAGAACAAAACAGGTTCTTAAATGCTAGAAAGAAAACATTATGCATTTTGCATGTTTTACAAGGCAATTAAGAAATTTTAAAGCTGTTTTGAGCTTTATATTGATTTTTTAGTTTCAACAGTGTATTTTCTCTAACACACAAATCCTTAAACTTTAAAATAAATACAGAAGAATAACATGTATGAGTAACAGAACAGAAAAATAGGCTTGAGGTAGCAATGCACAGCTAATTTCTTAGAAGGATAATCACACCAAAATTACAAAATTGGATTTTATCCTGTGGTTGTTTAATTTACAACCATAAAGAATTGTTGAATGTGTTCTTAATATTGCAAAATAAGAGCTTACAATTTTCTGTTCAAGCAGATGAACATGTGTAAGTGTGATAACGTTATTATTCTGCCTGAATATTCTGCCTAAATGAAAATATTTGAACTTGCATCAAACATAGGGGAACACTGTGACTGGAGTTGAATGGATTCCATCACACAGTCCTGTAAGAGAATGGTTTTAAATCTCACAGAATTGATCTCATTCACCTGTGAGCTCTTTTGAGCAAGGTTTACCTGCATGATTTAGGAAATTCCATTCAGCCTATGATGTGCTGAATTTATTTTTCTATTACGGTGTATCTATCCTAGCCAAGTATATGTGAGTATTTTTTTAGTATCTTAACTGAACTCAGACACAATGGACATCAGGCAAAATCTACAGGTCAGAATTCTGAAGGAGTATCCCAAATTTCTGACAACTTTTGTTGCTAAGGCTGCAGATCTGCCTTCTGCTGTTTTTGTCTCTGTTGCTGGGGGGACAAAATGCTGCTTTAAATCCTCTGCTGCAGGTGCATTAATATAATCTACCATCACTCTGGAGACAAAGAACCTCTTCTAAAGCAAGAGAAGAAAAGCAGGCACCATGGTGATGAGGATCTGCTAAGACACTTAAGCGAAGTTACCTCTAAAGGAAGGAAAAGTAGCAGGTGCATGCCACTGGAAAACACGGCTCTTTCCTATCAGAAAAGAGTCATTCCAGAGAAGGAAGGAGAAATTATGTAAACTAGAACACCAGGGCACTGATGCTTAAGCCATACAAAGCTAGGTGAATGGAATCCACAAGGGATAACTGGCACAAAGTGGGAGAATTGTGTTGCTAGCTGAATGAGCTCAAGATGCATCCAATCCAAGGCTTGTGACTCAGATGTTTACCAAAGAAGGGGCTGGGAGAGCATTTTAGACAGAGTGATTTGTCTGTCTACCAGATTATGATAATTCTTCCAGCCACTTCTCTGTTCTTTCTAACAGTTAATGAAATATATAATTTTTGTCTCTGAATGGAATTAATAAAAACCATCCCACAGTAAGTCCATCTAAAACCAGACAACTTGACCTGCTCTCTCCCAACATATTGCAAAGCAAACATACTCGTTAAAGACACACTGGCATCCACATGAACATTCAAAGTAATCACCATAAGGATAAACCTTAGCCTTTTGAGTATTAATTACTAAAATTTGCCTGTCTCTTTAATTCCCTGTTTGTTATTCAAACAGCATGTTCGGACTATGCTTTGAAACATCTGGATGATCACAGGGTACAGATGCTGTGTCACCAGTAATTTTAATTTTTAGCCCATTTTCCGAGGGGAACAGGCCTTATGAGAAAGCACTGCCACTCAGTTTATCCCTCTGCCCCTCTTTACAACACGGCTTTTAAGATAATTAGCACTTTCAACCATTTTGAAAGAGAAGCAGAAGATATTTATATTTCTACATACTTCATGAAAATTAGCAAACAAATAGTGGAGTGAGCCCCAAATTTATGACTGCAGAGAAGGAAAGGCAGGCAGAACTTTGTTGTCCCTCTTTCTGTTTGGCAGCAGTGGTTTGGAGAACTGCATGTTGTACTGGGGGACTGGGTACATGCACAGCCCCAAGTGAGCCATGGGTCTTTGGAAAGGAGAAAGAGTGATGGAAGCACAACGGGCTTGACAACACAAGTGGTAGGGGGTCTTCAAGGGAAAAAAGAACATTAATCAGCAGGAACTGCAGGTTTTAATTCAGATTTGTTGTGTATGGAAAACCTTCTCCTGCTTGCAGTCAAGGAAAGAATGTGAGCAGAGCCAAGAGTAAGTGTGCACGTTAGAGGGACAATTGCAAATCACATGAACTGTAAATTGGGTGATTATTCTGCCTTCTCAGGTTATAGAAAATATATTTTAACTTGGTCTTTGACTGAATACAAGAATCACCCTGTAAGTATAGAAACTGAAGGGGTTTCTGATAACAAAATACTAATTTCATTTCTGAATTTCAACAGAAAATAACACTAATTTCTCAATTTAAGTTATTCTCAAAGTTGAGAAAAGTCATCTGATTAATCAAACGCAATGAAGAGACAGTTATTTTTTTAATGTTTTTTACTTTGATTACCTTTTGCATTTTTGCAGTGTCCAAGGATTTCACAATTCTGCTGAAGTGCTGAAGACCAAGCTCTTCTAGTTGAAATGTAGCCAGATAACAGATAACTATCAAAAGATACATACATGTAAAATGCAGCAGGCAATTCTAATAAACTTACACCCTACACTCAGTATACTCTGGGATTTAGACTGTTACCTTAGTTGTAAGAGTTTTGACAGTGAATTTTTCAACATACTCTGTATTTAAGGTTTTCAGAAAGGATGGCTCTTATTCTTCTCTTCCAAATTCATAGTTTACTATAAATAACATTATACATTAAAAAAAAAAAGAAACATAAAATTCCATATTTCTAGTATTTATTTTGCTGGTTTTTCCAAGTGACCATTTTGTCTAAGATGTTGTAATCCTTGGTTTTGTTCTGAATTGGAATAAAATCAACTTCTTAAATCTGGAAACCTGTTTCTTGCACCCCTCTCTGACAACTACACAGTTCAATGATTTTAGAGTTCTTTTCCAACCAAATGATTTATGATTCTGTTCTATGAATCAGAAAGAGGCACAGTCAGTACTGTGAAATTTTTGCAGACCTGTAAAGTTCATGGGCTCCTGTATCAGCTGTCATTTGACCACACTCACTGTGTTCCCTCAGGCTTCACTTGCACTGCAGTGTTTTAGCTGCCACCAAACAGCAATGACAAAATCAGTAAATTCTGACCAATGGGGTGCAGCCAACTCAGCATATTGTCAGCCTTCAATCTCGTGTGCTTTAGTATAGCAACATATTTAAGCAGTCTTAGCAGAATATACATTTATCTCCTACAAGCTTTATTAAACTCAAATCTGCTCACACATAGCAACAGCCTTTATAAGCAGCTTTGATCAGTTAAGTGTCAATGCAGCTTGGCAAAGGGAATCACAAGCAGCTTAAAAAAATGTAAGCCAATGACCTTAGACTCTCAACTTGTTGATAAAGGAGAATATTCCGGGCCTACCCTCTGCTATGATTAATGGAGGCTTTTGAGTGGACCAGTCCTGACAATCCAATTATAGCAACACTCAGCTTAAAGGTATAATTTATGTGCCCCAGACAATGAAAAACATGGCTCTGGAGAAAGAGAGACAATGAAGCATTGCCATTTAGAATAAACTCAATACACTCATAATTTTATCTTTGACAGTTTAAGTTCCCTCTTGTTTGTTATTTGATTTAGATTTCTGTACTTTCCCAGACTGTGACAGAAGCAACGAGAATTGCCACCAAAAAATTTGTAACTTTTAAAATATAAAACGTAGATATATTTATATTAGATAAGTTCAGGGTATTTTTCAACCACTTTTTCAATGTATCTACAAAGCATCTGAACATATCTGACTTAGAGAACCAATGCCAGTGTGATTTGTGATCCCAAGTTATTTAGGGACTTAATAAATCAACTTCAGAATGTGTGTATTACATGCATAGCATAAAAATATTTTTTAAATTAATTTTTAATGTACTTCTCAGTGCCTGAAATAACTTCTGGAGCAGTAACTACCCTGATTAACTAGGTCATACTATCAGATATAGATGTGTCGGAACTGATTTGAACCAAGCAACCAATAAAAGGGAAATAATTGACTTCACTCGTGGAGACAGACAGAAGTCTATTTATGCCATTTTAAAGGTCAGTAATGAAGAAAGCCATGTATGGACAGAGACAATCCTATCTGCCTACTGTGAGATGGACTGTTCCTCAGCACACAGAGCTCCGTTACACAGTTTTGTGTTTGAATGGCAGAGGTAACAGGTTGCACAGGAAAGAATAAAGGGAAATCACTGAAGAGCATTTTAAAAGGGATGGTTAAACTTCCAAGATGCTTCTTCCACTGATTCTTTTTTCCATCTGCATCTTACCTGACTTTCTTAGATAAAATTCCAGTTAACACTAAATTTGGGGCTTAGACTTCACATCATAAGGACATTAGAAAAAGTCCTGTACCTCAAACTGCACGAGGCACAGTGACAATGCTTCCAATGCCATCTAACACTAAGATCTGCACTAGTAAAATGGTATTTTTTAAAGTTTTGGGGTAAACATATTTGGTGTTGTAAAAACAACTTACCTATATAGAGATTGCGCTCAGAAATCAGGCAGTATCTCCCATCCTGCGCATAAAAGGCATCAACTACCACATCCAATAAGGATTTATATTCTGTGCATCCTGCTAGTGTCTCCAATACAAATTTTTCTTTTGTCATGTTAAGAGTCTATAGGGATACAAAATTAATAATGATTAATGTATTCTGGAAAGAAAATGTTTGTTGTGTCCAAAAAGTACAATTATACAGTCATTTTGAAGAAAGTGGAAAACATGAATAACCAAAGCAGTACCTTTGGTAGGGCTGAGGCACTTCTAGTGCTGTCAAATATGGGCAGTCCCAGCAAACTAATTGCCCATGATAAGGAAAATGTAACCTTCCCCAATGTTAAACGTTCACTTTATCTGCTGACATACACACTCAGTTAAAAGGCCTTGATGTGTGAATGTCAGCAGTTAATGCAAAGAAAATCTGAAGTCTCTGAGCTATGAGCAATGATTAACTTAGGCAACTGTATGAAAAAGTTCCAGTAGGAGTTCAATTTTCCTGTAGGAAACCTCTTCTTTCTGCTGCTTAGGGAGACTAAATTGAAGGGAGGAGCTGAACAGGGATTATGGACAAGGCTCTTAACTGCTCCTGAAACAAAAGGTTGGAGAATTTGACTAATTTAAACAACCTGAGTGCAAGGACTCTTTTTGATGCAGACTGTTTCTTACCCAGCTCTGCTCTTGGTCACTTACAATATTCATGCAGTATCACAAGAGAACAGGAGAGTCAGATGCTCACTGAATGCCTTTTGAATCCTACCTCATAACCCCTTCAAAAGTTTGAATGCTCCTGAACTTGACAGAGCTCCAGTCATAATAAACAACCTATGGAATATCTGTTACTATAGGAGATAAACCACCTTTAAACATTGCAATAAAATCTGAGGCCCAGAACAGTTTGTTGTTACATGACTTGAAAAAGGACAGCCATGTTATGACAAAATGACAAACAATAATGATCCTTTGATTTAAGGAGGTTAGATAAGAAGCCAAGAGAGAAGCCAAGTGCCGCTTCTTGAAACACACAGTCCACATTTGATATATGATCTCTCCCACAGCTCTGAGATGGGGGAACAATTGAACTGCAATAATATATCAGATGAGAGGTTCACCTTGCCTAGGAGGCTCTCTGCCACCCTCTCCATTGCTTTATTTCCCTAATGTGATTCGTTTCTAGTTTAAGGGTATAGTGAGGCTGCTGGATGGAATATGTGAGTTTTCTGATGTATGACACTGTACAGGGCTTTGAGACCCAGCAAATGCCAGGCAAAACTTTAAGGTTCCCATTCTAATGTTTAAATGTAAAAAATTATGGAGAAGCATTCAAAGCTTATTTTATCAGGTTGTCCTTCACAGCAACTGTAACTTTTTTCACTACTCCTGCTAAAAAGGCAGGTTTCATTCCTTCCAGTTTGTGCATATCACCAGGAAAACACAGAGAAAAGTGATTGAATGAATCTGAAAAAATAAATAAAAAAAAAATTGATGGGAAGCATGGACTCCATCTTGCTAAGCACTGAGAATTCTTGTGAGGTCCAAGTCCATTCCAAATATACCTTTTGTGGATGAATATTTATGGAAGTTGTTTCATAAAACTAAGAAAATCCAGAAATCTCAGCTCCTATTTAACAATCAAATAGATATATCCCATATTTGATACGAGATACTGAAGAATTCACCCCAAAAGGCAAAACTAAATAACTGAATGGCAAAGTGAGAGGATGCAATTCCAGTAAAAGCAGGATTGTGACATTTTGGATCTAAAATAATTGATCTCCTTGAGGAAGAGCTCTTGTTCATGAACAGATCAATCCACAGAAAATAGCAGCTCTGGTAATAAACAGAAAGACCATAATAAACCTGGCCAAGCCCATTGGAAACAAACCCAATAAAACCTCTCACAATTATCTCTGCTAGAAAGCTGGAATTTAAACTGTTTTCAAGGTCTTTATTAGAATCTTTGCATTTACCTTCTGTGTACTTTGATATATCATGCATGTATAAAGTGCTACAGCAAACCTGTGCTTTTCAAAGGTACTTTGGAGAGATTGCCAAAAGTAGATGAACAGATAACAACACGACACCACCAGGGCCCAAATCATATCTCCAATACAGCAGAGACCACAGCATAAAAATGCAATTACATATTTACATTTACTCTCACTGCTCTGAGTTGACAGTCAGTCACAAGTTAAGTGTTAGGATAAACAGAAATGAGTGTGTACTCTTACCTAGTCCTTGAGCAAGAAAGTACCTCACTACATGGCCCCAAGCCAAACAAGAAGGTGACAGGAAGGGCAGCCTGGAGACAGCTGTGCCCAGAACATCAGTACTGATTGGTAATTTTGGGACCATAAGCCAAAAAGTATTACCATGAAATACAATCAGTTGAATCTGCTTTCAGCCACAGAAGGTACTAAATGTTCTGTTTCTACATGTAAAAACTGAGATTAGTTAAGCAGCCTGCAGCTGTGTCATCTAAGGAAGTGATCTCATCAGAACTCATAATCAACTAAGCAAGACTGAGAAGGAGGAGTACTGGGATAGGAAATCTCAAAGGTGAGCCAGTTGCTGGTTAATCTAGTGAGTCAAAAACCGAGTCAAAGCTTTAACCCAGTTAGGATACTCTCTGCAAAGGAAGTGTATTATGTCCTCTACAAATTTCTTCAGGGATATTTACAGTTTATCTGTATATCTGAAATAATAATTGCTTTGGGAAATTACTATGTTAAGGAGGTGTAATTTCTGGAACTCACTCCTAAATGTATTCTTTTTGAGTGGCTTTATGTTGCACTTCATGTCAGTGGGATGTATTTCAGATTAGGTGAAATGATCTTGAAACAGTACAGTATGACAGATTCTATGTTAATAGTACCTTTTGTATAAGGTTTTCAAAACACTTTACTAACATTAATTGCATTTAATGAGATTCCTTTTAGCTAATATTATTTTGTAAATGCAGGAACTATGGCATGGAGGAGGTAAGAGATTTGCCCCAGGCAACACACTAAGTCATTGGTGCCAACAAGAATTAATAAATGCTAATTTTTGAGCCTTTGTTCTGTCCATCAGAGCAACTTCTTAGCTTTTCACGTCTACTTGAACTCACACATTTCTCTGAAACAACCAGCAGTTAGCTGTGTGTGAAAGGATGTATGAGCCCTTCAGCATGAGGAAGGCCAGATAATTTACAGGTCAAAGTAACACATGCAGCAATCAACTTGTGGTGCTCCAAATATTGAAAATATCAGTAGACAAAATAGATCTTGAACAGATACAAATATCTGAAACTGTCCTCTCTATGGTATTGAATTTCAGCTTTTCCTGATTAATAAGTGTTTAAGTTGTAAAAACTATTATTCTGTCTGAAATTATCCTGAGTGATCCTGGAGAAAAAATGTGATTCTTGTCTAATTATGTGCTGATTGGTGTTATCTCCCCATTTTGAGAAAACCCTGAAGCCCTTAGCCTGCTTCCATGGATGTATTTTCCCTGCTCTCTGACACGTACCTGTAGCTGCAAAGCAATTTCTTCAAGGAGAGAAGAGACTGTGTAAACTTCCAGCATGGGTTAGTACAAGAAATAGCATAAATTAAAAGTAGCATCTGCAAAATCAAAGCTTTGCCACCATGGTTGTATCATAATCAGGCTGGTTAGAAAAAGATGAGTACGGAGAGAAAAAAAAGCTCTTGTTTCTGGAGAGAAAGAAGGAAAAGAACATCAGCCATGCTCAATTTGAGACTTCTCAGGCTAAGGATACAGTTTGAGGTGAAACAAACATTTTATAAAGAAGATAATATTTAATGAAAAGATAAAATAGCTTTCATCTCCTGAGAGAACTGAGTAACAGCATGTAGTGACCCTCTCTAATTCCAGGCAGAATACACACATTTTGCAGATACAGCCTGATCATTTTCTAGTGTTTCAGGTATCAGTTCTAGTCCTCTCCAAGGATTTAATCAAAATGCTGTGGAAAAGAAAGAAAATATTCCTATTGACTTCACCAGGTTTTCAATCAGTCACCAGAACCCAGACTTCTTTCTGTCTGCAGTCAGTGAAAATGCTTCCAGTAATTTCAATGGGGGAAAAAACCTAATTGGATCTTACAGCACAAGTAGGAAAATATTCTGCTATTCATAGTCTGTGTTGCAGCCACAAGCTAGAATTTTCATCTTCAGGAGACAATGCTGACCAATGTTGCACCAAAGTTCAGTCAACATTATTTTCCCTTGTAGTTAATATTAAATTACATGAGCAGAACCTTGCAGAAAACTGATTCCATCCTTTCCTTAGAAAGATCCTAATCTGCATTTATGCCAGTAACAATACAAATTAGACTTGTTGAATTTAGTAGGATTTTTTTTTCACTACATCTATCATTCTTGCATTACATTATCTTCATATTTAAAACTGAATCTATGACTTTTGACATTTGGGGATTCTGCTCACAGTTGAGTAGAATCAGTTGAGTGGGTTTGTGTGAGACACAGCTGAACCAGCACAAATGGGAACTGTGAAGAGTTGTGCCAAATTACACCATGTTCTTGTGAAATGAAGAGCTCATAAACAGGCTCATCTTGCTATCAACACGAGAGGGATAATGGAGCAAAACAGTGAATTTGGGGTGGCACTTCTGATTTTAGAGGAGTAAGCTTTCAGTAGCTGGGATGTAGAAAGGTCAAATATGACGGCTCTGATCCTGCAACTCTAATTGAAGCAAACATTTCCACTGAAAATAAAGTGAGTTATTTGCATAGAGAAAGGCACAAACATTGCATGGTAACTCCCATGTTAAAATCTGTCTCTTGTCATCATTACAAAAGCTTGATTCTAAAGTCACAAGGAAGAACAATACCTGAGATGCTTCAGTTAGGCACAAAACTTAATCTTTTTTCAAAATGAACAGATGCAGTCCATTTCTATAAATAGTCTGATGAAACAGTATCTTTATGTACAACATACACTGGATGAAACATCACTCTGGATATGGATCATTTTTGATAGATTTAATTGAAGAATGCTTAATAAAAAGAGGGGGGTTTAGTACACAAGAATGAAGATATTATCTGGAGTGCATCAGTCTGATAAAAGGAGTATTAAAAAGCATTTAGAAAGATAAACAAGAAGTAATCTGGCCATTCAAATGAGGAACAACAGGGACAGATGTAAATTTGAATGTGAATACTTATCATTTAAAGATCTGAGATAGACTTAGGAATTATTTTAAGTTAAATGTGTTATTCAGGATAATTCAAATTCAATTGTGTTTTAATAGCAACAAGGTCACAACGTTGAAGTAAAAACATTTAACTGACTTATTTGTTTTTAGGAGGTTTGAGGGAATAATAGGATTCTTCATGATGGAAGGTGAGGGCTTGTTTGTTGTAAGTAGGAATCATCCATCATATTGCTAATGAACCTATGTTCTTATTGAAAATATCTGCAGTGAAAAACAAGTCCAATATTATGTTATAAATATCATAAATTACAATATAATAAACATGAAGATTGCAAATAACTGGATTACAACTCAAAGTGTAGTTTTCTTCCTGGAAGAAAATCTGAAAACAACAAATAGAAATTCTTTTTATGATGTAAAGTTCACACATACCAGAAATATAACGGAGTTTAACATACAGAATCACCACTAGACTGATTTTGATCATAACACTCTAATGAGAGGAAACTGTGTTATTCATCTCCTCTATTCAATAATTAAAAATCCTTCCCTATTTCATTTGTTTTCCTCTAAAAACAGGAAGCTAACAATCAGTGAGTTTTTCTAACTCCACTATTATACAGAAGCCTGAACTAGGAACTGGAATAACTGAGATTGGAACATGTCTTTCTCTCTCAATTCCTGAGTGGCCTTGTAGAGATTATGTTTTCTCTTCACACCTTGGCTTTAAACACTATTAACTACCTGTCATTCAACAATTCTTTTATACATTTCCATCATACAAAAAGAACATTTTACCTTTAAACACACAGTGGTTTGGACTGACATGAACTACTGTTTACCTCTTTAAAATTCACTTTCTGTTCCTTTAGCTCTAATTTTCTGATTTCCTATTTGTACATTGAAACACTGAGTGGTTGCAAAGTGCAATGAGTGAAAAAGAATAATGTGACCCAGTGGTTATTTGATATGGTGTCTTCTTGAAATACCTCACTTACAAAAATGCAGGGAGAGCTGGGTGATTTTTCCAAGCAGCACACGGGGATTAGATGTGCAGCCATCATAAATGGGCTGTGTAAAGCTAAATCCCACATACAGCTAAAAAACCCCATATCTCTTGATAGCAGTATCTAATGCCATCATTCCTCTATAAATAAAGATGGCAAACTACTTATCTCATGAACACCAATGTATGTACAGGGAAACGCTTCTGAGTTCAGGCAGTCACTTGGAATATACTCGGAATCAGAGTGTACACCCAAATGTTTTCCAAAGAGATTTCTGTCTCAAAGGTTGAGACAAGATTTCCTGCAATCAGAGAATATGTGCAGGTAGGACCCTGAATGGAATTACAAAGATGCATTAAGAAATAAATATAATAATAATCAAGAGATTGCTTCTGCTCTTCTTGAAGTTAATGGATACCCTTCCACTTTATTCTAGAGGAACAAGAGGAGAGTAACTCATGTGGCCTGATACATTAAACTGATTTTTGACAGAAAGTTGTCATATTTTTCAGGTTTTTAACTGGCTATTTGGGAATATTAAGCAGTTTTGAATCAAATGCAGGGAAACAAGTAGGGATGTATTTTCAAAGTGGCACACAGGGGTCAGCAGTGCCTTACAAATTTGTCCTTTTACTTTTCTTATTAAAATCCATGCACATTTTGTGAAGTGAAAAACACCCACTTGCATGTGTTTAGTGTGAATTTGTACAGTAAACTCCCCTGAAGATTCTGTGTACAGTACAGGATGAGCCTGGGACAAGCCATGCTGGGCCAGTCTGGGAGCTCATACTGGTAGAAGAGAGCCTGCCTTGTCTGCCTTCTCTGAGACATCTGCCTCTGGTGGACTTCAGCTTGAACAGAGAGATTTCTGATTCAATTCAGGTACAGTAGAGACTGGAACTGAATGTGCAAGAACTTTGAGAAGAGTAGAACAAGACCAAAGAGGCAATCAGGACTTGCTGCACAGTGACAATAGCAGTGGAATCAACCACTTGAAGAGATGTTACTGGGACAGGTTAAATAAAAAGGCTTGGGCAAGTAAATTTGAGGGTAAGAGAAAGGACAGTGATAGAAAGATGATGGAGCTTGGAATGGAACTCTGTTTATCTTTAGCTTCCTCCCAGTATTTGGCTAACAGAATATTCCAAAACTCTACAGTACAGCCATTGTGCACTGCCAAAACATAAAAGTTTCTACACAGTCTTTATGAAAGAGCAAAATACACTATTTTACAAAATCATGTAATTTGGCTTGTGCTGTATGTATATCCCTAACCTTACATACATCTAAAAATTAAGAAGAAATTCTTGCTGAAGAGTGACTATGCAAACCTCTGGATTGTGTCCCCTTTCAACGAAGGCCAATTGTATAGTTAGTAAAAGATTAATACGGAAATCTACAAGTTCCTTCTTACTATCATCTGCAAAGCAAGAATACTTTCACCCTACAGCTTCAATCCCTTGTATTTCATGCATCTTTCTTTTTATATATATTCATGTTGTAAAGCCCTTAACTTTAAAATATATTTGCTTTCCTACTTTCCCTTCTCTTCCTGTGCCTCCCTTCAACAGCCACTTTTACTGCCTTAATTTGCAAGGATTCCCACAAGAATGGTCTCATGCCGCTGGTAGACAGATGACAGGGATATTTGGATCAAGACAGATTGTGCCTTGCAGACTTGCTCCCTTAGGACTACATCCAACTTCCTTTCATAACATATTCACATTCATCATGTACACAAATAAGAAGCCTACACTTCAGTCGAGGATGCTGGCCTCTCTCTGTGACATTTCCTTGTTGTTGTTGTCAGCTTGATTTCAACAATATGAAGACAAAACTTTAGCACTCTCATGCTACTTCCTTCCTCAACTATTGGTTCTATTGCCACCCTGCCTGTCAGTCAAGCCCATAACTTCAGAGGTCATTTTTCACACAGACCACTCCCCAGGATATCATAACCAGTTTACGTGCACATCTTTACTCTTTTTGGACAGTAGGCTTCAAGTAGTATTTTCCTGTAACTTCATAGCTAAAAAATCTAAGGTATTGTCTCAAAATTTTCAATTTTATTGCAACAAACATCTCTGTCCTGGGTTTAACTAACCCAAACTTCAGCAAATCAACCATCTGGAATGCCATCATTCAGTCTGTTCTGCTAGTCCATTGATTTGACCCACTTCCTCCACCTACCATCTCACAGTTGATTCTAGCACATCAAACTAAAGCTGCCTGTCAAGATGCTTAACAACTCCATTCTGCCTCTGATTTCTTACTTTTCACTGATGTCACCCCCATTTCTGATCAGCCAAGGATTACCATCTCCTCATGTCATTTATTTGATTTCTAAAGAAGTAATTCTGTTTACTTTCAATCAATTCTTATGTACATTTATATTGCTCTTAAAACCTATTTTATTCTGGCAAAGGTTTTGCTCTGCAAAATGTCTTTTGCTCCTTGCAGTTTAGGTGAGAATGTGTGCCTGTCAGAGGTACTGATTTCCAGGATATGGCACTTAACAAGACTGGCTTCACAGTGGCTCCTGCAGCTCCTGCTGGTGGGGCACTGAACACCCCTGAACATATTTTGGAGTGACTGTGCATACTGTGTTTTTTTTTTTTTTGAGGGAAATAATCTAGCCCAAAACTGTTGGTTTTACCAGAACAACCCCAGAGAGGAAGACAATAGGAGAAGGAGCATATTTTATCTGGGTCATCGACAGATTATCAAAGAACTAAACAAGACACCTCATATGTCACATTAGATGGACACAAAGACCATCAAACATCCAAATAAAATAAAGACATGCACTGTGAATGAAACATACAGTGTTGGCAATGGTTGGAATCTGACTGCACTTTTAGAGGATGAAAACCTACTACCCAATTATAAAAGTGTAACAGAAGATAATAACTTGTACAAAAGTCATGTCTGATATAGTGCACATTTAAGCCAATAAATAAATAAATAAATACAGAGCTGTGTCTTGCAATTATTTAGATTTGTGCTCTTGGAATCTGACCTTGCTGGTTTCTGTGTGGTCAGTGCACAACATGAGGTTTGCTGTTTGTCATGCTGCTAGCACGGGACATACAGGCATGAATCTACTCAGATTCAGAGTGATGGCATTAATCAGGATACAAACTGAAGGAGGTTTCTGCTTGGATCAGTTAATGCTGACTAACTGGTAAGTGGACAAGCTTGGAAATCATGTGTACAAAACTCCTTCAATATTTTTAGGATCATATGCCTGTTATGAAACAGAAAAGCAAGAACTGAAGTGAATTTTTCATGATGAACTATAATCACCCATTTGGTACTGAAATAAAGATGAATTTTATGTAAACGCAGACCTCACTTTTTACTTTCTTGGGTTCTTATTATGTAGTAACTGACCTGAAATTATCCCTGAAACTATCCCTGAAACTATCCCAGAGAAAGAAGAGAAGTTCTAGCCAGGTGGGGGTTGGTCTCTTCTCCCAGGCACTCAGCAATAGGACAAGGGGGCACGATGGGCTCAAG
>JAWWEV010000134.1:64797607-64810177 GCA_035583235.1 Hafferia zeledoni
CCCTGGAGGTTTTTAAACTGAGATTGGCCATGGCACTGAGTGCCATGATCTGGTAAAGGGACTGGAGTTGGCCCAAGAGTTGCACTTGATGATCTTGGAGGTCTTTTCCAACCCAATCGATTCTATGATTCTATGATTTTTGCCTTATCTTTGGCATGAACTGTTCTCCCTGTTTTTCCCCTTTTAGAAGGATTTATTATGAAACTTCAGATTCATGTTTCTGTAATGAGGTTACTGCTTCTTTTGTGTTTGTATCACCTTTCCTGAGCTGTGAAGAACAATGATCTGAAGATACATTTTTACAAGTATTTACTTTGGCAGCAGAGGTAGCTGAATTTACCTGCTTCCTGCCCAGTGAAAAATGATTGTTTTGAAACTGGATCAGTTCCCCAATGTAATTCAGCATATGAATGTACAAGGTGTTATGCCAGTACTACAAGGCAGGAGGGCAGAGGCAGAAACTTGGGGACTGAGTGGAAACTGTTTAAGAAAGCAAGAACCCAAGGAATGTTCATGGAGCCACAGCCTCAGCCTCTGCTTTTCATATCACACCTCCATGATTTTATATTCTTTAGTCATTTGTGTTCGTGCAAAATCAATGCAAAAGACCATCTAACTGGAATAGAAATGGTTTAGACCTTATTGTCAGCAGTGAAAATGAGCACTGGTGGTACATGGCAGTGTGGAATCAGAGCTCCAACAATGTCGTTTGATAACACACAGCGTGCACAGACAATAGCAGTCTAAACAATATCACTGTCTTCCCTTACTGATTTTCTAAAGCTGATTCAACCCAGTAGCTGCCTCAGCACAAGTCAGGGTGACACTGGGGACAAGGAGATGGGAACAGGTGACAGAATATGGCCAGGAAAGGACGGGAACTGCTTCAGTCACTATAGCTACATATTGGCAAATCATGGTCTGGTTACTTGCAGTATTAGATTAGAATCAGATAATTGATTTACTGCCACTTTCTTCCTATCCCACTGTCCTGATGGTCACTTATAGCCTCAAAACAAGAGTACCTGATCCTGTGAGTCAGCTCTGACCTGCAATTGTACAAAGAAATGGGTGGGGCTGTCAGAAACTTCTATTTAGAAGGAAGAAAGGAGTAAGAAACTACAGAACAGCTTAGTCATGGAACAGAAGTTTTCCCTGTCACTGTCAGATCCATTTTAGAAGGTTGTTGCTTTCCTATTTTGTTTTTTTTTGTTGTTGCTATCCAAGTTTTTTTAACCACTTGGATCTCTACTGACTTGTTTTCTGGTGATAACTAAGAAATTTGGACTTTACTCATGAATGAAAAATGTCACTGTAAGAAAAATCAATGAAAGCTAAAACAATATGTTAGAGAATAGATATATTTGTATTTAAAATCACATAATAAAACAAAGTAATCTATGTAAGAGGAACTGAAATCTAATATACCTGCAACATCTCTGCTGATTCATTCAAGAAATCGTCCATGCTCTGGTTTTCAGGGTTAAACTTGTCAAGCTGTTGCACTGTTAGTGCAATAAGTTCTCTGTGTCTGACCATCTTCACCATGGAGAATCCTATAAATACAGAAAACCTTTAATTTTTCATGCCTCTTTCAGTTGTGGCATAGTGTATGTTGATAGGCTCATACAGCAGATACACTGCAGCAATTTAGAAGAGAACATTTAGGTCAAGCTTTCAAAATCACAGTTACTCAGAACAGCCAACAGGAGAAATGAAAATACAGTACAAACATCAGCAAAATAAAGGAGAAAATTACATATTTCTTACTCTGTAAGTATCTCAAAATATCTTTAGGAGGATACCAAAATCATCAGGTATTTGACAAAATCTGTGCCAGGTTATTTGACCAAATATAATTAAAGATAATACTAGAGAAAAGCATGAATTTTTGCCTGTGTGCCATACAGGTCCAATAAACACAATACTCTTCTTATTGAGATGCAACAGAAAGCAAAATTTTAGCCTTAAATCTCACCACATTTTGCTGTTAACAGCTTATTTTTCCAAAACAAGAATACAGGACGAGAGAAGGATTATAAGGAAGTAATGAGACAGTTTTGGGCAGCAACGGGGCCACGGTCACATCAGTTGTCTGGGTCACTGTCAAAGTTCCTGAAGGATCAGCAGGTGGGTGCTTGTTATGTTTCACGCTTTGTTTGTGAAATGACTGGGTTCTGTCTCTCTCAAATGATGTTTTACTCATATGCCTGAGAATTTGTAGCACTGCTTACCCCTTTTTAATGTTCACATAGCAAGAACTATAATGCATTTGTTCCTGCTCATGCACATGTTGTTGAGTATGAAAGACCAATGATAGCAACGATCAGGCCTGAAAGTCATTAATCTGGTTTAGAAATAGGAAAAAATAAATGAGCAAAAAACTAATTTTCCATGGTGAAAATAAAAATGTATTTTTGAAAATAGCTTTTGCATTTTATATATCATCATATTTTGATGCCAGAAAAGAATGCTTGATCAAGATGATTCATTCCCAGTGTGGTAAAGATCATTCATTTCTTGCTTTAAAATGATATCATAACATTTCCAGATACAGTGGTTTTGTACTCTGCCTTTCAGTGCTACCACACTCAATAAAAAATGCCTAAGCATCACTTCTAACTACTAATTTCAAAGTGCTGAAAAGAGACTTTGTCTCTGATGATGTTCAGTATAGGCATTCAGTTACTTGGTATAATCAAGACAAAATGTCCAGTTAAAGAAAAGTCCATCAAAACAGGGCTGGATCACGACAAGGGATGGCAAATTCAGAAAGAGGCACTGCTGTTTCTCTGTCCCAGGGGAGTCACTGTTTCTCCACTCCTCTGAGAATCATTTGTTTCTCAGGTAAGAACCTGCCAAGCTCCTTACACTCTCAAGGGATTTTGGATGAGCAAGAGAGAAATACCTCTGTACTTCAGGCTGAATTGTAATTCAGGCTCCAACAGCTCCACCAGAGACCCATATTTTTCCTTCTGGCATAGCAGAAAGAAATACAAGCTCTGTACATGCCAATAGTCACCCTACCCACTCCACAAATAACAACAATTAAAACCAAAAACTGGAAAATGAAAACTAAGACATCCAGTAATGCCTTGAGATCTCTGGACATACAGGAGTTCTTAATAGAACTTCATTTGTTTTCAAACATGCTGCTATTATTATTGTCAATGTTTTAAAACATACACATCTGGAATAAAATTTTTTTGTATGATATGCACCCTTATTTCCACACAGTCATTTAGGAGAATACTCTAATTGCTATGTGTAAAAATGAATAAATTTATACTGTGTATAACATGGTATAAATTTTCTTTCATTATCAGCTGTAGATTTCAGTAAAAGTAGGTGAGAACCTGACTTAACCTTATTTTACAACGGAATTTGGAGATATTTTGAAAGCAATTACATAGGATAAGATTGTCTACAATTGCAGGGACTGGTTTCAATGACCTGAAAGATTCCTTCAGGTTTTTCATTCTATCCTATGTTCCTGGCCTAGAAAGACTGTGGTTGCATTTCCTCTGATGAAAGCTGTCCTTAAAAAGCTAACTAAGCCTTCCTGCAAAAGTCAGTCAGATCAAGCAGCTCAAAGTGGAATAGGAGCTTCTCAGCTGTGTGCCAGAAACAGAGCACTGAATACAGGGCACGACTGTCCCAGTGGGTTCAGTACAGGGTACAGTAGTCCAGTGGTTCCATCCTGCCATTCTCATTTATTCTGGACTGTTCTGCATTGCTCAGTGTCACTCAGAGCAGCTCTGGACACAGGTCCTCTTCTCAGCACATTCCTCCCTTAAGGAAGCAAGGCATCAGATGGAAAATATTCCCCCTGAGTAACTATAGTCCAGATCTTAATTTCAATTGCATGAATGTCAGTATTTTGCATACTTATTGCAAGTGCTTTACTTGACAGGACACGGTATTTTAAAACTATTTTCTTGTAGAACTTTACAATTAAATATTCACTGTACACCACCTTCTGTAAATAAGTTGCATTATATTTCTGAGGTGGGTTAGCACATGGACACCCAGGTTTGCTGCTTGCCCAAGATCTCAGGGCGCAAAGGCAGCAACCCTGGCCACAGTGTTACACAGGTCCCCCCGACCTTTCCTATTGTATTTATAAACACATAATAAATACAAACAGTGGCGGAGGGCAGCGTTAGACGAGATATTAGGGAGAAGTTCTTTGCTCAGAGGGTGCTGAGGTACCAGAACAGGTTGCCCAGAGTAGTTGTGGATGTCCCATCCCTGGAAATGTCCAACGCCAGGCAGGATGTGGCCCTGAGCAACCTGGGATAGTGGAAGGTGTCCCTGCCCATCGCGGGGAGGCTGGAACGGGATGGGCTTATTAATGTCCCTTCCAACCCAACCATTCTGTGAGTGATGACACTCAGCGAGTGAGGGATCCACGAGCCCGCCCAGGGCTGCGATCGCTTTCGCAGATCAGGAACTGTACCCGCCTTTCTCTCCGGGGGTGTCACGGGCGGCCACAGCTCCCGCTCCCGGCTGTTCCCGGCGCTCCCACTCCCACTCCTGTTCCCGGCTGCCCTCGGCGCTCCCGTTCCCGGCTGTTCTCGGCTGTTCCCAGCGCCCCCGTTCCCGGTTGTTCCCGACTGCCCCCGGCGCTCCCTGTTCCCGTTCCCGGCTGTTCCCAGCGCTCCCGTTCCCGGTTGTTCCCGGCAGTTCCCGGCGCTCCCGCCCCGGTTGCCGCCAGCAGCGCCGTTGCCAGGGCGCGCGGGTGCTGCCGGGAGCTGTAGTCCTGCGGTCCGCCCGCCTGGGCGCTGCGACACGGCGGGGCGGGGGCCGCGGAACTACCCGCGCCGGGAAGCAACGTGGCGGCCGTTGTTTGCCGCCGTTGCCAGGCGGCTCGTTCTGCGCCCTCCCCGGTGTTTGCGCTCACCGGCAGGCAGCGCTCGGTCACTCTCCGGTTTGCCGGGGCGCAGGCAGAGCCTGCTATTCCCGGCAGCGGCACAAGCAGTTCCTTGTAGAAGACTACAAGCCCCGCCATGCCCCGCGCCGCGCGTTATGCAAATGATCGGCTGTGGTGGGCGGGGCTGCTCCGAGGGGCCGCCCCCGACTGGGCGGGGCTTGGCGGGGGCGGGGCCGCGCGTGCGCGGCGGGGGCGGCGCTGTCTCCGGCCGCGCAATGTTTTGGGGGCGGTCGGGGCGGCGCGGGGCGCGCGGAGCCGCCGCTCGGTGCCTGCGCTGAGCGAGGGAGCAGCGGGGACAGCCCCGGGGACCGCCCGCAGGGAGCGGCGCAGACCGCCCGGAGGGACCGCCCGCCGCAGCTCCCCGCTCAGCCGCAGCGCTCGCCCCGGTCCCCCGAGCGGCGCGGCAGGGCGGGCAGGCGGCAGCCCCCGCGGCGGCAGCGGAGCGGTGTCAGCGGCCGCGGGGATGATGAACAGGTTCAGAAAGTGGCTCTACAAACCCAAGGCAAGTTGCGCGCAGGAGCCGCCGCCGCCCGGCGCGTTTCCCCGGGTCACCCCCGCGGGTCCCGCAGCGGAGCAGCCGCCGGAGGTGCCGCGCGGAGCCCGGACGGTCCCGCCGGGCGGTGCCGGCGCTGCGGGAGCGGCTCCCCCGCTGCGGCGCGGGATGACAAAGCACAGCGGCGGCCGCGGAGCGGGGCGGCCCGGCGGGCTCGGGGCTCTGCCCGCTGCCGGGGGGCTCTGCCGCTCCCGGGGGCTCTGCCCGGCTGCGCTCCGGGTGTTCGGCGGGAGCCGCACCGGGGACGGGCAGCAGCTCCCGCGGCGCTCCTAGCGCTGTCCGGGTGCGGCCTAGAACTTTTTAAGTTAAAAAGATTTATTGAACGGTGCTCTTTCAGGTGTGTTATTTTCTGCCCTTCTCGCTTTTGAAATTCTTGGAAGGAATCCAAGAATCGCAGTTTGCTTTGTAATGAAATTACCATCTTCTGGCACGAGTTAAATAACAACTGTCTGGAGAGTGATCTTGTCTCGCGTGTGATGTTGGGGTTGTAAATGAAGGGCATTGCTGGTTTTGGGCATCTACAGCATCCTTTTCTTGTCCACCCATCACAGCAGTCAATATAGTTATTCAGTTTATGAAGTATTTGATCTAATTTTTGTCCCTGTTTGTCACTATCACCCATTTTTTTCTTAAGCTTTATTTTCAGTGATAGTGTTAAGTCTCGGTTTTTAAACCTTCCATGTAGTCGGTTTATTTGGCTGAACCGCAGACAGTGTGTTGCGGTTTAAAAAAAAAAAAAGTCGAGGTGATACTGCAGAATAAAAGTTCGTATTATGGTGGCTTTATGGGTTTGTATGTAATCGTAATTCTGAGTACTGCTGAAGAACACGTACTTGTCTGATATTGCTGCTAGTAGCTGAAAGGAAAATACTGTAAAGATGCAGTAACTGAAAATACAGTAACAAATTATAGCTGGCTTTCAGTAAACTTTTTTATTTGTTTTTGTTTTATACCAGGGAAAAACTAATAGAGGAGCAGTTAATGAACTGAAAGAAATATTGACATTCTTAAAGGCAGAAGAAATCATTGGAAATATCCCTTTTTTAAACTAAAACTCATTAAATGTCATGTTATTTTTCTTTCTAATGAAGATTTCATCTTTTTGTGATAAAATGTACTTATTAATACGCTGTCTCTTGTGTGGTGCACGTTCAGCATTCAGGGTCTGTATCAAACAGTGTATGCTCATAGTCTGTGTGACTTCTCTGTGGTGAAGGAATTTTTCAAGCCTGTTGCATGACACTGGACCTCACAGATCAGTAACATCTATTGCTGTTTAGTTTAAAGGCAGCACCACGTCCTTTTTGTTGTATATTTATGCTTTTGTTGCCGACAGGTTTTATTAGTTTAAGTAGCATCCTACATAATTTTTGTTCTGGTACTAAAAACGGGCTGCTGGTGAACTGCAGTGGCTTCAGAAACAAGGATTTTTCCTGGTTCTCCTGCGGGATCGGTGTGGGTGGTGTCACGGAATGCGCCAAAGTTTGAACAGCAGGTCTTTGAAGGAGCTCAAGTTTGGAGTCTGTACCTTTCCTCGTTATGCTACTTGCTTTTGTTCCACATCCAGGAATCCGCAGGATTAGGTCAGTGGTTTCCAGAGTCAGTTTTGAATATAATGCATTCTGAAGATGACTTTCCTGAGTTTTTGTTCTGGAGGGGGTTATCACCGCTGGTGACTTATGGTACTTAAAATCCTCTGTCCTGCAGGTGCCAGATACATTATATCAGTTGGATTTTGCTACTTCCAGTGATGGGGAATGCTGCTTCTGAAATATTCCAGATCCTGCTGTGATACAATAGCACTTGTGCATGGCAGCAGGTTTTGGTGGCACTGGGTGTCTGGCCTACACCTTTGATGGTCATTCAGAGATACTTTTGAAGGCAGTGGGGGATGACATCAGAGTGCAGCAAATTCACAGTACAGCCTGCTCAGAAACCTGAATATGTGGTTTAGCTTAATCCCAAGGGAACTGTTTCATAATTCATCCCCCAAAAAACCCAACCCCAAAATATGTAAATTAATTCAGTTTAATCTTTGTAAGTGGCAGAGACGGGGAACTGGAATAGAACAGATAGTGCATAACAAGATGGAATCACAAAACTCTCAGGATAATCATCAGTTACTGTAAGATGCAGGGACCTGCATCGAAGCAGGGATATTTACTTGGTAACTGCTGCATCTGTTTGAACATACCAAGAATGGCAGCGAAAATGTGGGTGTAGGAAGTGGAAAGTCTTGACTAATGTTGGGAGAGTGTCATGGAACAGCGTGGCTCTCCCAGATCCCGGTGCATCAGTGCTCTTCCTGGCCAGCTCTGTTCTTCAGGTATGCTGATATGCCAGATTTTAATAAACCGGATCAAATGCCAGGGGTAGAGGTAACCAGAGAATGAAATAAATAGCTGAGACATGATCTGTCGAGTTGGTAGGAATCAGACTTTTAACTGATGTGTTGGAGACAGAGCAGAGATGAGATTTTGTTTCCAGCCTCCTGTACCACATCGATTGTTGTTTAATTTTTAAAATGTTCTCTGCAAGATGTGTTTTGCTTTTGGGGATTAAGGATGCAACGCGTGTGAAGCTCTCGGAGGGAGGCTGGGGTTTGCTTTTGAACGAGGAGGAAATGGGTGATTGGAGCAATGGTGGTGTTGGATTGCAGTACATTGGGGAACAACCCTTGCTCTGTATGACCTCCCCGGACACACTGCAGGCTTCCCAGGCATTGCCACCTTCCTGAGACAGAGAGTGATCCCTTCCAAATCAAAATACTTGTCTGTATGCACACATATAGCAGAAATATTTCCTGTCAGTTCAGGGAATTTCTTATCTTGTACCGTGGAGCGTTCCACAGGTGTCCGGTCAGAACACGCTCCCAGGCAGATCTGAGCGGCCAGGAAAAATACCATACTGGGCTGGTTTTGCAGAGTTTTGAAATGCATTTGATATCCAAAGAATTCAGAATAATTTCTGTGAATGTTGCTGCTTAAATCTGGAGACTAGCTTGGAAAATGCGTGGGTAACCAGCACACAGGGGTACCTGCTTTGAATTGAGCTCATGTTTATTGATATTTTGAAAGAGCTGTTTAGTGTTTGACGGAGAAAAAAAATGTCTATGTCTGTCTCTAACCACAACTTGAATATGTTTTTAATCTGCTTAGCATAACAAACTGAAGCATCTTCAGTGTATGTGTATTTTTCACAGTTTTATCTTTTTTAAAAAATACTGCTTGGTTTATGTTTACTTCTTTGAATACATTTTTACCTGGGGGACAAAAGCCAGGGATTTATTTTTTATGAGACCTTACCTTCCTTTTTTGCTATTTCCGTTGTGCACTCACTAACCTGTTTATTTGCTCCTAATTTCTTTCACATGGTAAATGTAAACTTCTAGCAGTAAATGATGAAGAATTTCTTGCGTTCCTGTAATTCACTCAAAATTCACAGCTCTTGGTAGTAAAGATACTGCTTTGTGAATGCCTTGCCCCGGTTAAAGGTGCTCCCAAGGCTTGCATGAAGCCTGGAGGTTCTGTAGGTGTGTTTTTTAACACACCTCTAAGACTGACCGAAGTGCAGCTGTGCCCCCAGCACCTGTTTTAAATAACAGTCGTCCTACCATGGAGATGTGAAGAAAGGTTTGAGGAAATGGTCCCAACCTGTAGCTGGCAGTGAACACTTAGTGCCAAGTGGGTGCTCAGCAGGGCTGTTTCTTTCACACCCTTCAGAGGCTGTGCATCTTCTCCCCCAGTGCTTGAAGTGCTCTGAGAGTTGTAGTTGTTTTCTTCCTGGGCGTTTGTTTTGGTTTTTGTTAAGTCTGATGGTTGCTTTCTGCAGCTGGATTAGCAGGTACATCTTCAATGCAAGAGCTTCTTGCTGCCTCCTCATCTGGATCTCGATGGTGCTCTGTGATCAGAAATAGCATTTCAGGGTAAGTGGAATGGCAGGTTCTTGGAGAAGGCTTGTTTGTGCATAGAGGCTTTTTTAAGGATCTTCTTGGCTACATTTATATGAAAGTAAGGCATAGCTAGTAATAATCGTTGCTAAAGGACTTAGAACAACAGATAGGTGTGCTAATTTTAAAAGAAGGCTTAAAACGATAGTAAGGGGGTATCTTGGAAGATCTCATGCAAGTAAAATGAAGAAAGCATGTCTAGGGCATCAAGAGCAATCACCTAAAGTAAAAAAGTGAGAGCCAGGGGCAAACGGCAAAAACAATCAGATATCCCTTTGCACAAGCAGGAGTATTAGAAAAAGAAGTAAAAGAATTCCTAGGTGACTGTTGAACATTAAAAGCTGCACATAAGGTAATCCTTCACAGCAGTGTTGTCAGGGTTGCTTAATGGCAGAGCTGACTCCAAGAGGTAAAAGATGGGAAATACAATAGGAAATAGTCAAAACTGATTTTTTTTTTTCTTTTTACAGTAAGAGAAGAAATGTGTTGGTAGGATTTTTTTGTAGGAAAAGTTTCTAAGTAGAAAAAGATTGAGATCTTTAAAGATGAACAGAAGTTTGAACTTTAGAAGAGTGGAAGATAGTAAAAAATTACACAGTCAACTGTGCTTAACATACTGCAAAAAGCATTTTTAAAACTGGGTCAGTAGAATGAGATGCAGGAAGAGAGAGAATTATTTTAAGCAGTGTTTTGGTGGATGGAAACAGTCAGAAGTAAAAAAAATGATGAATGTTCTGGAATAGCCAAGCAACTCTTGATACTGGTTTTGGGAGTGGATGAAAAAGGAAGGGTGATTTTCCAATGATAGATGGAAAGCAGGTAACTTCTTAATTTAGGTATGATTTCCAAATCATAAAAGTGAAGTGTTGCTCTTCACAGAAGAGAACTAGAGAGAGTTTAGTCTGGGGAAAAATGTTTTAGAATGAAGAGTGAAAGAAGAGGTAAATACTATTTATAACTCAGAGTTTCATTTGACTGGTGCCATGCAGTATTCAAAGCCTTTGGGCACAGCAGTTTGGGAACAAAATTTATTATTTAATGCAATATTTATATTAACAACTAATGACTTTAGAAGACAGAAGATCGAGGAGTTTTTCTTACTTGGGAAACAGCTGTTACTGGGTGTTTGAAAAGGCACTGTTTTAATGATCAGCTCTTTGATCTCTGTTATCTGCCTAATTATTCTTGTTACCCCTCTCTGATCAGAGGCTGCAGCTATTTAACTACATTAATCAGTATTATTGATAACAATCCTGAGGAAGGCAACTTATAAATCATCATGCATTATTCAGAGTTTGCATACTGAATTGCTTCATTTTAGAAGCACCATCTAGTGGTTTGAACACAAGTGTGGGAACTAATAATTCTTTGTTAATTTAGCATTGCAGCTAAATGAAGCCAATTACCTGCAGTCATGTTGCTTATTAGCCTTGGTTTTACCTGTGTCTGAAGGGGGAAGTAGGTAACTATTGAAGTTTTATATTAAGAAAATTCCTTGGCTGGTTTTAGTTAATCTGATGTGCAATACATACACACCTGGCAAAATTGTTTTTCATGTGATTGCTGTGAGCAGAATCATTGCATATCAGAGCAAAGGTCCATCGAGCCTGGTGTGATGTCTGGTCTTTACCGCTTTCTCTCTCCTGTAACAGATTTCTAGGGAAAAAAGATGAGATTAATAGAAACTGGTATTTCCCTGGGCTTTTTTAAAAAACTTAGGGTAGTCTGCAGCATAGAAGTTGGCTCAGCTACAGATTGTGCCCTTATAATTAAAAAGCCCTTGAAGATTTTTCCTTAAAATTACTAATAATTTTCTCTGTGCTTAAAGCTGAGTTGATCCCAGCGAGGTAGGTGTTTTCTTTAGAAACTTTTTCAAACAGCCGGTGGTGTGACCTGTTGTGTCCCTTGTCCTGCAGACCCTCTTCTGGTGTTTTCTCTTGGAAACTTGATTTGATGTTTAGATTCTATTCCTCTCCTCCCACAATGTGGTGGTACTTAACAGAATGTAGAAAAAATTGCTTCTTAAAGATTGCAATGTACTCCTAGGTTATTTTAGAGGAATGACAAAACAAAAAAACCCCACCAACAATATTCTCAGCTTTGGACCACGGAAGAATATTTTCTTACTGAAGTAACTGAAAAACAAACAGTGCAAATGCTGTTGATGTGCTTCATTTAACTGCTTTAATAGTTATGATGATCTACTTTCCTGGCAGTTGGGCTAGCAACATTGATTTAAATTAATTCAGTAAAACTATTTTTAAATAATGGTGTTAAATAAATGGTTGAAGGCTGTGTATGTTTCTTTGGCTCATTTTTGAAGACTGACCCACCTTCCTGGTGCTTGTGAAAGAGCAAGTTCCTCCAGCTTGGTCCTTTTACTGGAAGATGCTGCTAAACTGGATACTGTCTTACCTGTTCTCAGCTAAGTCTTTGTTTTTGTCTTGGAAGTACACGATATTCCAACTATTTATTGTATGTAAAATGACAAGCTGGGGAGTGTTGTTGTCACGCCCGTGTACCCCCTGCTTGCATTGGGGTGAGCTGCTGCCCTCCATGCCAGCTGAGGCTGTTGAATCCTGTAAATTGGAGCTCTCCCTAAGTCAGCTAAAGCAGAGCACTCAGCCTGTGTCTGGTGCACAGCTCAGTGTAATAGAATATGGTTTTCCTTTGAGGCAGTGTCAGCTGCCTGCTGTTTGAAAGCAGGTGAGTGACAAAGGCTGTGCTGCATTTTCTAGAAGTCTAGATTTAAGGATGTAGGAAAGAGTGAGGGTTTGGGGGAGGCAGAATGTTTGGACAACTTAAAGATGCAACATTCCTTTCTCAGAACACCTTGCTGCTGTAACTGGGAGGTCTTGCTCTAATTTACTCATTTTGGTTATGTGGGTCAGACTTTATTACATCCTGTCTGTGTATTTCTGTCCTACCCTGCAGGCTGTAGGAGCTTCCTTCTTGTCTCCCTGGTAGTCAATGACTTTTCTGTGTTACTTCCTCAAGCCTCTAGCCTGGCAGTTCCTCTTGATCTTTCTGATCCCATCGATGCTGGTTCTTGCACTGATTCATAGAATCATAGAATGGATTGGGTTGGAAAAGACCTCTGAGATCATCAAGTCCAACCCTTGGTCCAACTCCAGT
>JAWWEV010000134.1:64810277-64826052 GCA_035583235.1 Hafferia zeledoni
GATGGGGAATCCACCCCCTCTCTGGGCAGCCCATTCCAATGCCTGAGCACTCTCTCTGTAAAGAATTTTTTTCTGATCTCCAAGTTAAATTTCCCCTGGCAGAGCTTGAGCCCCTGCCCCCTTGTCCTATTGCTGAGTGCCTCTACATTGACTACGCTCCTCTCCCTGTACTGTTACCACTTTTGATAACGTTTAAGGATAAAATGCCCTGAAAGGCTGGTTGACAGGAACTGAATTCTGAAAGGCACCAGGACTGTGCCATGAGGCTGGAGAAGTGTGTAACAAACACTCTGCAGCAAGGAGAGTTGACCTCTGAGCACATCATGTAGGGACTGGCTCTGCTCTGCTCTTCTCTGTCCTGGTGGGCCATGAGCTGGTTCTCCTTCTCTCACAGGGTCTTTACTCACACTTGGGAGCCATTCAGAATGAATAATGTAAGAGAGGGCATCAAGTCAGTTCCAGGTACACCTCGCAGGATGAATGAATGTAAGGAGAGCAAATGGGTAAAAGGACACTGGGGAAGGCAGGTGAAGAAGATGGGGCTGACAAAAATACTTGGCATAGAAATGTAGGAAACATAGTTTGAAAGAAGAAAAAGGGAGGATGACTCTCCTACTCTTTCGAAATGCCTGCTCTTTATTTTGAAATGGAACACAGGTTAATTTAAATCGGAGTGGTGTTTATGCTGGAATGTGTTAATTCCTGCCATCGACTGGCCCTTTGATCTCTGGGAATTATAGGTGGTTGAAGCTAAACTAACCGGATGCTCAGGGTGTGCTGCATTTCTGCTTTGCATTCTTCTAATTCTCACCTTCCTTTGTAAACCTTTTAATGTAGGAAACATTTCCTGACATTCTGAAGGTCATCAGATGTTCGGTTTATTCACGTTATTGTTTCCTGCCATGAAAGGAGCTTACCATGAAAGGGGGGTCTTGTGTGTTTGTCTATAGGTGGCTTCTGGATGTTTGCCGTCTAATAAACTTCTTTAGGAACTGTATGAGCTCTCATATGAATGTCTCTTTCTCTAATTCTGCTTTTGTAAGCACCAATCTACAGGCAGAAATTTCCCCTTGCTGTCTTGGTCCAGTTTGTGTGCTCTTACCATGCAAATGTGAGCACATCTGCATTCTTCTTATAAACCCCTCCAAACTGTCTCAAAGCACTGTCTGCTCTTCATTTATTCTCAAGATTTATTTATATATATGAGTACCTGCATTGCTAAACGTTTAACTTCTTTTTTTTTAAGTATTTTTTTACAAAGCTGGACCAGTGTACCTGATCTAGTCAACGACCTTATAAAAGTACCTTGATGCAATAGAAATCATGTCTTTTATGGTGCAACATGGATGGAAACCCTTGTAGAATAAGGAAGAGTTGTTACATGATATAAGGAGTAGGCAAAAACCTAAAGGGCCTTCAAATCTCATCTGGAACCCGTGATTTATTTTTCTTTGTATTTTAAGGAATCTTGCAGGTCCTCACTGAGGTGGAACAGATGAAGTGGGAATGGTAGCCAGGCTTTTCTGTGTCCCTCAGTGATGAGTGGTGTGTGTTCATCCTGGAACACGATGGGTGGTGGTTACATGAGTGTAGGTCCCGTAAGGACATGTGGTGCCATGGGTGAAACACACTGTTCTTGCAAGTGTACACACAGGCCCTGTTGTGCGGCTGTAAAAACAGCAGGTTTGCACTGATTTTTCTGTTTCCATTTCATACTGATATTCCTGGTGGTGAGTTTGGCCAGATCTGGAGGTTTGTTTTGAGGACTGTAGGTAGCAGTGGGTTCTTTGGAGGAACAATCTTCCTGTGCACTGCACAGTTATCTGAGGGGACTTTGTGTAAAGTTGAGCATAAGAAAGTTATGTCATGATCAGCAGCAAAGAGTTGGAAATTAGACAGGGGATGTGCCTTCTGTGAAAAAGTGCATATTGTGTATTGACAGGTTCTCACTGTGTAATTGTTAATTTGGCTAATGTTTTCATTATATTGAAGTGATTATTGAGCATTTTTTGAGAGTTGATGTGTTCTTGTTGGGGAATCTGGTTTCAGGTATTGTGGTAGTAGTTTGGAGTTATTTTATGAAAGGACATTTTTTTGTTTTAGTTTTATTGGATTTTGATCATTTCTTTGCTAATGGTTTTGTTCAAGCAGTTGACTGAGTGTATTTGAGGAAGAAATATCTGCAGCAAATACTCTGATTTTCAAGAATAATTTTTAATTTTGTGGTAGGTTTTTTTTTTATTTCTTTTAAAAAATTTTTTTCTTACACTATATCATATCTCTGTGTCCAAAAGTTTTGTTCACTGCTTGCAATGCCTTCTGTTTCCCTAAACATTACTTCCACTAGATTTTTTGGTTGAGTTTTGTACATAATTGCAGACTGGCTACAAATTTTTTTTCCCTCTAGATTTCAGTCAAGGTACTTGACAAATACTAGACCTGATAGTAGTGGTGACAGTAGAAAGACAAGGACTGAAGTAGAAAGGCAATAGGGTTTTTTTTTCTCCTCACTTCTCTCACTAGAAGAGACAAACAAGCATTTATCTTTTTGTTTTAGAACCTGTATTCCATTGAAACTTTAATTTTTTTATCTAGCTTTTTTAGAGTTGTATTTTCTCAATCACACCATTTTCTTTGACAATTAGTTTATTTAGAGAAGCCTTAACCTTACATTGTAACTGTTTTTTGGTTCATTTCTTCTTTTCTTACTGTATTTTGAGAGTAACTATTTGGCACTTTTGTAGTGAACAGTTCTGTGTATAGTTATTAACAAGAAATAAGTAAGTTAATTTTAAAATAACTCTTGCATCTGAACTTTAAAGTATTTTTAGATTTAGAACTGGGATGCAACTTTTTAAAAAATGAACATGTCTTTTAAAAGTCATGACATGCTTTTCAGTATCAAAAAAATAAAACAGTGTTCTGTATTGGGAGTGTTCTGTTAATTTCTTGGTGTAATATATGTGTATATGTCATCTCCTGTTCTGATGTTAACAAATCAGAGTTGGTGAATTGACGGTGCCTGGTTGTTTGTTGCCTGCATGAAAACAAGTCTTTCATTACATCTGACTTGATCAGTGCATAATAAGCTTTTTGGTTATTTTAGAAAAAAATGTGATATAAATTCATACTATTTGCAAAATTAGAAACTGTGTAAGACTGTTATAAAGTGATGAGTGATCCTGAAGAGTTAATAGGTGACAACCCATTTCCTGGAAATGTTAGTTTTACTTTAAGAAAGGTATGCACAATTTTTGCTTAAGCACAAAGTCATTTGTTATCAGTCAGGTCAAGCAATGAAATGTTGTCAGGTTGGTTCCAGGTCTTTTTATAGTTATTTCTCTCTCTCTCTCTCTCTCTCTCTCTCTATATATATATATATATTTATATCTGCGTGCCTGCATGTTGTATGTGATCCAAAACCTGTGTATCATCTGTGCATCTTTGGAATACAAAGAGTCATTCTTCCTATCTTTGAGCTGGGGACTGAGGCATGAAGGTGAGATAACATTATTTGGTGCACTTAAATGTAAACCAATAGCCAAACTAAGCAGAAGAGCTCAATTTTGGGGTTTCTCAACCATTTTATTCATCATTTGCCTCTTCTTTCTATTGACTACTTTATATGAGATTATTTTTCCTTTTAGATTACCCTGCAATAACATTTTACAGCTGAAGCAATGGACCAGATTGTATGTACTTTGCTATTCAAAGATTGGAGTGCAACTTACTGTTGCCATATGTTTAGATTCAGTGTCCAGCTCTTGCTTACAAATGAGAACATATGGGAGATAGGTAATGGTGATTTTCAACTGTTAATTAGTCATATTTAAACCGATGCCTCACTAACCATCCCTCCAGTGAGTTCTGTCCTCATCTCCCCCTCGTGGTAAAATCACTGGTTTATGTTGACTTGCAAGACTTCTGAAGGGAAAAAAAATATTTCCTTCCACTGAAATGCTTCTCTAAGTTGGAAGAGGACAGTGTTTGCCAAGTTAATAGATGTCCCTGAGTCCTCAATGCAAAGTACAGAAAACCCCTTTCACCGAGGGGGGTGTTTTCCTTACAGGTGTTACATCTTGTTTGGTTTGTGTGAAATCAAGTTGCTGATGCGCCAAGTGCTGCATAGGAAAACAGGAATTAGAAATGCCTCTGAAATGCTGGCACTTGTGAGCTATATGGATTTTACAGTCCTAGGTAAAAATATCAATAATGACTAATTCTAACCTTTGAACCTGTTAATTGCAAGCTCTTGATAGGATGTGGGGTTTAGTTACCCTGTATCACAACCTGGGTACTTAAATCTGCTTCTGCATACTGTTTTGGATTCACTTCTTTTTACTGCTTGTTAGACAACTTTTCTATTGTAATGAACTAAACCTTCTGTAAAGTAAGATGTGGTCAAATGTATTAGTGCAGTAATGATCCCTTCAGAGCAAAGGGGCTTGTCTCCAGTTTTCAGGATATCTGACTCCTATCAAGAATCTTTGTGCACTCCCCTTGTGAATTTTAGGGGCAACACAAACTCCTTTGGTGGCAGTATGGTCTTCATATTACCTTGTACCAGCTCTGGAGTTGCATCTTCAGTGCCTTTAGTGCTTGTGCCTCATGTTCTATTCCTGATATAAATGCTGGTAAAATGACACCCTAACCCAAACTGCACCTACTCTATTGCTCTTGTGTTTGAAAGGTGGTAATTTCTGTAATGCAGAGGCCAGTCTGAAGCCCAGGTGAAGTTATGTGGGACTAAGAGCTCAACTTCTGATTCAATTCTTTAGCATGAAAGAGGCTCCCTCCAAGTTATTTTTAGGTGGCATTAAGGTTCAGACTGTGTATAAAATGTTAATGCAAGTAATCTTGCAGTGGCAGAGGCACAGATAGCGTGTGCTGGAAGCAGAGCTCTGCAGAAGCAGTGAGGCAAGACAGGGAGCTCTGTAAAGGGCAGGGGTTTCATTCTTGAACTATGTGCTGCTTTGAGTTAGCTGTTCTTACCTAAAAGAACTGTGAAGGTATTTGGTTAATGCTCTGTTTTGTGTTTGCCATATCTGTTCTCTGTTTCAAGGTCCACGTATGAATTGAAAAACTTAGAACTTGCTAACTGGAGCTTGGAATCAGTAGAGGGAAAGATCAGCTAAGTTTACTATTTCAACATTAAAAAAATGTAATTTAAAATCCTTTAAAAGCATATTCTTTATTTAATTTTCATCAGCTGGCTTGGAGTTATTATATTGAAATTACAGTATTGTTGGATACTGTAATATTTTTCACTGTGTGCTTGTTGGAATGAGATTTAAAAAACTCTACGAAAGAGGAGAACAGAAATCCTTCTTAAATTTAATATTAGCCAGAAGAAAGAGGGTTTTTTTTGTTCTGTTGGTTTTTATTTTTTTTTAATTGTTCTGCACTTTGCCTACTTTGAAAGCTAGCAAATAAAAGTTCTGCACAGTTAAACAGAAAACTGAGATCTGGGGGACACAAGTAGAGGTAGTTTGACTTTCCAGATTCCTGCCCACACGTCTTGAGTAAAGCACCACCTGCACAAGTGGCTGTGCTGTGCACTGAGTGTCACCGCACCACTTCATAGAGGTGTTGAGTGGTTACAGAAGGAGCTGAGAGCTTTGCTGGTTTTGAGGAGCTACTCTTAAAGCAGCAGAAGCTGCTTCCAGGGAGGTTATTTGCTTGAGCATCTTGAAAGCAATATGGATGATACTACATAATGTGTTTCTGTATCTATGTGCCTCCTTTCCCCACTCCCGAGACCATTAGATCCATGTGGAGCAATTTGGTATTTCATATCTTATGTGCAGGAAAAAGGCAACATTATGGAGAAATGCTGCCTTCCTGATGTTATTCCCACTGGTAATGCCTTCTGTTGGAGGAGAGAAAAGAGTTGGTTTTTTCTTTTCTGTGATTCATATCACTTTTCTCTCAGGATAAAACAAAATGTCAGAGGAAGTCTATTCTTAACCTGCCTTCAAAATTATTTCCAAATTCTAATTACTTCTGAAAAATCAATGAGGGATTTGCTGAGGAATGTGGAGATTGAATAGAAACTATCTGTAAGCGGTGTTGGAGCACCCTCTGCAGCCTCATAATAATATTTAAATGAGCTTTGTACATTTTTGGTGCTACATTATTAGGATGAATATTCAAAAAGAAAAATTAAGTATATCCAGGTGCTTTATGCTGCTCTACTGACCCATCAAAGTACAATAGAAGATCTTCAGGGAAAATAATTAATTAGCATGTTGCTGACCTTTTTGTGTCTATTATCCTGTGGAAAAGAAAACTCTCAGCAGTTGCTGTAGGTTCACTGAAGTTCAGACTGAAAAGTAAAGAATAGCATGTCCAGTGGGAATGGTGTGAGAATTAGTTCTGTGTGATAGGCAAGTTATAAAGCTATTTAACAAACTGGAGAGAAAAGCTTAAGAGGTATTCTCTCTTGAACTGCCAGTTTTTACTGCCTTGTGATCTCAAGTTTCCGGGATTTGGTAACCTACAAGTCATTTGAGGGCTCTGTGTTCAGCAGCAGGGTAATCACTGGTGTCATGCTGGGATATTGGCTCAGGTCAGGCAGGAAAAGTGTGTGGCCAAACGTATTTGCAGTGCTGTGGGCTTTTTGCAAGCTTCTGGATTTCTTTCTTCTACTTTGCTGTTGAACAGCCTGACCCTCCTTAAATGGTGAGCCACTCCAGGTTGCAGAATAGTGTGTTGTAAGGCGTGTAAGACTACACAGTTGAGCCAGGAACAATGTGTGATTTGTTTTCTTAGGTAAGTGCTGTTCCTGATGTACAACAGAAATTTCATTTTTGTCTGTAATGTCCTGGGTCAATGACAGTGTGTGCACCAGGATCATGTCAAGCCTTCTTTGGGTTCTGTCAGTATGTTTAAAGGATTTGTTCAGAACATTATAGTGATAACTCATGACATCCAGTGGAGCACATGGGAGTTCTCTGCTATGTCTGTGCAGAATTGCCTGGCTTTGGGTGATAATAATACATCATATCTTTTGATACATGATAGATGGGTTTGTAGTTACGCATAATCGCAGAATTGTGGAGAGGGTGAGGTTGGAAGGAACCTGTTAAAATTGCCTAGTCTATCCCCCTCCATTTCTCAGGACCATGTCTAGTCAGGTTTTGAATGCCCTCAAGGATGGAGACTCCACAACCTCTCAGGGCAGCCTGTGCCAATGCTCAGTTGCCCTTAGAGTAAAATTGCTTTTCCTGATGTTCAGATGAAATTTCCTGTATTTCAGTTTGTATCTGGTACCTCTTTTTTTCCTCTGTGGGTATCACTATGAGAAGTCTAAGTCTTCTTTCCACCCTCCCATCAGTTATTTATGTACATTGATCATATCCACTCCAAGCATTCTCTTTTCCAGGCCGAACAGTTCCACCTCTGTCTGTCCCAGGATGACAAATGTTCCAATACCTGAATTATTAGTGGCCCTTTGGACTCTCTCCAGTGTGTTCATGAATTTCTTTTACTAGGAGGTGCAGAAGTGGCCCCAGCATTCCACATGTCTCCCTAGTCCTGGCTGGAAAGGCAGCCTTACCTCCACTGACCTGCTGGCAGTGCTTTACCTACTGCAGCCCAGGATGGTCTTGGCCCTCCGGTGCAAGGGCCCATTGCTGACCCCTTCTTCAGATTTGGTAAAAATGTTTTCACCATCTCTTTGGACAATCTACCTGCCTTTGTAAGTAATTCCCTTCTGACTCCCAGTGACAATCTGCACCGATCTGACAGCACTGTGATCACTTCTCACCCTCTGTCTCCTTCCCAGCTTTGGCTGTGGCATTTGTTGGAGCCTTTGCTGAGCTGACTCAGCCCAGAAGAACAGTTTGGAGGTTTGTAAGAAGAACTGAGTTGACCTCTTTTCCACTCTTCTTCCTGCCCCTTGGTAAGCTTCCCCCCCAGATTTGCTGATTAAATCAGTTTGACAGTGAGAAGCCAGATGAGCTGTTCATCCAAGAACTGAGTGGTGGCCAGCCAGGTATGCAGGAATGGGGGTGGAGGATTGAAAGAATTGAGATTAATCTTGGCAACAGGAACTCACTGAAGTTCATCAGTGAAATTGAATCTGTTGTAATATTGGGCAAATGAAGAACGTTTCCAAGCCAGTGGGTTCATGAACTTCTTACAAAGCACAATTAAAACCCCCACATTTTTCCATATTGAATGCGATTGCCTTTGGTCAAAGGCAGAAGTTGAACAAAGATCTGAGAGACAACCTAAATACACATGAACTAACTAAAACTATTGAACAAGGCAGTGAAATTAATATATTTCTTTTTATTTTTAAGAAATGACAGAAAATTAAAAAGCCAGTTGCTTTCTGCAGATCCTTTATTGAGGAAGGACAGGTTTTGACAGTTAACTTTTCATGTTCAGTGACTGATGCTTGGTTATTGGACCATACACCTTGTGAAAGGGTTGATTCTGTTTTGTTCTAAGTCTTCTTGCCAGGTTTATGTGTGGGTGCATAGTGTGGGTGTTTTTTTTATGATGAGCATAAGGAATCATTGGGTTTGGTGCGGAAAATTCATTTGGGAAAATAGCTTTTTTTTTTTTTTTAACAGAGAAGTTTTCACTCTGGATACTTTGAATATAGCTGCATTTGCTAATTTAGGTTTTGGTCTGCTTTGGCTTCTAAAATATTTATTTGAGGCATCCTAAAAGGTTTCCTTTTCATGAGAAGTTGGATAGGCTTTAGGCTATTTTTAGAAAAGTCTAAAGAAAATTTTCTCTGAAGAGCAAGTTGTGGCTTCCTTTCTGTAATGAAAGTAGCTGCAGTCCAGAATGGAGCTGTTTATTCCTATGTATTATTGTAGTAGAGGTTTCAGGAGGTACTAAGTTGATGGAGGAATGCAAGAATTGAGCCTTTTTGCAGGTGTTTCCTTCAGAGGTGTTGGCAGGTGAGGAGAGCCTGGGGTGGGGCTGCTGTCACCTCTGCCAGTCTGTTCCTGTCCCTGTGCTGCTGTCATGGAGCACACCTTGAGCAGCATTATTTTCTACAACCATAAAGCTTTACAACAAAGCTCTATTGACTTTTTCTGTCTTCCATTAGCAAACAGTCTGAGAGTATTTGCATTTATGTAGGCTTCCCAAGAGCTGCAGAGGGAGGAATATTACCTTCTTTTTCCAAGGGAAGAGGCATTGCCAAGCTATTCAAGGACTAACTTTAGCCTGCTGAAGCTTGTCTGCTTCCCACATCAAGGAAGTGAAAGACACTTCTGTGGGAGACAGTCTGTGGCATCTGTAGCTAGTTCTTAGTGTGACTTGCCACCTAGAAGAGCTCTTTTCTCTTATTCTGTCTCCTAAGCAAGACAAGACCCATTCCTGGAAGTTTAGCTTCTGTGAATACTCCTCATGGAATTCCTGAAGTGAGCTGCCTAGTCTGCTCTCAACATTTGAAGTAGCATTATTTTCTCTGTAAGAGGTACTTCTGGGTTTTGCAGATACAATAGTTATTTCCTTTAAGATTTTAGAGACATCAGAGAATGGAAATGAATCATAGCAATCAATTGTATGTTCCAGGAGTCCTCCAGTTTCTGACCTTTTCTAAAGTCATGTTCTTCTGTAAGAAAAAAACCCCCCACAAATAAGCCTAAAAGACATTAGAGGACATTCACAATACTGATTATGTTGTTTTAGTCTGTTTTTCTTTTTTGGCTTAGTCCTTTCCTCTCATGACAGCACTATCAGGTACCCTGAATCTTTGTTTTAAAAGTATAATGACTTCCAAGAATAAAAAGAGATGATTTGTAAGAAGAGCTTTTTAGTGAGATAGCCACAGCTTGGTTTGAGTGCTTTCATACAACTTTTGTAAATGGAATCTTTGTTGGTGCCAGAATGCTGCTGGTGGTAGCAACTGTCTCAAGGGGAAATCCAGTTATTGTTTCGGAAAATTCACCCTTTGTATGGCTGATTTTTTTGTTTAGGGACCAGAAAATACTGCATCTATTTTAAGGTAACTTGTTGGTTTAGTTGGATGGTTGAAAGCAAATAACTTTGCAGGATTAGAATGTTATTTTTTAATTTTGTATTGTAAAATAGTAAATTATTGTATTTTATTATTTTAATAATACTTAGCTGCAAAATAAATGCCAAATCATATTCTATTAGTAGATATTATTTTGCTGTTAATTTTGCCATATCTGCAGAGAAAGTTTGAGAAAGGATCCTTATCTTTGTTTTCTGTCTTTATGCATTTTTTTCTCGTCTGAACTACAAAATCACAGAGTGGCTGAGGTTGGAAGGGATCTCTGGTCCAACCCCATCTAGAGCCAGGTGACTGGAACTGTGTGCAGGTGGATTTTTTTAGCATCTCCAAGGAAAGAGGCTCCTCCACACCTCTTGGCAACCTGTGCCAGTACTCAGTTGCCCTCACAGTAGAAAAAGTGATCCCTGATTTTCAGAGGGAGCCTCCTGTGTTTCAGCTTGTGCCCATTACCTCTGATCCTGACACAGGGAGCCTCTGGAAAGAGCCTGGCTCTGTCTTCCATGCCCATTCGCGTCACAGATTAGTAGACATTGATGAAACCCCCTTATTTCTCATCCTCAGGCTGAATAGTCCCAGCTCTCTCAGCCTTTTCTCATAGGAGAGATGCTTTATCCTTTTGTTATCTTAAATGAAATAAAATTAAAAATGTTTGTGACAGATTCTTCTTAATACCAGAACTAGCCAAAATAGCTTTTTGAGAAGGATAGTCGGGGTTGTCAGGCCCCATTTATCATGATCTCGATTGTCATCTCCCAGCAGAGGAAAAGGATGCTGTAGTGTGGCTTACATTAGAGCCTGAATATTGAGTTGCTGGGGGCTAAAGTAGTTACTGGGATTTTCTTGGGCATCTCCTGGGGTTTCTAACCCTCAGCATCTTGATTTCCAATTGCCTGTGTTGGTTTGGCTAAATGTATTAGGGGTCTGCCAATCTATTGCACTGACGTTTTTCGTCATTGTCTGAGTAAATGGATGTCACATAAAAGGCACTTGTAGACATGGCCAGCTCAAGACTCCTGCACAATTTAGACCTGTTCCTAAAAGTAAAGGGACCTGAAATTGTGTTGATTTCAATATTTTACAGTACTTTGCATTCATGTATTTCATGTGTAAACCTTGAGGGTAAAAGAACTACCCTGGGGAATAATTCAGATTATGCAAAGGGCATCGATTAGCCCTTGTAGTATCCCCACTGTCTCACTCTTCTGGACATCACCAGTGTTTGAACTTTAACTGATATTTTTAGCAGCTTTTTCTAAAGAGTTGGTGATCTCAAGCAAAAAGTCTTGTGAGAATGGAACATTAAACTTGAGTTATAGCTGGAAGTAACAACATGGTAAGGCAGAGCCCTTGGTTTGCCATATGAAAGATGCAGATGTTTACCTCTTAGGTATGAATTCATCTGATTATAGGTACTAATCCTAAATTTGAATACCTGTAGGTGCTTCTTCGCTTCTGCTTTTCCCTTCAACAATTTAGGGTGAATGTAGTTCTGTTTATGCTTTAGGAATTTCTTTTATCTACCTTGGTCAGGAGTTTAATTTTCTCCGACGCTGCTTTAAAACGGATCTGCTCAGCTTTTCTTAATGAATTCAGTTTCTTTAGAAATCATGGCACTTCTTTCTTATAGCAGAACTAGATTTGCCCTCATTTAGCACTAGATTAACATTCAGTTGTGCTAAACAATTGGAAGAAAAGACATATTTATTCAGAATGTCCTGGTCTTCTTCCAAGTCAAAGGGAAGGCTTGTCACTCACTTGACTTGAAGGTAAAATTTCATACCCAGCTTTTGGAAGGGATTACCTGGGTAAGACTTTGCAACATAGGTTTCCCCCCTGCACCCCTACCAAACTTTCTCCAACGTGACTAGGAAAAGATCAGTGACAGAACAAATTATCTGAAAATGCAGTTACAGCAGTAAGTTAACTTTTCTTGGCTGTGGGTATAGACATGCCTAATTAATGTTTTATTTCTTATATATATTAAAATAAAAGGTAAAGTGTGATCTGTCTGCCCTGTGACTGAGATTTTGGTAGCTTATCTGTCCCTTATGTGGCACCCCTGCCACAGATCCTGGACAGGAGTATTTGGTGGAGTCAGTTGAAGTATTTTGCAGTTTGGCAATTTCATGGCATCAGGTAGAGTTGCTGTGATGTGCAGAAACAGCTTCAGTTATTGTCAAAGGTGTATTATAATCATTGCTCACATAAGTCACCTTAGGTAATTAGTAATTCTAGATTAGGTCATTAATTTATAAAATCACTTTGTACAAAAACTGAATAAACATCTTAAGTGGCGAGACGATGACTGTGTGTGTTGACACTGAACATGAAATACATCTGAACTAGTTCAGCAAGTATCAATACCTCTAATCAAATGTTGTTGTTGTCTCCTTGTCTGTAGTGTGTGCATTCTGAGCTGAAAAGGACTGTTGCCCATCACCAACTGTCTGAATAAATTTCTCAACAAAGAAACTTTGGTAACTTGTAAAACCAAACCATTGGAATATCTAACAACAGTTTCCTTACTTAATTTGCATGTTCTGCCTGTTAATACATAAATTGCAAAAATGCTTTCGAGTTACAACATGTCAGTTTTAGCGTGGATTTTCATTTGAATTATTGAAAGTAATTATACACCTTCAAACATGCACTTGAATGCAAGGGAACTGGGTAATTTTTGGAAACATAGCTGAAAATGTAATCTTAAACCACTTTTTCCAGTCTTACAATTTAGCATTTTAAGTGCAGGCTTTAGTAGACTTTAGAGATGTGTTTTAATACAAGTATAATGCAGCATGTAGAAACTTGAATGTCTCATTAGTATTTTAATAGCACAAGTCTCTTATTAGGCACTGTAAATCAACACAGAGTTTTAAAATAATAACCTCACTGAAAATCAGTCAGTTGTGTTTGGGGGTTGGTTTTTTAATTGTTTTTCTTTTATTTGAACTGTTTCCAGCAACTTGAGAAGTGATTCTTTGCTTGAAGTTGGTTTTGCTTGGAATCAGTACAGGCAGCAAAGACTGCAGGGAATTTGATCCAGGTTTCTGCTCTTGCTTTGAGGCTTTACCAAGTTTTTCCTATTTCTTGTTATAAATTTTAATGCTATTGATTTCCAGGTATAGAGAGTGTCATGGGTGAGAATTGCATAAACAGCATAACCTAACAACCTGTGTAATTCATTGCTTAACCAGTGTACAACAGAGCTGGGTAACTTAAGGTATGTAAATGTTTAAACTTCCCAGGAAACTGATTGCTACTAATATCTCCTGGAATTCTTCTTTTTCTTAAATGCTTGGCTGAGCAGCAGATGGAGATAAAGAGTACTCATAAATTTTGTCTTTTTTTCTAGGTTTTTTCCTGTCTGTTTCAATAAGCAGCACATATTTTTATAGCTGGTTAGGATCAAGGTCTTGATGCATGGGTAGTGTTAAAGGCCACCTGTTGGTAAGGTCGGTCTATGGGGAATGTATTTGTGTTACTTTCTCATCCTATACGATGACTTCTGTAATCAAATAAAAGAAACTAAAACATCAACACTCTATTGCCCTAAATTATACAGTAGCAATCTGTTTTCTCCCTTGTTGTTTTCCTTTGGAGAAACAGATTTGAAGTTTGTTGATACCTCCTGAGTCTTCAAAACCAAGATGTACAAAGCTTCATTATAGGCCTGGCTGGGCCTCCAAACCCAAAAACTTGCTGCCACTACAGATAATTAGGCAAGATCTCAGATTGCACCTTATTTTTTCACATTTCAGGGTCCACAGTATGCCTGGAATTTTCGAGCACACAGAGACTGCAAAACTTGCAGCAAATGTGATGGTAGATGATAAATGCATCAATCTAGTGGAAGTGATTTGGTCACAGAGAGGTGCACCATGTGAAGCACATGTACTGTGCAAAACTGCTAATGCTTGGTTGTGTCCACTGCATGACAATGCCTTTGCTGGAAGAAACACTCCTGTGTTGTTTAGAACATCTCTTGTTGAAATGTGCACTATTTTGTGCTGTTTACTGAGTGGTCTGTATTTGCTGCGGTACCTGCAGCTGGGCAATCCACCTGAAAACTCTCTGGAAATGCTACAGCTTTTCTGTATAAAATGTGGCTCTTAAAAGTTGCCACATAATCCCTAAATGCATTATTCTGATTTTGAAAGGATTTGTAGCTTCTTTTTAAAGGTAGAGTGACTTCAATATCAAGTCTTTTATGCCCATTGGTTTTCTTTAGCAAAGACCTAAAGCCAGTGTTTTGGCAGGGTTTAAAACAACTGAGTTGTACGTGGGACTGGAAACCAGAAATTCTTGGACACTGGAGTTGAGTTTTGAAACAGATTTTGCTGGTTGTAGACAGCTCACACAGAATCATTTAATTTTTGTATAGGGGTGATGATCCAGCCCTTGTTGGAAGATAGTTTGCTAAAACCTCTATCTAGATGAGTTGTTTGGACTTACCTTCTAAAAATCTCCGAGCAACATAAGCTCAGAAGTATGATCTACCTCTCCAAAATATGTACTAGTATTGTACGGCCAGACTTCACAAAGGAAGCTTTGGGCAGGGCTCTCCCCACGTGCCCTTCCAGCCTGTGCAGTGGAATTTTTAGGTGAGGCACAGCATGTGCAGAACTGGTCCCACCATTTAAGTCCCAAGGTCCATCTGCCACGGCCGAGTGAGCTTGGACAGTGACAGGGAAGTCCTCGGGACTGTCACAGCACCCGGTACTGACCGGGGCTGACCCTGCTGAGCATCCGAGATGTGACGGGATGGGATGGCAGGGAGGCTTGAACTGCCAGGGGACGGTCCCACTGAGACTGGAACTCGGGTCCTTGGGATTCAGAGTCCAGAGTGCTCTCCTTTACACCACGGGACTGCCTCTATATGTACTAGTGAATAGAGGATAAAATTGATATGAACATTTTCCGCAGAATAGGTTTCAGTAGAGAAAAAGCAAGTAAGAATTTTGTTGAGATATGTGGGCACAATTTTTATTTTTGATAAAAAATGATGCTTTTTGACTTTTTTTTTTAATTCCCTGTCCTTTGTGGCCAGCACTAGTGCTGGCACTGCTGCCATCAGTGACGAGCAATGAGCACACGATGCCACTGACCAATGAGACCCAAGCCTTGCAGGAACACACAATCATTCATTTGCAGTAACTGTGACCTGTCATTTTCATGGTGTGAAGAGAATCTTTTGCCTTGTCCAACAGTAGCTTAAAGGCTTGTTTTGGGTTTGCATGGTGAGGTTTTGGTAGTGGAGGGGGGGCTAAGGGGGTGGCTTCTGTGCAAAGCTGCCAGAAGCTTCCCTGCTGTCTGACAGAGCCAACCCCAGCCTGCTCCAGGATGTTCCTGCAGCTGGCCAAGGCTGAGCTCATCAATGGCAGTGGTAATGCCTCTGGGATAATGTGCTTAAGAAAGGGGGAAAGTTGCTGTGCAACAGCAGCAGGAACTGTAGGGAGAAGTGAGAATACATGAGAGAAACAACTCTGCAGGCACCAAGGTCAGTGAGGAAAAGGAGGGAAGAGGTGCCCCTGCAACCCCTGGTAAAGACCATGGTGGGGCAGCTGTCCCTCTGCAGCTCTTGGAGGTTTTACCAAAGAATTTACCTAAGAAATTATAAATTAAGTTAGTAGTACCACATAGTTCTACACTAGGTTTTCTGAAACGGTGTAACTTTTAAAGAAGTGTGGTAAGGTGTCTTGGTTTGAGGGGAAAAACCAAGATGTTTACTCACAAGAGGAGGAGGGGGCTTCCTCCTTAATAATCACGCCA
>JAWWEV010000134.1:64826152-64852610 GCA_035583235.1 Hafferia zeledoni
ACCCCCTTTGTTAACTGCTGGCCTTGGCTGTTAATGGCAGGGCAGAGAATTTACATAATAATTCCAAACTACAACATAAGGTAAATTCTGTAATTTGGAATTTTGAATCCATAATATGCTAGCTGTATGTAGTTTGTTTAAATCAGAACAAACTGAAGAAGCCATGTGTACAAGCACCAAATTCTGCCTGCTGATGGACTCTAGAGTGAGGTCTGCTCCTAGAGCTTTGGTGGATATTATTGCAAGTCTGTTCAGTAGCAATCTCTCAGATCTCTTCTTGTGCACCAAGGACCTTGAATTCAGTGCTTTGTATGACACGGGGCATTTTAGGTGATGAGAAATGGCACTGCTGAATTGCTGCACTGAAATGAGTCGTGCCCATCTTGCTGAGTGGGGTCCAGAGCTGGGTCACGCCGTCCCAACCACTTGCCTGGTGGTTCAGCAGTGCTTCCCAGTGGAAGGGAGCTGAACTCCCGGGTCAGCAGGTTCCAGTTCAGGATGGTATGTTGGCTGATGCTCATGAGGTTGTTCAGGACAGGGGCTGAGTAGGTGTTTCTGCTGTGTGGGTAAGTGTTGCAGGGTTACAAACTCCAGGGTTTTTATCTTCAGTCATACTTAGAATTTCTGTTCCTTAGGCAGTATCAGGGTCTTAAGTTCATCCCATCTATTTAACCTTATTGTATTTTTATCTTCCCTGCACCTCACATCGCCCTAGTGATGTTGCAATTGAACTGTGCAGGAACTGAACTTGCAGAGCAAAAAAAGGGGTGAGGGTTGAGGAAGAAACCAAGCGAGAAAACAGTGAGCAGGAATGTTCCTTAACCCGTTACTAATTTCAAACTTATAAATTCACATTATAATGCAGAGAGGCATGATAGGCATCTCAGCTAGATTTCTACCTGTGTTCTGGTTAAAATACAAGATTATAATATCTGCATAAGTTAAACAAGCAAACAAACAGAAAAGATCTCGCCAAAAAAACCCCACCCCCAAAAAATTTTACTGCTAAAAATGTGGGGATCTCCTTGTAAAATTTTCTGCAGTCAACATACTGAAAAGTATTTGAGTAGTTATATTTACTACCATTCACAACGATTTTATATGTATTCATAACTTGTTATTTTTATGGAGTTATTTTTGCATAACTGGTGGCATACTTTGTTCATAAGGTGCTAATACTGTTGTCAAAGCTCAGCTTTGATGGCTTTTCACTGGTTTTGGCTAAATTGCAGTAGAAGCTTGAATGTGAAATGCAATAATATTTGACCAAATTAAATTATCAACACTAGCTAAAAACACTGTATTTCATCAGAAAACGGCAGGATTTTTCATAGCCTAGAATTTCACATGGCATTCATGATGGCCTTACCAGAAAGCATGTGAAAACAACTGAGAAATGTAATGGCTTAATATGCAAAATAGGCTAAATAATAAAGCTGTTTCTACAGTGTCCAGCACTATTGGTATTTATCAGAGATGATCCAAAATATGTAGGTGATATTTTTAGCTTTTGTTTCAGTGATAAAAGGCAAGACCTTTTTAGATTGTGATCTTGGAAATCATAAGAGGAATGGTGACATTTTGCCAGTTGGAGGTATTCCTGTTAAAGGAGGAGAAAGATCAAGATGTGGTAGAAGATATCTTTAGGTATTAGTACTGCTACTATATACTTCTGAAATTATTCGTGGTGGAAAATAAATTCAGGCAGTTTTAAGCACCTCAACAGAGCTGCCTTTCTGTTCTGGGTCACTACATGTGGAGGTGCACTTTGTGTACACTGATCCTTCTCATGGCAAATGGCAACAAAAATATTTCTCTAGGAAAGGAAATGCCATTGTTTTCTGTTGAGATTTCCTAGCAGACCACTGTCTCTTGTACTGTATCATCCAGTTCTAGGGGCTCAGGATGGTCCGTGGCATTGTCTGCTTTGCACTGGCAGGGCTGTTTCTCTTGGTCTGGGCATCCTTCCACTTTCTTATTGTTTGGAAATAACCATCCCAATTGTTGCCCTTCTCTTGTGACTTCCTTGGGTCTATTTGTTTATAGACTTACATGTGCATCTCTAGAGGTGCACACATTTATCTGTAGCCATAGATTGACTGTATTGTAGGGTAAATATTAAAGTGATATTTAGAAGTTGTGGTGTGTTCTTGAGTGGACTGTCTGCTTGGGAGATTTTTCCAAACCTAGCTGGACTGTTATCACCAGTGGCTTCTTAGTGTGTGTACAGCACACATGGGAAGAGTGTCCAAGTGCTTGCAACAGGATGAGAAAGAATTTCCTATGGATGAAGCTGCCACCAGCCCAGAAGGAATTACTGAAAAGAATAATTTCCATTTCTTTTTTTTTTTTTTTTTTTCTGTTCAAATGCAAGGATTACCCCTCTTGTGATTTTTCAGGGCCAGGTAATACCAACTGGCTGTTGCACATCACAAAGTGTCCAGCAATTCCAGTGACAGTGAAGTTACTCAGCTGAACTGCCTTCTGTTGAGTGAATCCTCTCACCTCGGATGGGCTGACTTCTGCCACTGGCAGAGAGTACACTGAGCTTTCAACCACACCCCCCTTTTGTTACAGATCATGAAACCACACAATCGCACCACAAATTCACTGTAAAAAGCCTGCAAAAGGAATTAACAAAGATACAACATTAACATTTCACTAGTGACTGTATTTTTCTAAACTTTTTTTTTAATGCTTAAAAAAAATAACAGGTCTGCAAATATTTGCATTTTGACCTACTGGAGATGCATGTATTGTTTAGAAGCTTTAATTTCTGCTTGTGGAGCTTGTGTTCTACTGACTGTCAAAGTTTCAGTTTGCTGTTGGGAACCAAGGATGCTTCATTAGAAGCAAGACAGGAGAAACCACTTTAGGGTTTATTCGTGACTTAAAAGAATGTGGCTTGTGGTGGTGTGTTGGAGGCTTTGAAGTGGTGACTCATATTGTGCATCATCAGGATCAGGAAAGAGTGCTTTATATAACATTGATTTTTGTATCTTGGTTAAAAATTTCAGACAAGTAGACTACATTTAGAAACAGTGACTGTGATGTTGGAAGAAACACCACGTTGGAAGTTTGAATGATGCGCATTACGAGTAACCTGAATAATCAGCTTTGCAGGAGGACGGATGGGAATTTAATGTATTTATTCCAGCTTTGGCTATTATAAGCAATTTGTACTTTCATGATTATTGTAATTTCGGAATGGTTTAAGTACAAAATTATGATCTGTGAGATTATTTGTTGTGTTAGATTCTGTATTAGATTTATCATGACTGTTACAGTGTCCACCTTTTCCTTAGCTTTCTGTAAAGCATGAATAGCATAAAACTTGGTCAGCTGGAGCTGTTTTGGGAATAACATGTTCTGTAAGACAGACAGAGAAGATAAATGTTTTAATTTTGTAGCTGCCTCCACTGAAACTGACATAGCCCCTCGTATACTCCTGATTTGGATATCATCGATACACTGCATCGACAGAAAGGCTGTTTTCTTTTATTCTCCCTTTAATTTTATATGTACTTTGTTTTTTAATATTAATAAAAAGCATAGCTGTGACCAAATAAACCCAAGGCATCCAACCTCAAACAGAAAAAAAAAACAACCCTGGAAAAATTTGTAAAGTTGTCTAATGCTTTCCTGCTGTGAAAAAAAGTATGACAACAGAGTGAATAAAAATGCCACTTTCAGAATCCTGAGGCTGTCTGTTGGGTGTGTTCAGGAAGTTCATAAAGAAACTCTTGTCCAGTTTTAAGGAGACATAGGAGGGTAGTGCAGGAATTTAATGGCCTGAAAGGGAATTTATGCACTGTGGTGTAATGTCTATACCTGTCTTTTCCTGTCTTTCATTTATCTGCAGTTAATATGATGGTTAATAAGGACTCACAGGAATGAATTCCAAAATAAAAACTGATTGCATTATAGCTGTGACAGTATAGAAATCACATACTTTGATTATCTCCTGTGATTTGTTTCAGGTGGGTGTGGTGGTTTTTGTTTTTTTTTGGTGGTTGTTGTTTTTTGTGGTGTTGGGGTTGGGTTTGGTTTTTTTTTCACTTCCCACTTGTATGAGTATGTTAACTCTGATGCTTGAGGGAAGATCATGGGATGTATCTCTGGCTTTCTTTGCATTTTTGTTCTCAAGAAAGTCAGATGTGATCCAGTGCCAGTTATACCTTCCTCTGCATCTTGTTCTGGTTTTGGCTTCCAAGTCACCACTTGAAGCCTTGTGCTATGTAAGGATTGAGAAGATTAAAAAAATACTATTTCTATAAACTGCTTATAATCTTTTTTTTTTAAGGGAATTTTTTTTTTTTTCAAGTGAAATGAATTTACAACCCCCCTCATTTTAGATGATGAGTCTGCAGTAGAAATAAAGAGGTATACAAAATGCCTGAAGTCAACAAGTCTTTTTCAGGATTGATATTTACCTTCTGTCTTTATTGATTTTGTGCAAGCTTCAAGGAAGAATGAAGTAGTTCTTTATTCTTCACTTTCCTTAGTTAGTGGTCTGATTTCGTAGGGCTCTGCTTGTTAGGTAAGAGAGAAGTCTGCAATCTCTTTATAAAATTCTATTTTGTGTATTGAGACTTGAATTTGGAGTACAAATGCATGCAATTAGATTTGAAGAACTGAATCTCATTTCTTGTGCTTTCCTAATGTACTTCAGAGGAATTAAGTTTTAAATTGCATCCTATTGATTAAAACCTATGCACTATGTCTCCTCCTAAAGGCTTTCATATCTACAGGTGAAGATGAACCTCATCTCCAGTGGAAAACTGAACTGGAGGGTATAGGACTGGATAAAAGCTGAGCTGAGACTGTAACCTGCATCTCTTAGCCCAGTCTTACCCAGCTGTGCTTCTCTGCTGACTGGCAATCTCACCTCCTCTGTGGGTTCACTGATGAAAGAACCTTCTCTGGCTAAAATCTTGTGTGTTTCTTGATAAGAAAATCTCTTTGCCTTGGAATTTCCTGCTCAAATCTCATGCTGAATTCTGGGAAGAACATCAGGCTTTTTGTGGAACATACACTTTGAAATTAATTACAGCAATCTCTCTACAATAATGTTGCACTGTATGAGCTTTTTCATTACATCTGAGCCTGTTTTTATATGGTTACCTTTAATGGGTGCAGTGTTTTGAATATTGAAAAAGAGGTAAGTACAAAAATTAACCCTCATTTTAGGAAGCAGGCTGGTAAAAGTACTCAAAGTACTTTTTGAAGTCTCTGACATTACTATGGCCAGAGGAATAAAGTCTAACAGAATTATGGTTCAATTGCAAGTATTCAAAACAATAGTAATTTGAATCATTCTGTGACAATACATAGAATGGCTTGAAAGTATTTTTCCCCTCCTTGTCTTTCTGGAAACTGGCAGTGGACATTTTATCAGGAAATGAGAAGCTTTCTGAATGCTTTTTTTCGTTTGCTTTTGTTTGTAAACAACTGTGAGAGGGTCTGGAAAGGAAACTTGGTCAGGTGAATAGGCAAGGACATGACTAAGGATTGTGAAAATCCAGGTATATTAATATATTATGTCCTTGACTTTTGTGTAAAGATCATATTCTTCGATGTAAGTGATCATCTTGCTATGAAGTAAAGCCTTTTGAAAGATATTAAAAGCTAACTATCCAAAACCAGAGATTTCCTAAGTCATCTCTTCCAAAAACCTTTGCTTGATGTGTTGGGGCTTCCACTTTGCTTCATTCCTTTATCAATTAAGGGTAGTTGTCTAAAGTATTTGAGAGCTCATTCTCACATGTTGAATTTTTCTGTTGTGGCATAACAATTTGTGCTAGTTGTTGTTAAAAGGGTTTGAATTCTGTAGATACACCTGTAAGGAATCTGAAATGTTTTAACAGAAACAATACTAAAAAAGTGAACCTTGAAATGTGGTTTTGGTAAAGTCCAAATGTCAGGCAGGTTTTGCTTTACAGGTGCAATGTGACTGTGAAAGTTGCAAAATACTCTAAGTATTACTTTGAAATAACAACTTCACAGCAGCTTCTGTTCTGTGCTTTTTAAAAGCACACAGTTCCAGTAAGTTGTCATAAAATCATCATAGCCAGCAATAAGCTGGAGATGTTTGTGGAGCAATTTGCTTGTCTCTTGGCTTTCCCAGAGGTGGATATTAACATGCCAGACTTCATCTCTCACAGCTCAGAATAATGACTGACTAAAACTGCTTATATTATTTTACATTTCAAGATTTTAGTTTGTGAGAAAAGGTTATTCTTTTCTTTCCCACTTGCTTAATGTACCTGAACTTAACATACTGAACTTTTGTTAAAGCCTTGTATTTTTGGGCAGTGGGGAATATTGTTTGTTGTGAGAGATGGTGTCTGAAAAATATTGATTTGCAAGCTTGCTCTGGAGAGCTGTGATAAATTGAAAACATCAGTATTATAATGGAAATATTCCTGAAATTCCCTTAATGCTGTAGCAGATAGTGTGGTAGGTACTCTGTAGTGTAAGGTAGTGTTAGTCTTTTTGAACAGTCCAATTTTTCTAATGATAAAATGATTTTATGTCTCCTATGTTTTTCTCTCTGTGGCTCCTGATAGTACAGAGCTTCCTGTAGTCACCTTTAAAGAAACCAGTGGTATTCTTATCTGCAAAGCTCTATTTTCTGAAGTTTAGCCCTGAAGGCATTTTAGAAATAAACTTGGCATGCTACACCCAGCTATAAGGGGAAAATTTCACTCTTGTCTTACAGCCTTTTTCTTTTTACTCTTCTATTTATTTAATAGTTGAAGTCACTGAAAAGCTGCAGTTGGGGTGCTTGATAGTTGATTGTAGGTGAAGTGCTGGAGGGGGCTTGTTCTGCCGGGGAACCTGGTGCTGACACACCTGGGAGGAGGGAGAGTGAACAAACTCACTGCACTAAGAAATGTTCTTAATAAGCATTTCAGTTCAAGTTCAACATGTGTCCAGTCTACCTGTGTTTTTCTGCATTAGCTCTTGCTTACCATGTTTCTTGGTCATTCTTTGGATGGTCCCACCATCCATCCTGATTTTCTCCTCAGCTCTCTCTTCTGTGCCATTTCAGACTCTGAGTAGACTTTGCCTCTAATCTGTGTCTCTTTTTTTGACTTTGGATCAGTAAAACACTTTGAGCAGGCTGCTGTTCATATTCTTTCTCTTAATCCAGTACTTTCACTGACTGCTCCAAATATTTCTTTCCATTTTTCGTTTAGATTTATGTAGTTACACAAAGTAATACCTGGATTGGTTGCTGGGAGCATGTACACTTGACACTGTTTTCCACTGCCTCCCTCTTCTCTGTCATAACAGACACATAAGTTATTTCCTTAATTTTCTTTGTTTTCTTGCCAGAGCCACCTACTCTGCCTCACTCCAGCATTTGTAGGAGGTTTTGTTTAATATTGAAAGGTCATCTCTGCAGTCGGACAGTAATACCCAGCTTGTGTTCTTTGCTTTCCTCCCTGCTGCTCCCTGACAAAAACTCCTTGTTGGGTTTTTTTCCCCTGCAATGTAATCATAAAAACCTTGGCTGTAGCTAACCTGCTTCTGGGATTAATTAGCATGCTGGGCATAGCTTGTTCCCCAGTTTATCTGTGAAAATCCTAAAGCTCTTTCACTCTCCAAATATTCAGAAAGTTCAGATCAATGTACAACAGCCCTGAGGTGGATGGTAGGCTGGGAGAGAAAAGGACATCCTGGAGAGGTGAAAGATGAGCACAAGTACTGTTGGCTGGGAGAGGGAATTTATTCCATGTTTTATAACCAGAGTTATAAAACATCGTCCGAGTGATGTTCAGGGCAGAGGGAATGCTGCAGTCGCTGGCAGATCTTTGGAGGAAGAGGGGAGACCTTGCTTGTTTCACATATTTCCTTTTCCTTAAACAAATTAACACAACCCCCTTGTGAAACCCAGGTGTCTGAGTAGGAACTTCAGTTTAACCTTTCTCATCTGCCCCAGTCTGGCTACAAATACTTAGGAAGTTTTGTGTTTGTAGTGGATTTGTTTGTGGTTTTGTATTTTCTTTGGAACAGTAAGATTCTGTAGCATCTTGTATCATACTGGTAACACTGGTATTAAGATACCACCATTACAGTAGTTCATAGAAGCCACACACTTTGTCCAAGTGGTTTTGTTTCATGCCACTTCAAAAGAACCAAACAGACTGTTTTGCTGTATTACCGATATGTGGATTTGTACCAAGTTTCAGAGGCTGTGAGATGATGATAGATGGTGATAGTTAACCATCATGTTTCATGTACAGACAAGAGTTTAGGTCTTGTGATGGAGAAATACACAAGTTGTAAGTTCTCATCAGGATTTTACTCTTGAAGTCTAAACCTAAAGGTAGCGAAGTGAGCTCTTAATGCACATTGCAGACCATTGATTCTGGTTACCCTTATCCCTGGTTATTCTGTGCTGCACACCTCTAGTATTTTGACTAAGAAACATCTTCCAAATATTTTTGGTGGTTTCTGTTTTCTCACTCAGCCACTGCTGCCACCAGTCCCTGCAAACTCAGCACAGAATTCCTAAAATCAGCAGCAAGATGGGTTGGAAGAAATGAGTCCCCTTTTCTAATCTTAGATGAGTTATCATTAGTGGTAGTTACTGGTTTTATGGAGTTTAATATTTCAATTATGTTACTTTAGGATGGTGTTTGAGTAATCTAATTGTAACTCTCTAAAATCACTTATAAAAACATATTTACTGTGATTTTAGTTACGATATAAATGAAAGAAAATCAAAACTTGTACATTGTAGGTAATACTGGAGTATCACATTGCATGTAGCTGCCAGTAGGGGAAAATGTACCATTTAAATCTTACCCTGCCAAAGAAACTTGTGATGTGAGTTCTGATTTCTTTTCATTAGGTTTTTAAGACAATTGTAACTTGTGTTTTGTCTGAGCAGGATTGAAAGCTGCCCATTGTGACTTCAGTTGTTGCTCAGGATTAGTACAGGCCTGGTTCTTAGGTCAGCTGGAGGTAAAAAACTACATTCAGTGCAAACTTGTGAAGAATGATGGAAAAAATTAGTTTGACACTACCTGCTGTATTAGAGGGAAAGCTACGAAGGCTATTTTTATTTTTACTGTGGCACTTGAAGGCAATATTGTTTCCCATGGCACTCTAACAGAAAAAAATTGACTTGAAGGTGAATGATACTCAGAAGAGTATTCTCCAGGATATCAGTGCATGGTGGCAGCCACAAGTTAAATTAGATGATTCTTATATTTGGAGTGAAATCACTCCTGTGTCCCTCTGATAATCTAGCAGTTCTACTTTTCTTCAAGCTGTCAGTAAGACTGGATAAGCCTTTCCTTTCATATTTTAAATGCTGTAAGTAAAATTTAGCTAGTTTTCCTTTACTCAGATACCAAGGCCAGAGTATGTATGAAGTTTTCAATAACGAACTCTCCCCTTGATGACCAAAGTAAAACTAAGGAAGGATATTCAGAACAACAATGGAGCAACCTCTTAAGTATCACATCATCTTAAAAGGTAACAAGAAAGAGCAGCAGAAATTGATGGACTTGTGCAATTTTTGGAAGATGATGCTTGACTTGTTTTAGACTGACAGGGAAGGTAATTACTGCATGCAGGTTCCTTCTGAGCATGTTGCCTGTCATGAGGCATTTGTATTTTGGAAGCTGCAGCTTAACCACCTCACTTCACCCTGTCACTGCAGCACGGTGGAAGGGCAGCAGCCTCCTGCAGGAATGGGACAGGGCTCTGTCAGCCCTTGGAAAGCACCAGGTTATAAATAGGAAGTCAGGTTGTGTGTCCGGAAAGTACTTTATTACATGGTTCTTGTAGTTATTGTTGCCAGACCTGTTCTGCTGCACTTGTGAACAGCCCAGCCCTGCAGGGTCTCCTTCACTTCCCTCATCCATCAGCTCTTCCCAGATCCCATGGCACTGAGCTACTTCCACAGAGTCAGGTCTGTAGATTTTGCAGGCTCCCTGTGTTTGGAATCTCAGGTTCACACAGATGGCTCCTGCACTGCACTCCTGTCTGTCTGGGCTGTGACACCTGTTCCTCTCTCACACCCTGTGAGATGCCAACCAGAACCTGGCACCAAGGGCTGCAGGGCAGGGTCAGTGGTGCTGTGGCAGCTCCCAGGGAGCCCAGTGACTCTGAGTCTGTCCCATGTGTCATCCCTTCACTGTTGTGCAGCCTAACTGTGCTGGTTTAAAGGTAAAACCAGCAGGAGAAATGAACCCAACACAGAAGAGATTATAAGTCAGAGTCACAATTTAATAACAACATTACAATAAATGCAGTGGCACACAGAGAAATTGTTTTTATCCTACAAAACCCAGAAGTATAACCCAGCATCTTGGGGCACAACCACAAAGGGGTTTGTTGGCCCCTGTGCTGAACCCCGCATTGTTCCCCCAAGTCCAAAGGAAAAGGAAGTGAAGAACCTGTTGGTGCAGATGATGGTTGCAGTCTGGTGAAGGGGGGTGGTCACAGTTTGGTTGAAAGTGGTGCTCCTCCTGTCGAGGTTCTGGTCCTCCTCTGGATCTGACAAGTGGTTCCCCAAGTCCCCAAACCCCCAGGATTATATCCCCTCAGGTCCAGGTGGGACTGCCCAGTACCTCCCCCAGGACGGGGAGTCACACAGTGGGTGATCTGACTCTGTGAGTCATGGGATGTTTTGGAATCATTGATGGCCCATTAGCAGACATGACACCTCAGGTGGGTGTGAAGGTGCCAACGACTTGCTGGAAGGGAGTTATCACAGCTCTTATCTCACAGGTGTCTTTCACACCCAGCTCACAACCTGAGGGGTCAGGTGTGCCCTGGGCAGCTGCTGCAAATGGTCCATTGTTACCAGTTCATGGGAAATGAATAGAAGGTGTAGAACACACAGCTTTGGTCACACCCACACAGTGATAAACTGGTCCCACCTGCTGAACTAGGACACTAAAATATGATACCACACATAAAAACAGAAGGCAGTTAAGAGTGTGTGATTTGTAGTTTTGCCTTGACTTTAACCTTTCATGATTTGGCAGCGTTCTGGAAGGCAGTAAAAGGAAAAATGTAGTTAAATCTATTACAGAGAAGAAAAAGTGTCATAGATGAACACTGTTTTGAAGTTCTCAAAACATGAGGCTGCACATGTTGAGGCAAAATTTTGCTCAAGATTTATTTTGTAGCTCAAGAATTCATGTTTGGAGATTTTATTTTTTAATGCAACTTGTTCAAACCTATGTTGCTTGTACTTTGCTAGAAAAAGCCTTTTGAGTTTTCTTCTTGATCTTGAAAGAGCTGATACTTTTATTCTCTTCTTGAGAAACTCTGGCATCCTTTTAAGTAATAAAAACAGACTGGTTTTCTTGTTAGTTCATTTTTATCTTTCTGCTTTCACCAGGAGTTAAACATCCTTTTAGAATTTCCTTTTAGAATTCCTCTTTCAGAATTCTCAATACCTTTATTTCTTTTACCTCCTTGGACCTCTGCTTATCTCCATTTGACTTTAGAATCCTTTTTCACTCTATTTCTTCTGTAGTTTTCATTGTTATAATTTGTATTCTTGTTTCCTTAAGACCAAAACAACCCCTCAAAAGACAGTTGAAATCGTCAGGAAGGCCCAGGATGTGAATCTAATGAACAAAAGCACCCAAAGTCTTAATTTGCATTGTCAGTTTTAGTTCTACCTTTTTGCTCTCTGTATTTTTTCCAGTGCATTTGCATAGTGAAGTCCTCAGAGGAGGATCAGTTTAGTTTTGCAAAGCAATTAAGCCCTCCCCATATCTTAAGTAATTTTAAAAGAAACAACTTCATCAGTGAAATAATAATAAGCTGTAATACATTGATATGGGCCAGTTAAGTTGTGCCTCTCTTTTCTTTGGTAAACTTCAAGGCGCAACTGCTTTCTACTTATCACAAGCTTTGATTTCTTTGATTTAATGTTAAAAGCAGCTCTTGCTTTACAGCTGTTCAAGACTGCCTGATTTTCCTGGGCTCAACTTTGGGAGTGCTTGGCTTGCTGCCTGGTTTTCAGCAGCTTGTCAGGGACAGATGTTGTGCTGTCTCCTTCTGAGTATTTTAAAGCTGCTCAAGTGAATTCTTCAGACAGCACTTATAAATCCACATGGAGGCTTTTGAAGGCCAATAATTTAAACTGTAAGGCTAAAAATTTAAAAGCTTAAATGGCATATTTGACATGCTATTCAGTGAGAACATGCACAAAAAAAATCAGCATTTGCCAGTTTAAACATATATTTAGAAAAAAAATAAATGCAAATTCTAATAAACTCTGGTAATTATGTAAGAATATGAAACAGGAGAATATTTAATTCTTCATTGAAGAGCATGTTGCTCTGCTTTGTCATATGTCTGTGAGATACAACTTTGAATATTTAAACCTGCATGTGATTGTCATAGATTCACTGTGCCTGGTTCACAGAATTCCAGATTCATGTACGTGTTTGAAAAAGTAAAATGATTTGCATGTCCGTAACTACCAGGAGAAATGTGGAATATCAATCAAGTCTGACGGCAACGTCAGTCATAAAAACTGTCAGTGTTTCATGTAATTACAACCTCAAAAATGCAAGCCTGGAGTATATTTGTTTAAAAATTGCTCAAGTCTACTGTTCTGTACCATACTGGCATAAGGATAGTTTCAAACCAGTAGTAAGAATGCTGGTTATTACTGGAGTAAATAAAATTTCAAATAAGACAAAATGTTTTTTAAATTTTTAGATAAAAAACTTGAGACACTAAGTTGAACACAAGTGTGCTTGATAATAGATTTTTTTTTCTTAATCTTTTGTATTTTCCCAATCTAGAGAAACTGCTGGATGAGAAAAGGGGTAGGATGTATGAGGAGGAATTCAGAACAGTTGGTGGCTTAAAGGATGGAAAATTTCACTTGAACAGTTTAGTACCAAAATTGGCTAGAAATATTTTCCTGCTCCATCTTTCATTCTTTATTTTACTTTAATGACATGTACCATCCTGATACATCTGCTTCATTCTGGGGGTATTCTGTGGTGTGTCGGCCACTAAAACAAGGCTCTTGTCAGGATTGAAAAGACCAGACCGTTTAAGCTAATCTGACTGCAGAGGATCCAAGAGAACAGAAAATACTTCCATTAGAAGTTACAGTTTGGTTTTGTTTTTCTTCCCTCAGTATGCTATTTGAATGCATCTTATTTTCTGTAGTTATCCCTTTCTCTTACATTTTTTTCCATGATAAAAGGTATAGGGATTTTGTGTAAATGTGCTGTGTGTTCTTTAGTGTCCAGTGAGGCCGTAGGAAAAGAAGATACAGCTGTCCTTTATTTGGCTTCTTGCTTGTGAATAAGCATGAATGATGATCCTCAAGTTGAACTAAACTCAGTAATAGGAATCTGTATTGTCTGAGGTCCCTTTAAAGGGGATTTAAAGTGTTTGGGCTTTTTAAAATGCACTTATCCTCACAGCAGTTCTGTTTGTGGGCTTTTATTGTCATTATTGTCCATGGAGGGCTGATTTATAAAGTAGCACAATATTTTTACTTGCCTTGTAGTGAGTTCTGGCACAGGGCATTGGAAGTGCAAGGTTAAACTTACTAAGGGATGATCTGGAAGTTCAGCAGCAATTTATGGAGAGGCCACAGGATACAGTATCCTGCAAATAAACTGTTAATCACATATTTGCACTGAATTATCCCCTTTCTGTATGACCGTGTTTTATTTCACTTGTTATTGTTTCATTATTCCCAAGACTTAGGTCAGTATTCTGAAATACTGAATACTTGATAGCTTAGAAAGCAGATGCACGTATTTCTGTAATTGAAATATGGTAATAATGGTATTAATGCATGAGGTGAAAGAAATCTTGCTTCTTATAACTATTGTTTTCTAATTTCTATGGTAACATGAATAAATTTATTCAGCTAATGTGTTCCTGGTCGATATGCCCTGGGGTCTACACATGGAGCTGAGGAGGGAGATGGGAAATGTTTAGTCTTTTTGTGGTTGTTTGGTTTGTTGATGTTTTGTGGGCTTTTTTGATCTGTTTTGGTGTTGTTTGGGGGTTTTGTTACATTGTTTTTCTAAAAGCATGTGATGTGCTTGGAGTGACAGGACACATACCAGATGTGGAAGGGGAGCTTGGCACTGCTCGTCCCCCAGGGCTCTGTGAGCAGGATGGGTGCCCACCCCGCTATGGTGGCAGTGTGACAGTGTGCAGTAGATTTACCTTGTTTCATTTCTTTATATGGTTTTTGTTTTCTCTCTAGAACCGTGTGGAGTTTACATAGTTCTTATCTTTCTGTATGTAAGCTGAGCTCTTAGGCTATGCTATCAGATCTGTGTATTTTCAGTCCAACCAGTAACCTTTATAGTAGTTTTGGAGTTTGTAAGCAGGCAGTGCTAGGATGACAACCTGTTGTTACAGACTACACTGTGTATCTTCATCTCTTCCAGATTTTTATCTGTATCTCTGCCAGCTTTTTGAGCACACAAATGAAATTTGAATTGTCTATTCTAATTTATACATAACAAGAAAGTTACAAATCTAATTTATGCATAAGGAAAAAGTTACAAATCTGTGTTCATCAGTTAGTCATCCTTCACTCATTTCCTGATTTCCCTGAAGAAATCCCTTTCCCTTACCTACTTCTTTCTGCCTTCAGACTTGTACAATTGCAAATGATGTTGACGCACAATGAGCTGTATTAATGCAGGGGTACGTTTTCCTTTCCAAATGTAATCCACAGTGAATAATGAGAAGCACAGGCTGATCTCATTTGTGATAGATGTGGTGTTAGCAAAAGATCATTTCTTCTCCTGTCCTTGATGAAAATTAGGCTGTCAAAGATACTTGCTGTCCATGTGTTAGCAGATGGGTTTCCTTGGCTCTAAGTGTCACCGAGTTTTATTATGGTAATGGCTAAGGAAAGAAATTGTGGAGAATAGGTTGTCATCAGCTAAGCAGAATTTAACAAAGAAAAAGCATCCTGACAAAGTTCATTTAGAACGATGTCCCATCATCTTATAGTTTGTCATCTTTAGGGTTTCACAATTCTGTGGAAGAAAGAAAAGATACAAAGGTACATTATAAAAAAGTAGGAGCCTCCCCTTGTTCATCTTTCATGTTCATCGTAATGAAACCTGCCTGAAGTTGGTTAGTTTGTGTAGCAGATAGTTGGTAGTTTTTATTAAAGAACTTTATTAAAGAATTCTCTTCTATGTCCTCTTTAATTAAAAATCCTGGGAATTAACTATATGCCAACTGATTGCAAAATAGTGGATGTAAATGTCGTGGTTTAACTTGAATATTAGCGAGAGACAGTGTGATTCATTTTAAATTTGAATCTCTTACAGACTGATAGTAAAATGTTCATTAGTTCTGATCTCAGATGGTGCATAAAGTCTTCCAAGTTTTGTGGGTTTTTGTATTAACTTATTAAAACAGTCACAATAAGGCAACTCTTTAAAATATATGCAAAAGTCTGAATTTGAATGCTGAAGATGGTGGAGTCTCTGCATTTCTCCTGTCACGAAGGAAGCTTTAACACAGGCTTCAGTACTGACTGCAAGGTTAGAATCTCTTCTACTCAACAGGTCCTTTGAGATAGTAACTGCACTCAGGGTAATTGAATCTGAATAACAAAATGGTTTTGAGTAACCTGTGCTTAACCAAGTAAGACTGAATATGTTCATCAAACTATCAAACATAGGCATCCTCCAACCAAGAAATGCCTGTGCAAACTTTTTTTTTAGCATTTTGAGTGTGGCACCAATGAGTGTGTAAACTGGCAACCAGATTAATACACATTTAGAAGTACCCTGGCTGCCCAGAGCAGAAGCATTGGGATTAAAAAAAAAAAGAAGAAAGAACAAAGGGGTGGAAAAAACTGTCATCAGCTTCATAAGTTTTAAAAGCAAGGGGACAATAGTATAAACCCTTGTTGTCTGAACTGACTTGCACAAAAATAGGATTGGAAGAAATGAATAATGAAAACTTTACTAAGGAGTATCTTGTGTTCCTCTCTTACACTTTCTGCTCAGTAATGCTTAAGTATCTTGTGATGACTTTGCTATATAGATTTTTGTTGTTGGTTTGGTTTTAGGCCAGCCAAGCAACAACCCCTTCAGCAAAACAAACTGCACACACTGCAGGTCACAGGTCACTCCTGGGAGCTGCTTTTTCTCTCAGTGCCTGCCTCTGCCATTCATGGTCTCTGGGAGGCAGGACATGAGGTGACTTTAAGAATCTGTCACTGACTTTTAGCTAAGGAAGCAATGTACAATTAACATGTTAAAAAGTTTCTGAAAATGCCTATACTAATGGGGAGACCTTTTTAAAGGTACTCATGCCCTTCTATTTTCAGGATAGTGATAGGAAGTAATTTCGTAGTCAGGATCTGAAGAAACAGTTGTTAGACTGTTACCTGGAACTGCAGTGAAATGGTGCAATAACTCTGTGCTGGACCTGGCTGGAGTTGGGAGGTTGTCTGTCTGCACAGCAGCCCATGTGTGACTGAACATCACACACTGGTGGCTAAAACAGTGCTGGAGAGGAGGCTGGGGCTGGGCAGGAGGGGACACACACAGCCAGGACAGTGACTTTAGCTGACCACAGGAATATCGTATTCCTTACCATGTTGTGCTGTGCTCAGCAGTGAAAGCTCAGGAAAAGGAGGAGCAAGGGGGAGGATGTTTCTGATTATGATACTTGTCTTCACAACCATTACCTGTGCTGGGGCCTCACTTCCCAGGAAGACACTGGACATCTGCCAGCTGATGGAGAGCTGTGAATGGATTCCTTTTGCTGTTCTTATTAAACTATATCCATGAGTCTTTTTGCCCTACTTCTGTTTTTCTCCACATCTCCTGGGAGCGGGTGGTGGATAAAAGGCTGGGCGGGTGTTTGGCAGCTGTCTCGAATCAACCCACCTTAAACTCTTCCACTGGACGGCTGGTACTGATAGACTCAAAAAGCCATTGCAGATAGAGGATGAATGTGAGGCCAGACCTGTTTTATGAAGTAAGAGGACCTAGTCTGCTGCTGCATGGGAGGGATTTACCAGGAGAGTTGCAAGATAAGTGTGCATAAGCATCATTAAGGGGTTGGTGTAGCTGGTAGGGGTGTGCTTGTGATAGAAACCAGTATGTGTTCTGTGCTCTCCAGCCCTAGTCCTGATCAGCCTGGTGGTGTGGAAGGTGCAAGACAGGCTTTCAGACTAAGTTCACGATCTGTCTGAGGAAAAACCAAAACAAATGAGCCTTTTTTTGTTGGTTGGTTTTGGTTTCTTGAGAGTAACTTTGGTGCTAGTGGTATCCGCTGTTGCCTTTTTGAAAGGGTTTGTGTAATGAGTCACTTGGTGACTGTCAGACTACTCTTGTGCTGAGCTGAATGGGTGAACTATTGGAGAGACTGTATGTGAAGACTTGGAATTTGTGTCTTTGGAGTATTGCATCTTTGTAACCTGTATTTACAGAGTGAGAGTTGCAGAATGAAATATTTCTGTATTACGTGTCAGTGGAGGGTATTATTAATTACAGACCAGCTCTTGCGAGTAAATTGATAAAATCTGGCTGTGGAGCTCTTTTACTGCATGGGTAAGTAGTGCATTCAGCTGTAAACAGATGGATCAGGCCTTCCACTTTAACATGGGAAAAATTAAAAGTTAAAGTTGGTGAGCAGGTTCAACACTAAATAAAATTACTAGGCCATCAGATAAATGTTTATGCAGAATGCAGTTCATCTTCATTATTCAGTGTCTTGACACCTAAGATAAATAGGATACTTGATGCGTTTAGTGTTCTGTTCAAGTTCTCTTTAAAATGAACCAGATGTGACTTCAGTTTTTCCTTGAGGGAGTTTTGGTATCATATTGCTGCATAGCAGAATAATTAGAGAAGTGCACTCAGTGAAGTTAGAATTGTATATTTGCAAGATATAAATGCAGTTCTCTGGCCACTGAAGTCCAGGAATTAAATAGCTGAATTAATCTGGCAGAAGCAAAGTCAAGAGAAATTGTTGATAGCAAGAAAAGAAAGTCTGAAGTTTACTTGTTTGGTTTAGCTTTGTACAGTCTGTTACTGCCTGGCAAACAGGGCAGGTACAAGGCTCTAATAAGCCTTGGGAAGGGCTGAGAATTACACAGAACTATTGTACTCATCAAATAAGTCCACAATGGGTAAACAACACCATAAACAATTTTCTCCTGTTTCTGCTGTTTACTGTCAATACCTTTTATGTGTTGATGAAAAGATATTTTTCAGCCTGTGATTATTAATGTAGTAATTATTTTTTAAAGGTGTGTGTAATGAGAGCACCTTAGGATGCTGAATGCAATGTTAATAGCCAGCCCTGAAAAATGTCTTAGCTTGTCCAATGAATTGTCCCACCTGCTTTTTGTCCTTCTGTTTCAAAATGGTCTTTAAGCCTTCAGTCAGCATTAGTTCTCCCTCTCAGAGTTCTGCCTGAGACTCCATGGTGACCTGCTTTGAGATGCTGTATCTTCAGATTCCTATTTCAGTTCAGAATGAGTTGTACAGAATGTCATGTCAGTGGATTTGAATGTTATACTCAAAGTTGAAAGCCTTTGAAATGCACAGTAAATACCTAAACTCTATTTGACACCCTAGGAAGGGACTAGCAGCAAGTCAGGAACTGATAAAAAGCAATCTTATTTTGCTCATACAATTAAAAGAATAAACTTAGATGATGTAAGAATTAAGATAATGTGGGAATCAGTTGCAAAGTATATGAAAATTTTTAGACTTAACAACACAGTCCATTCTAAAAATGTTAAGGGAAGGGAACCTTTACATTTAATGGTGTGTCGATACATGTGATCACTTTTCCCAAAATGCAGTAGTCTCTTTTCACTCCTACCTGTTTCTTCTCCTCTCAGAAGTATTATTTCAGCTTATTGGAAAAATGCTGTTTTTCCAATCTTCATTACTTTTTAAAAAACTGTTTTATTGTGGTTTATTGTAAACAGGTCAAAATAACAAGATGCTTTTTGTGGTGTATTTTTAACTTGAGAGGTTTTTAAAAAATCATGTGTGCCATACAGCTGAATTTCTAATTATAGAATGGCTTTATAGATGTTGTACAAACGGGCAAGAAGGCTCTGGCTGGTCTTGGCTGTCCAGTTTGAGACTTGGATGCTGCATTTTATTTTGATCCATGCTCTTTTAGAACAACTCCAGAAGTTTTAGATAGGTGTGAGGGCTCTGCATTCCCTGCTCTGACTGATATTTGTGCTGTTTGGCCATGAGCAGGATGCTTAATGGTTGTGTGCTGTTATTGTCTGAATCTGATAGATCCACTTTTTCTTTAAACTGAGCCGTGTACATAGATATCAAAAGTGCAAAAATGTTTTTCAAGCTTTCATTTTGTAGATGCTCTTCATTTTCTGAGTTGTTTTTGTTTTTAAATTTGGGTTTAGAACTTTAAAGTAATTAACCAATTGCAGCAGAACTTGTTACAGCTTTGCTCATTTAGTGTGTTTCCAAGGGAAAAAAGCAGATTGCTGCTCCTGTGCTCAGCTGCAGTTCAGTGTGCATTAAACTCTGCCTCACCCTGTGCTATTCTGAGCTTCTGCAGCAGGCAAGTGCTGAGTTCAGCCAGGTACACCAGCAAAGCCTTGATGTCCTGGGGATGTTGTCTGTGATGGGATGAAATCACACACCTTGCTGTTTTAACATATATGAGGAAAAAAAACAACTTACCAAGAGTCTGGGGGGGAGGTTTCCAGGGAAGAGCTGAGCTGGTGCAGTGCATGGCCTTCAGTCTGGCCAACACAAACAGGGCAAGGGACATTTTGTGCCAATATGACTTGCTCTTTTATTATAGGAACTGGCAAAAGGCCAGAGTATAAATTCTGTGTTAGAATTACTGTTTGTAAAGCCCTTCTGATCCCACTTACAGCCTACTTAGAGCCACATCTGGAGAGCTTCCCTGTAGTAGTGGCTGTGATTGAACTGTGCTCTTGGATTGCTTGAAGTCCCCCAGCAAATTAATAAGGTGTGTTCATAGACACAGGAAAACTCACTCGTAAGGTGGTTAAATAAGTTGATTTGAATCTGGGTGTAGGAGTTCCTTCATTACAGAATCCTTTCCTGGGTTCTCTGGAGTACTCCTGTTCTGGAGTACTCCTGTCAGCTTCTGTGACTTTCAATATGAGGTTTTGTGTTCAACAGCATTTTGCTAAATGTTTTGAGATGGGAATTTGTTTGCTGGATGTTTCTTCTATGGGCTTTCCAAAAGAGAACTCAAGTGCTGCAAAAATACCCCATGCAAATATTGAATTACATGGTTTGATGTTTATGGTCAAATGCCAGTTATCCTGAGGTCAGGGAATTAGATCAAATGTTTTTCAGTATTTCATGTGCCTGGCAGTGACTATGTTGTATTTATAAGTAAAAGCAAGCAAGTGATGAGTCATGTGATAGGAGCTAAATATGTGTATTTCGACAATCTGTTCTATTATAAATATATTTTGTTATTTAGCATCTAAAATGCTTCATTTTGCAGCCAGTTTTTATAGAAATTTTCATATCTAGGGGTTATTATTCTGTATATGCTTTGTGTTCCACTTGAATGTGGAAGTATTCTGAGTTTGAGAGGCAGAAATAGTTAAGTCAAGCTAAACAATGATTGGTCTTTAAGATGTAATACAGTCAAATATTTTCAGCAAGTCTAGTGTTTTTCTGAAAAGTACAATGAGAGACTGATATGATAATGTTTGAAAAATATCTTTGTCTGACTCAAGGGGTAACATTGGCATAAATGCCATTCAAGTTGCATGTGAATAGATAAAATATCCAGGTAGATGTTCATGTACTGTGCATCCTTTTGTCACAGTATTATGTAGTTTAGCTTTTGTGAATTCTGTTTGTACCTGAGGGAAAGATTTTAATAGTAAATTAAACTAATAGTTTATTCTGCAGCCTTTAGCCAGGGTTCCCAAAACAGGTGTGCTTTGGGGGAGGTGGATATTGATGCTCCATGATTTAGTAGGACCTGGTGGACGTGCAGCTGGAAGTGAGACATGGTGAGAAACGAGGGATGAGCCTCTGGATTTACTGCAGCAAGGAGTATAAACTCGCTGGCTGGTTAGGAGTGAGCACTGAAAGGCTGCTATTGCTTTGCTATCCCTGTGGGTGTGTTTTAGGGAAATGCAGCCCCGAGAGTGGCTGCAGTGCTCGAGTGCACAGGATTGTGTCATGTTCCGACAAAAGCTTTGCTGTGCGGCCACATGACTGCGGCATCCAGAAATAATCACATAATCTCGCTGCTAGAGGGCCTGTGTTAGACTGGCAGCACAACTCTCTATCCAGAGCCTAACTGATCTTTTCTGTATTTTTCTTTTTTTTTTTTTTTAGCTGAAGATGGAAGAAACTTTTTAAATGCACCAGGCTCCTTGTATTGCTCGTCTGGTTTTTATTTGCCAGATATTGTAGGGAGTGAGTTGTATATTTAAGAATAATTAAAGTTATACAAATGCATAATGATTTTTTAAAATGGAGTTTTGTTTTAGAGAGCAGATCTGAAAATTAGAAATAATTTCAGGTTATTGCCTGTGAAAAACAATGTATCTGGGAATAGTTGCAGATTATTGAATTTCCATTTTGTTCCTAGGGTTATGTTTTTTACTTCTGGTGGCATTTCTGAAAATCTCAGTAATTCTCTTATGCAACCACTGGCAGCAATAATACGCTCTGAAAAAACACAAGAGATCTAGTCAAGGCTAGGACAGAATTTAATGCTTTAAATAGGGAAATCTATTGAGCAACCAGATCCAGTGAAAGATGCCCCTGCCCACAGCAGGGGGGTTGGACCAGATGTCCTTTTAAGATCCCTTCCAACCGAGCTTGTTGTATGATTCTGTGAAGTGTTAATATGTTCAAACTTGTTCCTGTTTTGAGACAATTGTTTTACCTTTGCTACTTGTCTTTCCTACTTAGATGGCAAAGGGAGGAAGACACTATTTGTAAAATCTGCCAGGTTTTTGTGTGAAGTGGTTTGTTTTTTTGTTGGGTGATTTTTTTTTTTGTAATGGTTTTTTTTTTTTTTTTTTGAGACTGAATGTCATGTTATATAATTGTAGAAGACATATATGGGTTTGGTTGGGTTTTTTTAGTTCTGTATTCAGCTTGCCAGCTTGCTTTCCTTGTTGTATGCAACATTTAGGAGGCTGTTGGGAAGGGATACTTTAGCTTTTGTCAGAGTAGGTTTCTCTTGTCAATAGAGATTATAAATAAAGACAGGCAGTTCTGCTGCTTCATGTAACCAAAAAAGCAGGGAGGGAGACTGGCTGCCCAAAACTTGGCTGTGTAAAAGCTGAAAGTTGTTCTGCAAGTCTTCATGTTCAGCTGAAGATGTTCCTCTCGTTGCAGAGGAATTGGGCTAGATGATCTTTGGAGTCTCCTTCCAACCCAAACACAATTCCACAATTCTAGTAAAAGCATGGAAGATCTATTTCCTCATTCATTTTCAGTTGCCTGTAATGTCTTCACTGAACTGATCTCTGAAGCTTCTTTTTTTTCAGATGCCTCTTTTGATGATAAATAACAGTCAGTTAGGGATAACTTTTGATGCTACGAAATTATGCAATGGCTGGTGTGTGGACCTGTTATTTTTATGGCTATTGCTGTCCTTCCCATATTCTGTAATACCAGGAGTCTCATTTTAGAGTTCTAGTCTTTTGGGGAAAAAAATACATATATATGGATAATTGTGCAGTAAATTTTTGATGTCAGTGCTTTCTTAGAACCTCTTTTCTTTCAGTGTAGAGACCATTACAATGTGTGTGTAGAGTTTCAGGTGTAGTGGGCTTTGAAATGTGAAATATAGCTCTTCTGTTGTATGAAATGATTGCTGTATACATGAAAAATTATTTCAGCAAAGCTTGCTGGGCTTTTTTAACTTGGCTCACAAGTAATAAAAGTGCCAGATGACAAGAAAAATCTTGTGAACAGGTGTTCACAATTTTTTTATTTGAATGTCTCAGTAACCTTTCTTACTGCTTATTCATGCTATTTTTTCCTGCAAGTATTTATTGTTTTAAATTATAAAAAGTTATGGTAGCAATATTTCTTAAGCTCGCTGAAGGGTTATTGTATTCATTCCTAACCTAAGTGAGGCTGAAAGTTTCAGATTTAGTGTGTTTCAGCCTTAGTTACATATAAAAAAGCTGAATTTCCTCAGCTGCGGTAGTTTCAGATTTGTATCTTCAGGCAAAACTTTGGAATTAATTTAGATTCTGTCCCTAAAGGCTCCATGAAAGGGCAGAACATTGTAGTGGTGGTGCTTGTGCAGGGCTGTGAGCTCTGCCAGGGGAGGCTGCAAAACCCCTCCCACCAGTTTAGGGTAATTTACTTTTGAGTTATCATAGAATCTTTTGTCCAGGAATCTCCAAGTGCCCTATAAACACTTATGGCTTCATTCTCACAGTGTTCTTCTGTATTTGCAATAAGGGAGTGCTGTGAGAGTGAAATGGTACCTTAATTTTCCACGTGTGGGATGGGCATGTTACGGGTCTAGTGCATCCAATGTTCATGATGGCAAGAGATTGAGAGTCACAGAGCAGACCACAGTTTTATTAAACTTCAGCATACAGTTGCAGGTGGAAAATTAAAGGCTGTAATCATATGGTTAAAGGCCTAGAACTGCTCCCCAGTCACAGAGGGATTCAGTGCTAATGCTGTGGCAGATACTCACACAGCAGTCAGCAGCACTGCCAGGCCTAAAGCTCATCACTCTGCTCATCCTTCACCAGAAGTGAAAGTTAAAATAGGATTAAGCTCAGGAAGATCCACTCCTTGTTCAAGCCATTTATTGGCTCATTCTGCTTTTTCTTTTTACTTTGATTAATATTATTTTGTACAGCTTCTCAGTAATGAAAGTGTAAAGTGGCTTTTAAAGAGCTTCAGTGCTGAATCACTTGGATACAAAAAACAGAAAACAGTTAGAAAACAGAAGAAAACACAAAGAAAACAAACTAATTGAATGATGCTACAGATCTCTGCTGCAGGAGAAGAGTTAAGAGGATGCAAGTTCTGCTGTTTCCTTGGGCAGCCTCCTCCTTTCTCCATTGCCTTTTCTTTCCCCTTGTCTTATTTAATCAATATAGTTTTCGGCTTACTGCTCCTTTATATTGTGGTTCCTTACCAAAAATGTCACCAGCCCAGCAGTGCTTCAGGTTACAATCTGTGTCACATCAGCTGCCTGAAACTGGAGCTGGAGTTACTGGGTTTGGTTGTACCTGCCCAACATGGTCATTTAATAATGGACTTGTAAAAAGCAGAGGACTTGATGTGGAAGCATTTACTGTGTTTTCATGATTTATTTTTCCACAAAACTGGGGAAGCTGGGTGGAATAACAATTTCATTTCAATGAGAGATCATTAGAGTAAGTTACTTGGAGACACGGTTTCTGCAAAGGGGAGGTCATGTGTAATACAGTTGATAACTGTGAAATTCAATAGTTTATGAAACCTTTTATGAAAGGAGTAAAGAGTAAGAAAGCTTCAATATCAAATATTCTTGATTAAAGGATCTGCTTTTCCTCAGAGCCACATCCACATGTCTGTACAAACATGGAAGGCAAAGACGTCTGTCTTGTTTGGGTATTATTTGTTGTGGTGATGCTGCTTTCTGTAGTCCTCATGCTGCATCAACACTTGTGTGTCTGGGCAGATCTGTAAAGCTGACTCAAGTGAAAAATTCAAGAAAGGAGAAGGACGTGCCAATGCTGCAGAACATCAGAAATCTTTCTCTGGGAATCCAATGGAGGTTCCATGTTTTCTCAGGATTGTTTTCACTTTACAAAGAGGAAAAAGTTACTTGTGACGCTTGAATTTATCCAATTACTTACATGATTAGCACACTTTTTTTTTTAATTGTTTTGGTAAATACTTGAGGAAATTTGTATAGAACATTGTAAAGATAAATTGTGAATTTGACTGGTTCCATGCTTCCGCTTTGCCTGGATAGTGACACCTCTGGATGAATCTGAAAGTCAGTTTTATAGCATGACAGAAAGCATCTTAAAAAATTAGCAAAACCCAATTTGGATTATAAAGTCTTTTTTCAGGTTTGCCTTTTGGCTTCTTTTCTCCCCTGAAACCTTATTTGCCAAATGTGTATTCAGACTTCTCTTACTGTTTTGCCCATAATATTTTCTTCTTCTTAAGTCCTACTGTATAGTGACACTCATCAGAACAAGTCCAGGTTTCTTCTGTTTTCACCTACAGTGAGTAAAATGGGATTTTCCAGTTCTGCAGTTTAGTGGGGATTCTCAGTTCTATTGGTGACTGTGCTAAAAATGCAAATTTCTTAGAATATTTGTTGTCTTGAAGGTTCATTTCAATTCAAATATGTGATCATGAACCAAGATTATTGTGCATTAAATTACCACCCATTAACTGTGGAAAGCTGCCTCTTTCCTCATTTTCCTGAGTCATGGTTTTTATTTTGTGCTTTGAAGCGTGTAACAAATGCTACTGCAAAACTCTAAGTACGGTTGCTAATAAGTTGCGCAAGTGCTGCTTAACTGCAGGGGTAAAATAACCAAAGTGTCAAGTTCACAGTGGTGCTTTCTTCTGGTTCATGCAGGCATTGCCCAGGTCTGTCTGTGGGGTCACAGTCCAGCTGTGACTGCTCTGAGGGCTCCAGTGACATTAGGCTGAAAAGGCATCAGTTCTTTGTGAAGGCTCTCATAGACTTGTCCCTGCTTAAACATGATTTGTGCAGTGTGTGCCTTTGGCTTAGCTCAGAGTTGGTGTGTGATGGTCCTTTGAGTCATGAAGTTTCTCTTAGATAGAGATAAGAAAGACTTAATGGGTTCTATACTTTGTATGCTGCAGTCATTTGTCTTTATTTCTTGGGTTTTTATTCAGTTTTTAGTCTGCAAGTAAAAACCTGTCTGAGCTGTCAGTGTGTATTTAAAGATATTTCTATTTACATTGCTTCTGATATAAACAATATGCAGCAGCATCCTTTCAGTTTCCTCTTAGCAGAGATGTCAGTAAAGATTGGGTTGTTAAAATAGACACTTATTTTTCTTAATTTTCTTTGGTTTTTGCTGGAGAGAGACATCCACTGCTGTCTCCCCTGCACCCTTTTCTGTATTTCATTATGAACATATTTACAGAGTATTTGGGACAAACTTCTGGAGGAATCCTTGAGGCTCACGTGTGGCCATTGATACCTGAGCATGCCAAAGAGGCTTCTTGGCTGTCATTAGCCACTGGAAGATGCATCTTCCTCAGCACACACCTTCCTGCACCTTCCTCACATCCCCTACGGTGTCACTGTCGCTGTTGCAGTTTGAAGTGTCCCTTCTGGTAGATCCTGTGGGTCACTGGCAGGCTCAAAGCAAACACCTTACTGATGATAATCTGTTGAGCTCATTGTTATAGATTTCCTGAAGGGAAGTTCTGGCCAGGTGGGGGTTGGTCTCTTCTCCCAGGCACTCAGCAATAGGACAAGGGGGCACGAT
>JAWWEV010000134.1:64852710-64890072 GCA_035583235.1 Hafferia zeledoni
TGAGATTGGCCGTGGCACTGAGTGCCATGATCTGGTAAAGGGACTGGAGTTGGCCCAAGGGTTGGACTTGATGACCTGGGAGGTCTTTTCCAACCCAATCCATTCTATGATTCAATAATTTGGGACAAAGCACAAAAGGAAGTGACATGATAGGTGCCCATGTGAGAGTCCTGCACTGAGGGTGGAAGAGATTCATGATTCTTTCCATAGCACAAGAAATAAGGGGCACTGTATGAAGAAGGGTCAGAAGAAACAGAAGTTACACTGTTTTTCCACAGCTGACCTGTGGAGCCCCTTGCCCCAGGATGCTGCAGATGCCCAGTGTTTGCAGTATTTTCAGGAAGCAGCTGGACAAGTGGAATAAGTGACGTCCCAGACACCACTCTAGTTCAGAAGGTTGCTTGGCAACAAGTGATGCCATATCCCAGCTGTCCAGCTTTGGGTGTCTGTGATCCACACCTGGAAATGGGACCCTGGAATAGATAGACATTTCAGTCCTTAGGAGAATTATGTGTTCCTTGCTAGATCAAACTTATCTATCACACCTGGAATGGGAACACACTTGGGTTCTCATTTACAATGCTTTAAAAAATTCTGTCAGCTTACATGTTTGAGTGAACTTGTAAAGACGATGCTGATGTAGAATTCTTACTGGAGTAATTCTCAGGTGTGAGTTGCAGCTGATGCTGCACATCATGGAGAGGTAACAATAGTGAAGAGGGAGCCTGTTGGGTGTGGATATTTTCTCCCTTTGCTGTGTGAGCTGAATTAGAAGGTAATGGGTGTGCTTGGATGCTGTGTTTAGTGTCTCTGAAAAACTGTGGCTGATTTGTGGGCAGTTTTGTCTCAATACCAAAAGTAATAACTTTGGATTTAAGGACTAACCTTCAGGTTTGCTGTTATAACACTTCTGCATGTTACAGTAGTAATATATAGCACTATTATAGATAGCATTACTGTTTGAATTTGCAAAATCCTGGATGCTTTCTGATTACAAGAGCAACTTACACTGTCTTTTTGTGTTCTGTAACTTGCTTGTCATCAATGAACCTGTGAGCTTGGCATCAAGCATGAGCTATATGCTAGAGCAGTACAGTGGTAATTTTTTTGTTTGTTTGTCTTCTGGAGCAGGTAACAGCTCTAGGTTGTCCTTTTTGGCGTGTTCTCTTTCTCTGCTGAATGTTGAAGGAGTAACATGCCTGTAGCCACTTGACACAAAAGTCAAATCCAGATAATTTCTTGTTTCTCTGCAACAAATTGTTGTGATGATTACACCTACAAGCAAAAGCCAACTTTTGAAAACAAAATGTCATCTTAGGTCTGGAAATGTTCTTACACTTCATGTTTATATGTCATACAGAAAAAAAAGGCGTTTCTGAAAAGGGAGTAAGTAACAGCAAAACAACATCTGAGTAAGCAGAAAAGGACTGGAACCAGTATTACAGAAAGGCAAGAGAGGAAAAGCAGCTTGGAGCTGATGCCCTGTACAGGTCTGCTGATCCACTCTGTTTCTTTCCTTGTCTTTGTTGGTGTTCTCCCTTCTGGCTTTTTTTTTTTAAGTGCTTGCTGTGAAGTTGAAATCTCGAAGCTAGAGAAGGTTTCTCAGAATGATTAGGGAGCACTGCAGTGTAACCAGATTGTGATGAAGCCTTCTTAGAACTGCAGTAATATAAATATTGTGTTATTAAGGCTGGTTATTAAACTGTAAAAAGGGACAGAGCAGTCCTTTGAAAACTGTAATTACTTAGGTTATTGCCAGGCTGGAATGAAGTTAGTTGTTTTGCCAAAAACCAAAAGGTGAAAGATGAGAAGTACGAGCAGTGGCATAAAATCTGTGAATGCCCACTGTTGTGCTATTAAAAATTTATTGTCATTTCCACCTCAAATGTGTTGAGAATTATTTTTATTGCCAGTGACTCACAGTCACTCTCTCAAGGTGCCACTGAAAAATTAGATGTTGCAAAATAATTGCTTTGTGTATGTAAGATAAATAGGATAAGCAAAGAGTTAAGGAAAAGTTTTATTTCAACTTTGTAAGAGACGTTCTGTTTTATCAGTTCATTATCAGAAATCAGTTCAATCTGTCAGTTTGGTGCTTTATGTGAACTTTTCCAATGGCAACCAGCAAAATTTTTTTCCCCTTGTATATAAATCAGTAAATCTGTCAAAGTCTGCCTTCAGCCTGGCTGTTCATCCATATGCTGCAAAAGGCTGAAAGAACAGGAATGCAGCTATTTCTTAGGCAGAACTATTTTACTGTGCTCTGGAATGCTGGATGTGGAAGCTAATTAGCATTTTTTTGAAATTTCTTTGTAGTTTATTATTACTCAGTGCAAAATTTCACCTGGGTATATGCGAACAAGTTCGTATTTATCTTGGTAGGATGGTACGATGTCTGAATGGCAATGGCTCACAATAAAAACCAGGATGGGTTTGTTTTCTGGCATCTTATAAAACAGTTTCTCTAAGCAATTTAACCTTTTCTGTGTGAAGCAGTCACTGGGGAACCTTATGTATAATTCTAGATTATAATAGGTTCTTACACATAAACCAACTTTATACATTTTTTTCCCCAGTATGCTGCAGAAGTTCAGTAGTTTGTTTTTAAACTGAGTCAAAATAACTATAACAGCTCTTTGTGTGTTTAGAAACCAGATGTCAAGACTCTCCGAAATCTTCAGCTGCCCTAATACTCGTATTTGAACTTCTGCTGGTGCAGATGTGAACTGTGATGGATTAGCAGGTCATCTGGTGCTCTAAAATTATTTTGTAGCTATCATATTGGAAATTGATATGTTAAAATAATTCAGCTTTTTGTGGCCATGCACATTCTGGTGGGAATGTGCCAGGATGTTGACTTTAAGGAAAAAAATTTTGAACCACCAAAAGAATATAAACCTGAGTGTGGATGAAAACTGTATTTCATGTTCAGGAGAGCTCACACGTTTCTCTCTTCTTCTCAGTGCTCTGAATTTGCTGCACTGTAACACTTGCCATCATGTCCAGGAGACTCAGGGATTTTAAGGCATTAGGAAAAGTAAATCCATCAGTCTATACACTCAAATGAGTGCATTGTGCTACCGCTGAAACTACTTACACTTCATACAAATAATTAAACTCCACTGACTAAATTTTTTTTTCTCCTCAGAATAGGAAGTGTCCTTTTCACTTTCTGTCTTTCTTCCAATCAAAACAACATATGTTGCAATTGCTGGTTTCTGGATGAATTCACAGTAATGATCATGAACTCTTAGTTGGTTTTTTGCTTGATGCAAGAACATGGGGGTTGTCTTGAATGAGATGTTTCCAATATACAAGTAAGGATTAGGGTTTATGGAATGTGTTCAGTATGTTCAGTGGAGCTCTGTATTACAGGCAGAATGGGGTTATCCAAGGGTTTTCCATCAGTCATCAGAAAAAAAAGATAGTTCTTTCTTTGTCCCAATAGTAGATGTAGTTTCCAGGAGACCTTTCTTTGTCTTCTCTGCCATTTTCTGTCTATGTCACTTGTCAGGTGTCTTTATCTTGATTGGTTTGATCTCAGTTCATGGGCCTCATTCTTATATTTCATGCAAAGCTTTCAGGGCGAGCTTATACCAGGGGCCAACAAAAGCAGCACATCTACCACCCTCAGCAAGCAACTACTCATTTTTCTTGAAATTAGCTTTGGTTCTTTACATTCTACCTGTTTTTCTGGGTGTATGTTTTTTGTCTATGTTTATTTGTTTGGTTTTTGTTTGGGGTTTTTTTATGGTTTGGGTTGTGGTTTTTTTTTTTTTTAATAAGCCAAGGCTCCTATTCCATGTGTAATTTTGGAGCCATCAGGTGTTGATGTTGATGTCATCTTTTCCATTTCAGTCTGATAATATTTTTCTGAGGAGAAATAACCTGTCAGCAGAGGGCTGCTTCAGCAGCCTGATTCTAGAGGATAAATGGGAAAATCAAACAACAAGAGCTTCCATGAATTAGCACATCTTGCACTTCAGGGGTATTTTGGCATAGCTAAACCATGTCCTGCGTGGAACTGAAAAGTTTTGAAGGCAGTGTCTGCCTGTGTGGGTTCCAGGCAACACTTTTCTCTTGCACAATTGGTCTTTTAATTTTGTAGTCATGGTCTGGTGTGGAGCTGGGCAGCCTTTGTCTTGCAGAGGACTTCTCAAAACCAGATCAGATTCTTAATGCCCAGTTCTCAGGGAAATGTGTCGTGATTTGCCTGAGTCAAACTTTGTTTTTCCTCTGGACTGCTTGGCATTTTGCTTTTTCCTCTGTCTTCCTGGGGTTCTGTGACTGTTTATGCCTAAGTGAAATTTTTCTTGGCATGAGCTGACAGACAAACCTAAGAAATAGTCTGAAAAAACTGCTACTTTGACTCTCTTCCCAGCTAGCAACTATGCTGATTTTATGAATGGGGAAAAAAATCCTCAGAGCGTGGTTATTCCAGCCTAGGTGGAGTGTCTGCCCAGGCTGACTAAGGGGATAGAAACCTCTGAAAGGACTCAGTAAGTCATATGGAATATGACTCAATAAACCAGCTTAGGAGACACAGAGAGATTTAATTTCTCACTGCAAGAACGTATATTTATATGACTTCAAAGTATATAAAAGGATATTAGTGACTGAGGTGGTAAATTGGTGATAGTCTGTGATTGAGAACTAAGAGCTACATAGGGCATTGAATCCAGACTTTCTTTTGGTTTAAGGTTGTTCTTCAAACAACCAAAGTATAGATACTAAAAATTTTAATGATACACTGTCCACTATTCTTTGTCAGTAATGCTCTGACATGCCAAATCTCTCCCAATGAACATATTATTTCTCAGTTCCTGTTTAATGTAACATGTATTAAGTGGAACACCACTTTCTTGAGTTTGTAATGTTTTGATTAGATTTTATTTTATGGGGTTGTGCAAGTTGCTGTCTCTGGTTGGGGCTGTGGCTCCCTTGAGAGTCATCTCATGCCTTGCTTGCTTGTTTGTTTTGAGCCTTTTTAGTAATTTTGAGATAACTGGATTTAATAGTACAAAGCTTGATAAAACCATGTGTAGTAGTAACCTGATGGGAAATGAAAAGAACTGTACTAGATTTTGTTTCGTGTGGGGTTTTTTAAATTGCAAATTGTTGTGTTTCATCCAACAAAAACGTTGCCAGGACCTTACATGAACCTCCTGTCACTGAGGTCTTACCATGATCCTAGACTCGCCTGTCTTTGCTGAAGAGCATCCTGGTATGAGAAATGATCTGCATTAGGTGTGTGTGCTTGCTGTGGTATTTCCAGCCCCCAGCTGTGTGCTGGCAAGGAGAGGGTTATATTCAATATGTACATACCTTATGCACAAATCCATTTCTCATACTCAGTTACAGAATACCATGTTTTGTTATGGTTTTGTCGCTAGACGTGCTAGAAACAAAACAGCCTTGGGGATAATAGCAGGTTTTGGGGTGAATATTCCAAACCTGGCTGGGTGACTGTGAATACAGAACAGTAGCTTTGAGTAAAATTCTAGATTTTAACCTGATTTTGAAAATAGACACAGAGAAAATACATGTTTGAAATTAGTTCTGGTGTGAAGTGCCTTAAGTTTGTCTTACTCCCTCTGACAGGAGTCTGATACTTTGTGTCCCATCCTCAGCTGGCGTGTTGCTTTCCATGCACTGTTGCTGGCATAATAAAGACTGCTTAGATGACTTACCTCCAGCAAAGAAAGGAGTATTGCTCTCTATTTTAAATTGTCAAATCCTTTACAGTGCAAAAGCCAAGGCTCTTTGGTGAGCAGCAGTGTGCTTTTTATTGGCAGGGTGAGGAAGGTTGGGAAATGCAAGAGTGATGCTGGAGAAAGACTTGGAGGTACAATGCAGGCAGATCCACTTCTTACACATGGGGAGAGATGGCTCAGGGAGCGAGGCAAGCCAGTCTGCCAGAAGAAATTTTTATGTGCTACAGCTGCACATGGTCTTGTTTTATCTGGCTTCTGGCAGCCTGAGAGAGACTTTGGGGTGTGTTCAGTGAGTGAGTGAAAAGCTTACTTTGTATAATTTCAGCTGGTTTGTTCTTACTTATGTTACTGCTAAGCAGCAGGTTTTCATGATAACGATATTTTTACTCCAATGTTTTTTTGGAAGTTGACATGACTGAGTGGGTTAGTTAAGGGTAATATCAGTTCCCAAATTGCAGTCCCTGTATTGGGTAGTGCTTGTGGTGAGGTACACTAAGGCAAGGCTTTATTGTGGCATCATTCATTGCAAATCAGAATAAATTCCTCAGCTCATGAAATGAAATGTATGAGAGTCATGTTGTCTTCCAGAATTCATTGCTGAAGTGTGTAACTCTGCTCTGCTGGAGAGTTTTCCCATCTGTTGCACAGGATGGTATGCAGAGAGGAATTGTGAATCAATCTTGGTCTGAGCAGAATGAAAAGTAAAAAAACTTTTCTCTTTGAATTGTAATTTTTCTTTGTTCAGTTTTTTTTCCTGCAGTGTATCTTGCTCTAAGCACTGCACATGCTTTTATGTAACAGTTTGTCCAAGGAGAAATTAAGTGTGTAGGAAAAAGTTCTCCCATTTGTTCTCTTTTGGGAGTCACAAGGCTTTGTTGGGCCACCAGGAATACTGTGCTGGGTGCAGGTCCCGGGGGGTGTGAGCACAGACCCACACATGTACTACAGGAGAGGAATGAATGGCACCCTGTGATGGGGTGGCAGACCACAGTCCCTTTAGGCTCCTTTGAAGAAACTTGGGGTGTGTAAGACGAGCTCTCTGTGCACCCATTTGCTAACAACTTTGTGCTAAGAAACATATATAACAATTAGAAAGTCCAGCAGTCTCTTTGTTTATGTTTTGTGTAGTGAAATTATTTCTTGGGACATGAAGATGTTTGTAATAGCTCTTTTGGTAATTTAGCAGGCTTCACTTCATAGGTAACTCATGGAATAAAATAACTTGCAGAGCTTTCTTAACATTTTCCTTTACCAATACAGTTTTATATGTACAGGGGCTGTTAATGTAATTTTCATAATTCAAGTTGCCTCATTTACAGAATCACAGAAGAGTCAATGTTGGAAGGGACCTCTGGAGACATCCAGTCCAACCCCCCTGCCAAGGCAGGGTCATGAGAGCAGGTGACACAAGGATGCATCCAGTGGATTTGGAATGTCTCCAGAGGAGGGGACTCCATGACCTCCCTGGGCAGCCTGTTCAGTACTCTGCCACCCTCAAAATAAATTCTTTGTCACATTGAGGTGGAACTTCTTGTATTGTAATTTATGGCAATTACTCCCCTTCCTGTCACAGGGCTCCAGTGAGAAGAGTCTGGCACTGTAGGATTTATCTTGTTAGAAGGCCTGGATTTGTTACAGCTTTAGGATTTAGCTTTATGAATTGGTGCTCAGAATTTACCAGTGAGGGGAGGGGCTGGGTTTGCCATGAAGCTTCAAGATGCTTTTCAAACAGGAAAAATTTGTCAGGCATACAAATCCATATCTTACATCTTTGGTTCCTCTATCTGCCATGTGCTTAACACTAGTGCTGGATTTGGCTTCTGTCTTAGCCTGAGTGCTTTTGTTTCTGCTTTTTTTGTATCCTGTACTTCAGAATTTTACTGCCTTCCTCATTGCAGCACTTAGGCATTCAGCGACATGTTGAACAGTGACCACTGCATTTCACATGTGGGGTTTGTACAATTTAAATGCAGAGCTGCCCATCTCCAACTGCTCTTGCTGCATTCACAGACCACCTGGGATTATTCGACATAATCTTTTGACAGAGTATTTTGCTGAATACGGAATAAATATATAAACACATATCCCCAGAAAGAGTCATTGGGTTCTAATTAGTAATTTTGCCATCTTACTGGAATTACCCACCCCCCTAGAGGTAATGCCCTTTCTTTGTCTGGGGTTGTATTGGGGCATGACTAGTCCTTAGGCTGTTGTAGGTGAACAATCTACAACGTGAACAATGGAGCAGTAGCTGCTTGGAAAGTAGAAGTATAATGCCAGCTTGACTTACATTTCTCTTTTTAGTCTGTTTCAAAACTATAATTGTGTTTTGCTGAATAGAAATAACCTTTGATGCCCATTTGAAATACATGCATATCCCCAGTCTTCATCAGTTCCAAGTTATATTCTTTTGCCTGTCATCTCCAATTGATAAATCCTTTTTCTCTCAAATACATAAACGGAAAAGTAAACGAATAAAAATTGTTTCTCAACACTTGCTTTAATTATGGATATTAGTCATGATTTTGAATGGTGTTTGTATTCACAGTGTACCTTTGGGATGTGGCAACATCATCTCTGATGTTAATGTGTCTTCCTGAACAGAGCCTTTAATTGGAAGTATTCTATTTTAACCTAACTTGTAATGATTTTCTGTGTGTATCATGGATAATTGCAAATAATATAAAAATTATATCAAGGGAAACAAATAGCAGGTACCGAAAAATCTGACTTACAGTATATTGGTATGTATATTTGTAGTTTTAAAAAATCCCTATCACTCTTCACAGTATTTCTTTGAAAGGAAATGCTGTGTTTCACCTATAACTTGGTAAGGAAAAGCAATGTAGCTTTAGAAGTTGTAAAATATTCAGTACATGAGGAAAGTGTTGCCTGACTAGATAAGGTAACTGCTTGGAGGAATAAATGAAAACATTTTACTGTAAGACTTTTCAATTAATTGCTTTTAACTATATTTACAAGTTGCAACAAAGGTGTAAAACATGGGTCATCTTTAAGTGTTTCTCCACTGTTGCTTGGGTCACGTGTATTAAAATCAGGGGGTTTATGTTCTAATAATGAATTGAGATTTTTTTAGGTCTCCATTGGTAGTCCCTGAAGCTCTGCAGGCATTTTGTCTCCAGGCTTCCCTGTGTCATATACACTGGGTTTTGAAAATCAAAGCGTAGCTGTGGCTCAGGTGTGGTGTAACTGCTGCTGGAGGGAGCAAAGCTGGAAAGGCCAGAGGTGCTGGAGCTAAACTCAGTTCAAGGCAGTTTGTCTCTAAGGTAGCAAGTGAGGGCAAAAAAAGAGATTTTTTTTATTTCAGTAGTTTTGAACTGATGTCTCTTGCCTTCAAAAGGAAGTTGTACCATTATGCTCCTGGCAAATCTAGAGGGGTCTGGAGGTCTCATCTTTGAGCCTTTGAATGGAACAACAAAGTACTGATTGGGCTGGAGAGAGACTTGTCTGGTTTAGGCAAGACTGCATTGGGAAAGTACCTCCGAGCTCTGACCTCCAGTTGGCATTTGTTACACAAAACAGAAAGGCTGGAGCAGGGAAAAACTGAGGGATTATTGAAAGGAAAACTGCCAGTGGTTATACTCTCCTGTTTTGAAGCAAAGTCCCATGTTTTAGGCCAGTGATGTGTCTGTGTAGAAAGCTGTGCGGGTCAGGCAGCTGTATCACTTAGACTGGAACTGTTATCACCTGTTTTCAGAGCAGTCCTGAAATTAATGGGAATAATTAAGAACTTGGATTCCAGAAATGTCAGGAAACTTTTGTCACTTTGATTTTATGTTGATTATTCAGTGAAAAATATTCCCTGTTTCACAACTGAAAAGCAATTAATAGCTTTGATCCAAGACTCATGTGTGGTTGAACCCTCTGTCAAATGCAGCATTCACGGTGAAACCAGCTGAATGTTTTAACCTGTTATGTGATTGAAATACAAGCTGGAGCTACTCCAGTAGGTGTTCTTTCTTAAGGCCTTGGAAGCACTGGAATTCTTCGCCCCATTCCATGTGAAAAGTCACGAGGCTTCCTCTGCTTTTGGTGTAGTTTGTAGTCAGTGTTCGTTTCTGGAGCCTGACTGGGGTGTAGAGCCTGTGCTGAGCAGGGGTGGTAGAGAAGGTAGCTCAGCTGAGCTGGAAGGTGAAGGTTACCACTGTCTGCTGACAAAGGGCTGCAGGAGGTGTTCCCATGGTAATTGAAGTCAATTATACTTGTATGAGTTAATATTTTTGCATTACTTACGCACGCTTCGTTTTTCAAACATCTCTTTTCTTTTCGTGGTGTCTTCAGTGTAGTGTTGTTTTTTGATACTATTATCAAGCATAACAAAGGAAAACTGGTTTGAATCACGTTCTTGCCAAAGCATTGTAAATATTACAGCAAGTGTTATTGGTTATGCATTTCCTTTTCACAGCAGTTCTGCAATTAATGCTTTGCCTCTTTTTGTCTTTTAGCATTCTGTAGAAATACTTGGCAACCAGAAGTTTGCAGAATGCATTTGGGGAGAGCCTGAACATGTAGTTGTAATGTGAGAGTGATATTGCTGATCAATAAAGTGTAATAGGCAATAGGGTATATGTGTAATAGCTTTTCTCAAAGCTGTCATTGGGAATATGGGAAATGTGTCCATTCATTAAACAGGTAGTGGCATAATTATGTTGTTTATTTATATTTACCTAAACAGGTCTGAGAAACTTGATCTTGCCAGAAGAAACAGTATGTGACTTTTAAATCCTTGTATGAATCACTAATATGTAATGACTCGAGGGCCTGGGGGAATTTTGTGTTTTGTTTTGGGGTTTTTGTTTCATTTTTTCTCTCAATAAATGAACAGAACTGTTCATCTTAGGAAAATAAAAACCAGAAAAGCATTCATGGTTATTTTTGACTTCTGCTCAGCTTTTGTGCATTCTGTGTCTGTTTAATTTAAAATGAACAGGTTGGGGAATAGCTGAAGTCCGATAGAGTTTATCCAGCCTGCATGCTGATGAGGAGAAATGGTCAAACTCAAACTGTGTGCTGAGCTAGCACAGAAAACAGGAATAGCTGTACAAACCCATTTGTCTCCCAGGAGAGGTTTTCTCTGTGACCAGGAGACCAAGGACAGACCTTGAGGATATTGTCTGAAAAGACCTGGAAATGCCTAATTGAGCTAAAAATATTCAATTCAGCAGAGAGTGGGAGCAGGGATGCATGGGAACCTTCTGCCATGCACTGTCATCCACTCAGTTTCCTGTCTTCCAGCAAATATGTGCTTTTCCTGTACTTGAATATATTTTTTTGTTTGTTGTTGGACTGTTTCAGAACTTTTAAATGTAGTTTCAAGCCCTGTGTGGTCCTGCTGTTGGTCTGTCTGCTGGCTTTCCCCTTCTCTCTTCTTGCTCATATTCTGATAATTTTTGAAGCCACTCTTAGTGCTCAGGTGTGCTTGGGAAAAGAATACTGATTGCAGTATCAAGTCATTCAAAGCACTGAAGTTCCTAAAAGTTCCCTAAAAATTTAGGTAGTCTGTGTGTAAAAGGAGGTGGTGACTGTGCAGAGAGAGCCAATGTTAAATGCTTGAGATCAAGGACTGTCTGGAGTGTGTTCCTTATTAATTAGACATGAATGAATCCCCACAGATGGGTGCTGTGGTAAGCGTGGGACAAACATCCACTGAGCTTGCTGTTATCTGGAAAACAGAGTAGGAAACACAGTTTGACTGATGATGGCACTTGGACAGCTACATATTTATGTGATTTAGCTGAAATAGTGGAAATAAGATCAAAAGATTTACTTATGCAAACATTTATTTGAAGTTTTTGTCAGAAGTAGAAGCTGGGAAAAGTTCCTGTGCTGAGGGCTATAGGAGCAGTTTCTTTCATCACTGGGTTTGAACAGATGCGTTTCAGAGCAAAGTTTTGATGAAATCTTTTTGTTGCAATGATTGATTGTTCTACTGATACGATGCCAAGGTTGTTAAATCCTGAACATCTGGCAAGGTGTTCAGCCTGAGCTTATTGAAAGCCTCCTACGAGGCAGAGGAGGTCATGTATAAGCAACTTCACACAGATCAGTGTGCTTTTATTAAAATATGATATGGGACACCTCGGATTTACCATAGGTAAGTTTGCTGAGACAACAAAAAATAAAGATGCACTGTGAATATGAGAAAACCTCCGGAATGTTCTGTGCCTGTTGATACCTGAGGAAGACTATGGAGCAATTCTTTTATAGTCACAGGCTTGAACTCGCTGGGTCACGTTTCCCTCTTGTTAGAGTTTTGTCTGTGCCCCGAACAACTAAGACATTTATTTCGTGATCCAGAAGTAGATTGCTGTATATGGCAGATTGTTCAAAGTGGGGTGGTACTGAATAGCAAGGCAAAATTGGTGTTTTACCAGGTCTGCTAAGCATGAGAAAAATACCGGAACTACAGACCTGGGAGGGAAAATATACTTTAGGAATGTGTGTGCTAAAAGACAACCGAAAAGAGTCTTCAAAACAATCCTTTAACTGCATAAAGTGTTTATTTGAGGTTTGTTGATTTTTTTTAAATTTATTTTCTTGGTTTGTTGATTTTTTAAAATTATTTTCTTGGGGTTTGTTGAGTTTTTTAGAATAGAAGAGTGATTCTGAAAGGGGAAAAGGTTATAGCAGAGAAATAACTAGAGAGAAATTAACATGGCAGACATGTCCAAGAAGGTCATTGTTTGCTCAAATGCTTGGGAGTGGTTATAAATATTCAGACACATGCATTAAACATGGTATAACATAACTAGAGTAGGTTTAAAGTCCTCTCATGCGAAGTTGTGAAGACATGTAGTGTAGCAAGATGGTTTGCATTGTTGGAGGAAAAATAGCTGGGTGCTACTTGCAAATGCCACACTGTTCCTCTGAGTAAGGGAGGGGCTGTAGGTCTGGAATGGAACATAATCAATCAACAAGCCCAGGGAGCTAAATTGGCTATTTTCCTCTTGATAGGTAACAAGTAACTAAAAGCACTGCAGAATCTTATTTTGTTTGAAGAGATGCTTAGTGTAATGTTTAAATACAAAAATCTAGACAAATCTGAAGCAAACTGCATAAAAGCATTTAAAAAAAAAATTTAGAGAGTGATTTGTACATTTCAATATGTATCCAGACAAGCTGAATTTGCTGTTTCTGAGTAAATATTTGTTCTTTAAACTTGATGTTCTTGCAGCAGCTGAGAATGAAATGTGATTATCTTCAGGTCAGACTGAGATATTGGCTGCCTGGAGGAGGCTGCTGGTAAGTGTTGAGGTTCAGTGGGGTGAGTTGACCTTGACTGGCTGTCAGGTGCCCACCTGGCCACTCTCACCCCCCTTTGCAACAGGCCAGGGTGAAAAAATAGGATGAAAAGGCTTGTGAGTCAGGATAAAGGCAGGGACATCACTCACCAGTGCCATCAGAAGCAAAACAGGCACAGTTTGGGGAAGGTTAATTTCTTGCTAGTTAAAAATAGCCTGCCATAGACTGGACAAGGAGGCAGCATTGCAGGTTACCCACTCTTCACCTGCAAGGAGTGGCTGCTCCATCACTTCCCTCCAACAAATCCCCTTTCTGTCCTGCAGTCTGTCTTCTTTCCTGGAAATCGAAGCTGTGGTTCAGCTGCAGGGTACTCTATTCCACAGAGTAGATGTCCAAAAGCTTCACTAATATGTATTCAGCATATGCTTATGTGCTTCCCCCAGAAAATATGGATTTGAGCACATGCTTTTCTAGATTAGTATTATGAACACTCAAAAATAGAAACTCTCTAGGCTGACTTAATCTATCATGAGTGAAAACTGCCTGCATGACAGTCTGAAATATTTGCTACTTTAGTTCAGCATAACCATTATCAGATTTTCCTTTTTGGGGGGTTGGAATTATATCCAGTGTAGGGGAAATTGGAAAAAATTATCTGCCTGATTTTTGCTGTCCAATAAATCATTATCTCACTGGGTTTTTTGATGGGGATTTTTTGGTTGTTTTGTTTTTGCTTAAGGTGCTGCAAGCATTTTACTGTGTTAACAAGCTGTTCACCTGCCTTTCTTGCTTGTGTAATGATATTCTGTAGATAAACACAGAGCAGCTGGCAAAGCTTTAACCAGGCTGTAGCTTTTTTTCACGGTGCTTGTTTTTTACGTATCCTCGTGATCAATTACCAATTGTTGTCTTCCTCTCTGAGTGGTTTTTTTCATGCATGTGCAACACCAGTTTAAGATTTCATTGCATTGTACAAAATATGACTGTTGAGGGAATTTTTTTTCCCATTGTTTTTCTCTAACAGGTAGCAGTTAGTAGATTAAAAGGAAAAAATCCCAAACTAAATAAAACCCCCTGACCAAACAGCCCTCTCCAAGACAACAGTGTACTTGGAGCAGCAGAGTTCCTCTTTCATTTAGTGTGAAGAAATATTTTTACTGCTAAAGATTCTGGCATTTACCTGCCAGAAGTTTTGACTCAGCTGCCTGTAGAGAATGATTGTTTCTTCTTGCTATTTATTAACATTTGGAAATCGATGAAAAATTCAAAGGGCCTGTCCAAAGGCAGGATGTGAATACACCTGATTACATGTCAGGTGATAAATGAGCAGATGTAACAACTTGCTGGTATCCCTTTCTGAAAAAATACCTGAAGTCTTTGGAATTTGTTGTGTGCTATTTAAACCTACTATTGCTGTGCCTGGTGTAGAGAAGTTTCAATTGGCTGCATTTCTGTCTGTGTGTGTTACTTTTTCACGCTGGCAATGAATAAGTGTTGGACTTCGTGCCTAAATCCTATCACTTTTGAACAAAAATTTTTTTTCTTCTGATAATGTTATATAATTCTTAGTTAAAGTTAATTATCTCAAAACATCTTGCATGCAAGATCATTTGTATGCTTTAAAAATACTGAGTTGCCTCATCAGTGGCTTTATTTAAATTGCTTAGGACCTAATTCTGCCTTGTGCACAGAGCACATTGTCACCTTGTACAGTGAGTTGTTCTCCAAAACAGAGGCAGCATTTTCTGTACACTGTGGAGTAGAAGCAAGTTCCTCACCTGTAGCTTTTCTGAATTCCCATCCTAAAGGGAATGTGCTTTCACTTGGGAAGCCCCTTTTGTGATTTCTGGGCTGTGCAGTAATTGTTCATATTTGGGACTTTCTGATAATGGCAGCACTTACTGTGGGGAGTGGAAGTTTTGAGGTTGACCCCTTGTTCCTTTTCTTTCCCTGAAAATATTGTAGGCAACAGATTTAGACTGAGAACAACTGGGCCCCCAGGAATAGAGACACTTACAACCACCTTAGGACCCACCTCTAGGGCAGAGTGACTGAGGTTCCTGTTGATAAAACCCTTGGGGTGAATTAAAATGACACTGAATGACTGGTGAATGTATGAGGCAGATTTATTTAAAAGCACACTAAAATTACAGTGGAAAGTATGTACCTGAGCATTTTTTTTCTATAAAAGTATAAAAATATCATGAAAATATTTAAGGAAAAGAAAGAGAAGGGAAGGATAAGAGTAGAGGATGGAGAGGAAAGGTGTCCTCACCTGTGGCTCCAGGGACTTGATCGTGGCTGTTTTGCTGTAGCGACGGTCTCTGTCTTGATCTGCTGTGAGTGGAGGCCTGAGAAATAAAAAGTTCTTTGGGTTATACACACTAAAGTTGCCATGGGAATGCTTGTTTCCTTCCCCGGGGAGGGGATTCTTTGTGTCTCCTGCGACACCATGGGGCACGCACATAAATTTCTCATGGAGAGTTCCAGAAAAAAGTCAGGAGGCACTTTGGGGTGGTCTCCATCCCCCTCTGTTGGTCTTGCCCACTCCTTGCCCCACTTCTGTGCTAGCACTGTGTTTTGTGTGCTGTCCATGGACCTGAACAGGAAAAGTGGCTCCAGAAAGATGCTGCCCTGGAGCTGGGAACAGCCTCCATTTCTGTGCAGATCCTGTTCTGTCTCCCCACTTTGAGTGGTCATCAGTGTTGGAGACACAGCAATGCTGTAACTCCTGACTCTCCAGGCTTCTAAAACCAAAGGAAAAATAAAGGAAGCTGTGTAGATGGAAGACAGTTCCACTGATGTGCGTGTGATGGCCTTTCTCTAAAACTTTTCACTTCAGCTGTTAGAGCTGTAGCACAATAGAAATGGTTGAGCAGGCAGTTGATGTGTAACCTTCCTGGCTAGGGAAGAGTTGTGTCCTGTGGGCTCTACAGCAGTTAAAACTACACAACATGCACTGTCATCCAATGTTATCCTGTGTTTGTGAAGGCATTTCAGAGAACGTGTCATAAAATACATGTATTTGTGTAAAATTGCCTTTTACCAAGTGCTACTTGAAAAGTTACCCCACTGGATGTGGGTTTACTTTGTTCCCTTGTCAAAAGGCAATCTGGATTTACAATCAGCACAGTCCTCTAATTAATGCTTTTCTGTATAGTTCCTTTCCATGGGGATCAAGTCTTTCCATGGGGATTCTGAGTGAGGGAGACACATAAATGCTTCGTGCTGGAAAGGTGCCAGTGAACAAAGGGAGATCTGGAGCCTTTCATCCAGGGTCCATGGATTTGATTTTAAACAGGGTTGGGGTTTAGCTGTTGTTTTGAAGCCTTTAGATCAGCAGTTCAAAAATGATGAATGTTATTTTCCAGAGGACAACTGACAGGCATCAGAAGACAGTGCTATCACTAGCTGGGGTCTTGCTCATCTACGTGGTTCCTTTGCCTAAGTCAGTTTGGATTATTTGGGATTATCATGTTTTCTTTTTGTGGTGGTAATGGCAGCTCCATTGCCATTGCAATCTCAGTAGAAGAAAAAGCCTGAACAATATCTCTACTTCCCTACAGAGGATCACAGAAACGTGGGGGAAATGTTCCTTTAATGTTCAAATTATGGGCTGCTGTCAGTTATGTTTTTAAGATGACACATGTTTTATGTTACTCAAAAAGAGGCAGTATTGACATTTGAAAGCTGCAGTTAAAAATCATGGAAAAGGTGCTCGCAATTTTGTTTCAAAAGGAGGAAATCTACTTAAGAACCACCCTTGTTTCTGGCCATGTAATTTTCAAGGTGATTCTTAAATTCCAGAATTACTGTGTGGTTTGGCTTCTCATTGGTAGCATATTTTTGGTCTTTGTCCTCTGTTGGGAAGTCTGTGCTAGAATTCTTCCTCTTCCAGTTGGTTGTCACAATTTGTAGTGAGAGTTTCTGGTTTTGGTCTACCAGCTTGTTTACAAGATGTGAGAATAGCATCTTTTCCTCTCATAACATGCAATAAATAATTTTATAGACCTGTTATTTGCTTAATAACCTGTAGCTAACAGGTCTCTTAATTTCTTTTCTTCTTGACATTCTCTTGCAGTCCATTTAGGTCCTGTTTGAAAAATCAGATCACAATTCATTGTGCAGCAAACTGAGCTAACCCAATCCTAGTCACTGTTCATTGGTAGGACTTTATGACCAAAACCAGAGTGTAACCAGTTCAAGAATTAATACAGCTTTTTCGTGTGGACAGTTTTACACAGACCTTGTGGATGGCAGGCAGGAATCTTCTGATGTTGGTATCTGACCTAATGAGTGGTACTTCATAGAAAGTAAAAATCATTAAAGTAAATATTCCATGAGTAATCTGTCATGAAAAAATGATGTATTATTAGATGACATGGCTAAAAGTGTGGTTTTTTGGTTGTTTGGGTTTTTTTCTTATTATGATGTGCTGATTCCTGTCTTTGTCGTGGCTGGAATGACAGTCTGTGCCCATTGTACCAGTGGGGGAGGAAAGTTATGACCCATGTTTGAAGTGATGATTTCCAGTCTGTGCACAGTGTTCTCCAGAGGTGTGGGAAATTATGTGCTGGCAGTACAGACGCACAGGATAACCTGTACCATCTGTGGGGCTGAGTCCTTCTGAATGTTAGATATGGCATATAAAGAGGTGCTATACAGAAGGAATTCAGGGAATTGATAGAATGAGAGTCCTACCTGGGCAGCTCATACTCAGGAGGGTGTTGGGATAATAATAGAAAACGATATCACCACATACAAAAAACTTCCACACAATCCAACAAAAATTCTCCCCCAAAAGCCCCAAAGCATATGTGCAACCTGCAGTGGGGATCTGGTTAAAGGAGCAACTGCAGGCAGTGGATACAGAAATAGGAAAACAGAAAGTAATCCAAGTACTTGATGCTGTAGTTGAAAAAGGCAAAATGAGCAGTATGTCAATGTTGTGGTCCAGCAAAACAAAACAAGAAATTAAGTGCATTAATTTGATGTTAAATGTGATTATTTCCTGAAAAAGACTACCAGGATAAGTGGTATGTTCTCTGTTAGGTGTTTTCAAATAATGTCTCTCCATTAATTTGAGCAACTAAGGGTGAGACTTTCTAATTCTTCTTCTGTCAAAGAGTAGTGAGCAATTTGGATGAAGTTATTGGAATTGTATTTTGCATAAACTGCAAGCAAAACCTGGCACTGAACATGGTGGTATCTCTATTTTCTGCTACCAATTGGATTAAATTGAATTTATGAAGTTGTGGTTATTTGCTTTAAATGGCCCCCTGTGAAGAGATTTAGTTTCCTGCAGTTTCAGCTTGCCAGGGACCACATTTGATTGACACAATTAATCAAAGATCACGCTACTAATCCACACCAAACATAACACAGTTGAGAGAACTCAATTAAAACTTTTGTTCCTCCAGTAGAAAAAACCAGCCACGTGGGAGCTAAGTATCTCAGCCCTACTTGTTTTGCTTGAGACCAGTGTTAATAAATGGCCTTATTTTGCTTCTGCAGTGCAATTTATGTGCTTATAAATCAGCAGTCATGCTTTGCCACAATTCCACACACAAACTCCTGCATCTCTGGTTAATAACCTTGTATAGGAGGTTTCAGTGGTTGTGGATAAATGCTGAGGGAAAATGTGAAAATCAGAAAAAAATAAAAATAATTGGGTAGGGAATGCCTAAAAATGCTTTAGGCGTTAATGCCTGACTTTATAAATACAGAAATTTAGAAGTAAACAACACTAAATTTAATACTTCAGCTATAGACTCTTGCTCTTATTATCATTCACTTTGAATTTTGTTGTTTCCCTGACCATATATCATAAGCTTTATCCTTCTCCCTGGGCACCTTCATACCAAGGCTATAGTGAAGACATTACTCAAGACTGTAGATTTCTGACAGATTACACTTAGGGCACTGAAACTGCTTAATAAAAGACAATGTTGAGAGGATTAAGAGGAAGAAGCTTGAGTGAAAAGGCTCTCTATTTTGTTGAAAGTGGCTGATCAAAGAACAGAATGAAAAACCCCAAGCCCTACCACTTTCATTGCTACATTTCAGCTGCCTGAAAAGGTGTTTCATTTCTGATTTGCCTCAGAATTCAGGGGGTGTACAGTAGTGGTGTACAAGCTGCCAGGCAGTGTGACACCTCACAGCAGTGTTAAAGGTTTAAATTCGCTATATTCAGGTACAAATCAGGCATATTTGAGCAGGAATGGCTGTCTCTCTTGTCAGGGAGGGTGGTGTTGCCTCATTAAATCTCTGACTGAGAACCAATTCAGCTCGTAACACTGAGGGCATATGTAGCATCACTTATAAGACTAAAGCTTTCTCCATGAGTCTCACAGCAATAAAATGCTTGCATTGATTAACTCCTTGATCCTGTCAAGTGTGGAGGATATTCACTGTTCTCTTCAAAAGGTCCTTTTAAGGCACTAAATAGCTTTGCAGGTTTAAATGCTCATATACTATGAAAGCTTGAAAGGATTCCTCTGCAGGGACATGTATTGTGAAGGCAAATATGGAGTTTAACAACGTGTTGTGCTTCACATTGAAAAGATTGTGGTTCACAACATACACATTGCCATTATAACCCTCAGTGTTATTGTTCTTTGCCATTTGTTGCATTGGTGATGCTGCTTTTTCAAGTGATGTTATCTTCTGTTTAGCTGTTGCTAATTTCTTCTCTCTATTGCACTTTGTTTCTCTTGGTACATGTTGTGCTCTGATATGGTTATCTTGTAAATCTTCACTAGTTGTCATTTAAAGTGTGTTGCTTCTTGGTAATTTCTATGCTTTTTCTATTTTTTTTTTAATTTATAAAAGCAATGTTTTCTTTTTACCCAGCAGTTTTCTTTAGCTGGAAGCTTTTCCCAATATTTGAGTCGCTGTGAATTGTTTCCATGCAGCTTGGTCTTTGTTTTTACTGTTTTTATATGTAGAGTAATCTTTCTTAAAAGCATTTTTGAGTTGTTTCAATCTTCAGTGCATTAAGAATCAGTTTCAGATACTTTGCAGCTGTTTATTTTTTTGTAGTATTAGGCATTTTTTTCTTTCATCTACAGACAACTAACTCTAATTCCCAGTCTGCAGTTAGCATAGTCTTAATGTTTCTTACACTGTGATTGAAAACAACTGGTTTGCTTTTATACACATCCCACAAATCTTGTGTTTGTTGTACTGACTCCTTCTTTAGAATAATAAGAGTTTGTGCTTATCAGAGCCCATGAATCTTTCACCAAGTTGGTAGCATCTACAAAAAGCTACTCCCTCCCTCCTCCCACATGTATCTCTACTCTCTTTGAACAGTCAATATTCTTATCTCTTCCTTTCACACACACTAATCCCTTATTTTTTAAATATTTTGATGAAAACTTTCATAAACATCAGAATTCCTGGCTGTTAATATTAACAAATCCTTCTGTGGTGTAAGCTATTATTGTTAATATTTCTGGATATTTTTGAGGAGGCATTCCTTTATTCTTCTGTTCTTTCAATTTTAATTGCTGTTTTGTCTTAGTGTGGCCAAAAATCCATTTTGATAATTCTGTTCTTTGCCACTTGAGAGACTTGTGGTGTAGTTTTCTCTCTGTAATGCCTTGTTTAGTCATATTATTATTTGTTTTGCAACATCTTTACATCTCTTTGGCCCTGGTAGATGCAGTATCTTTCCTTTCTGTGCCTTTTTCCTTGTGATCCTCCAAGTGAGGATTGTGAGCAGACAGCTCTGTGCCTGATGCTGCAAAGGTTACCCCAGTGCCTGAGAGATTATTCCATTGCTTGGTAGATTTGGGAGAGGGTGGTTGGTTTATTTGTTTTAACTTGGAAAGCAGCTGAAGCCTCCTTTTGTTTCATAAACAAAACCTGTGATTCAGTTGTTTGCTCCTGCAGATAATTATACCACAAGTAGTGAGAACACCAGAGTAGTTTTGGAGATAACAAACCTGGGACATTCCTAAACTACAGTTATGTGAGAGGTGTGGGGTTTTTTTTCAATGTAGAAGAAAATTCAAGGTGTGTGTAAATATCTCAAGATCAGTCTCTTCCATGCTGCCACAATAATTATCTGTCTTAAATGTTAAAAAAAAATCACAATAAATACAGCTAGCTGAAATAGGTGGGGGTTTTTGCAAAAACAATCTAATATCGTGTATGTCTCCAACACAGAGAACAGACCCACAGCTCCTTGCTCAGTTCTACTACGCTGATGAGGAACTAAATCAAGTAGCAGCTGAACTGGACAGTTTGGATGGAAGAAAAGACCCCCAGAGATGTACATTGCTGGTCAACCAGTTCCGCTCTTGTCAGGTAACCACAATGGCACCTTCCTGATTTCACTGAGATTTTTATGTACATTTAGTATATTACATTACAACTTATTGTATTAGTTTTATTAGATGAACTTTTAAAATTAGCCTTTGGTAGATACATGCCATTCCTTGCTTTAAAGGGTTTATTTTTGAAAACACTGTCCATAAATTAAATTCACTACATCTCAATTAAGATTGTTGATGCTTTCTGTGAATAAGAACACATATTAAAAACTTTGTTTCTTTTATATAAAATAAGCATGGAGAGCTTACTAGGACATGAGAAGTATTTCAAAATTTCAAGCAGCAAAAAATAGCCATGTCATTTGTAGCTGTTCAGCTTTCATATCCCATGAATCTGGTAGTTTTCCATTAATAAATGAACTACATTAAGACAGCTGGTAGATTTGCTGTTATTTTGGAAAGAATATTCTCTGCTTCATGTAAATAGTATTGCAGATCAGAAGAACTACCAAGAAACTAAACAAAAGAGGGTTTTTATCTGTAAATTACTACAAAAGTATGAATCTGTCTCACAATTCCCATTGTATAATACCTAAAGAAAGATTCCTGAGAGCTCTTGCTGAAATATGGCTGTGCTTTCAGCCAGACTTGAAGGGAGAAGAAACAGAGATGGCAAAGACCAATTCAGCTAAGTCTAGCTCTCTAAATAATTTTATAGATTTGTGATTGGATTTATGGCCCTGTTTGGGCTGGGATAGAGTTCCTGTTCTTCCCAGTAGCTGGTTCACAGTGCTGTGTTTTGGGTTTAGGGTGTGAGTGGTGTTCATAACAGTCATCTTTTAGTTGTTGCTAAGCAGTGATCAAGGACTGTTCAGGTTCTCATGCAGCCTTGCCAGTGTGTGGGCTGGGGGCACGAGAATTTGGGAGGAGACAGCACCAGGACAGGTGACCCAGAGTGGCCAGAGGGCTATCCCAGAGCACATGGCATGCTCAATTCTCTCCCCCATCCTCTTGGGGCGAAGAGAGTGATCAAAGGACTGGGGTATTTAGCTGCCTGCCAGGTTAAACCATGACAATTTCCTAGGAAAAAGAATTCAGAAATTGAAGAACTATTGAGAAAATACACCTGTATGCCAGTCTACATCAAGTTTTTCAATGATAAAATTCAAAGTTTTAGAGGTAGAAACTACTCTTTTGGTACACTTTTTATTTGCACAAATGCTTTGATAATTTCTCTCCCAGTCACACCCAAGACAAACCCTTTAAATCAAAGTAGGTTCAAGTCCAGAATACACCATGCTCAGGTGGTAGGAGAATTTCTGTACAAAAAGTCAATGTTTGCAGCCACCTCAGGACAATTTTAAGTGGAAAGACCATAGTAATAAAGACTCATTAACATCTCTACCAAGGTAAAAATTGTGCAGTCAAGTGTAAAGAATGTATTTTGATTCACCCTTGCTAGAATTTCTTCCTGTTACTACTAATAAAATGTACCAAACTTTATTATGTGGAAAAATTTCATCACTAATCACGTTAAGATGAGTTTCAGGAATAGTGCCCTGATCATCGTAGGAAATGTTCACATTGAGTTAGCTGAGTCTGTTCAAAGAAAAATAGTTGGGTGTTGTGTGCTTGCTTGAAAGAAAACTAAATTTTAGAAGTGCAGCTTTTTGAAGAGCACTTACAGAGAAAGAGGTGACAGTCAATGTATTGTTATGTCAGACATAATTTTAATACTTCTGCCTACTGTGAATATCTTCAGTTCCCTACTGTCCCTGTGGACTGTGGGGTGTAAGGGTTTACAAAACTGGAAGCAGTGAGTTCAGTAAAAAAATAAATAGTGACTTAGAGGGGAAAAAAATATGGGTGAAAGTGACCTTGAAAAGGTCATTGATTTGAGTCTTCTCTGTGATGGATCAACTGTATGTAAATCACTTTCACACATATATTTTTTACTGGTTCTTAGAAACCCCCAGTAATGGACATGCCACAAACTTTCTAGTGAAAACCTTTCCTGAAAAAGCCAGTCTGGAAAAAATTTCTCATAATAAGGATGGATGAAAAAAAAATCATTGTGCAAGGCAATCTCCTTTTTGATTGTTTTATCCCTGGTGATGACTATTTATTCCCTGTTTCTCTGCAGGTGCACAGGCTTTCTGATTTTTTTTTTTCCCTGTGACATAGGCAGACCTGAGGAGCAATTCTGTTCAAAAGTAGCTTCTCTGAATGTTTCACCTGTAGAAATGCAAGAAATGCAGACTCTGAGAGCTCCTTGGTCACTTTGCTTGGCTTGTTCTATAGTGACTCACCACCTTGTGACTGTTAATACTTCTTATGTCTGGTAATTTCTTTTCATTTGTCAAACAGATTGCTGTTACTAAAACAATCTGTTGCTAGAGCCAAAGGAAAGATGGATTTTTTTTTTCATGTAGCTATTTTTGTACTTTTCAAAGTTCTGCAGAAGAGGTCAGGTCATCATCAAATGTCATGTCAAAAACAACTTTGCTAATTAGGACTTACATTATTTTGTAGTACTTTGTGTAAAAGCAATGGTTTGGGGTTTTTTTCTTTTGGGAATTTGTCCTGTAAATGCCAAATGAGAGAAGGAACAGTATTTTAATAAGGATTCAGAATGTAGGTATTTGCTTCCCGAATATTGCATGGTAGGAGGAAAAGCTGGTTTTAGCTGAAGGTGTGGTGGGGTTTGAGAAGGATGGGGAGCCAACAGGCAGCCCTGGGGCAGGATGGATGTGGTGGAAGGTTGTGCATGGGAAAGTCGGGGAGCAGCTGCTCTGTGCAATAACTGTGATATCTGCAACAACAGCCAGGCAATTCCCAGACCTTTTATTTAGAAATGTGCACTTCCTCACTCTTCAGGCAAAGCTTCTGAGCAGTATCTTGTGACTACAGAACACAGTTAACCAGACTCCCAGTCTTTGTTTGACTTTCTTTGTCCTGTTTTGTCCTTTTTCCCATGTATTTTTAGGCTTTCCAAATTGTTCCTGATTTTTAGCTCCATGAGTTTGAGAAGCATACTGTCTCTGTCAGATCTTGTGTTTTCTAGGGAAAAGACTTCTAAAATCCCATGTGCTTCTGTCTTTGCATCTGGTTTTGAAAGTCATTGTTCCTGGGTTGCCTTTTTTCAGGTGATTTACTGATAGTGTCTACTGGATTAACAGATCATGTTTTGAAATTTAATTTTATCAACTAGAGAAAGGAAGTGTCTGTAAATTAGTGTGATTTTCTTGTGGTGTTTTTGGTTTGGTGTTTTTAGTTTGTATGGTTTTGGTTTTGTTTGTTTTGTTTTGTTTTTTTTTCTTGAGAGACTAACAAGTCTTGCAAACTGTGATTCTTTTTGGAGAGAGGCTGGATATTATGCTGAATCTTAACCAAATCTGAAGAGCTACATTTTATAACTTGGTGTTTAGCCTATGATAGTATTGTTATAGATCTCCAAGTTTATGATTGTATGTGAACAGACTCAGACAAACCAGAAGGTCTCTGCCTAAAGAATGTAATGCTTTATAGTGGACACAATTAATGTTTTCTATCTTAACAAAACTGGCAGTATTAGTCAAGGCAAGGTATGGGGCACTGTGATATTCCCATGGAATATGTAGAGACTTCAGTCTCCTTAGTAAAAACATTTACAAATCTCAATGTTATCTTACACTGTTTTGTCGTAGTACTGTTTGCTGGTAAGAGTCACACTGTTAACAGTAATTAATGTTTCAAAATTTCTGAAGATCTTCCAACTTGGATTTCATATTCTGTGGGCTGACTGTCCAGCAGGATGCTGTGTATGTACCGTGTAGCTGTGAGTAAGAATAAGGGTAATGGTTTTCAAACCTTTACTTTTCATTTTCACAATAATGTCATGTAACACCATTTTCCAGTTGCAGTAGCCTGTTATAAAAATGACATCCCTCATTTTGCTTTGGTTTTTGCATGACAGTGGGAAAATACTATAAGAGCATAACATATCTATCAATACAGTATCTTGCATTTATTGTGTGGTTAATACCTATTCAAGAGAAGAATAAAACACTTCTTCTCTACTGGTTTCTATTAAAATTAACAATAACTAAAGTGTGCAAAGATGCTTGATGAAAAGCTGTGGAAGTTTCTCTTAAATGAACAAAAGGGTAGGTAGAATGTCTACTGGTTTATTGAGCTTGATGGTAATAGAAGGAACGTACTTCTTTTATTCCTTAAGAAAAATATCTCTACATCTGTAGTGCATCTTGAGGAATACACATCATCTGAGGGTTTTTTTCCCTGAAACACAAATCATTGCAGTATTTTTGTATTAGTGGTATAATAAGGTGTGCTTTCCTTTGCTATTCACATCATCACATGGTATTGAATGTCGTAAGAAGTGATGGTACTTCATGTACACTTTTGAATTACTTATGCATTTGCAATCATTCTCTCAGTTAATTTGCTTTGGCCATTACTGTTTTCACATTGATTAATATTTTTGTTAGTTAAGTTGATAAACTGGTTTAAAACAATTTCTCAGCTATTTAAATGGAATTAGGTTAATTGTTATGTATTATAGAACTTCATTGTTTTTGTTAGGAGTAAAGAGAAGAGAAAACCACACCCCCTTTATTTCTAGCTCTGGGATTTGTTAGGACTTGATAGATAACAAACCTGTGCAAAGTACTCCCCGTTGTGAAGATGTTTTCAGGATCACAGTTCTTGCTTGCTGCTTCAGTCCGCTGACAGTTACTTCTCTGTGTACAGTAGTGAGGTCTCAGAATAGCACATGAGTCAGTTCCCAGCAAGGTTTTATCAACATTATTCCTGCAGATTGCATCTCAGCAATGTGGAACTTGATCTGCTCAAGTGCACTAGGAGGGAATTTGCCCCATCAGGGCACTGACCTGAAGCAAACCATAAACTTTCCCAGCTGTGCTGCCCATTGCACTGTACCACAGAATACTAAACTAGAGGCTTTATACTCTTTGTGAAACATGAGTGTTTCTGGCTCACTGGTAGGGGTGATGGACTCTGCATTGACTTGTAGCATATTATACTGATTTTTCACTCCTTTCCTGTTATTTGCCTGCTTGGGAAGCACCTCTTGAATTACTGCAATTGGCAGCCCAGCATTTTCAAGTCAGCTATTACCAATTTCAGTTTGCTTTAACATTAGGCTTTAAAATGTAACATTTAGTGGACTGGTTCTTGTGTAGGTCTCTCCTCCAAACAGTGGTGAAAAGCAGACGCTTGCAATTCTGAACCTCATTATCTATCATAGCACAAATAAATGTTGCTGAGGAGTTGGAGCCCTGAGAGAAAGCTACACATATCTCTGTTGTGTTATCACTTGTCTGTCTCCATTTCTGTGGCAATATAAAATACATGGTGAATATTATCAAAAATGCTGTGTTTCATCCAGACTTTTCTCCATATTTCTCCAAGCTCGGTTTGACAACCAAAAGCATCACTATGAAATAAGTTGAGATAAGAATGTCAATGGAAAAAAGGCTTCACCCTTACTGTAAAGGAATATGTGTTACAGACTGAAGGAGCTGACTGTGGAGCATGAAAAGAGGGTATAAATTGAATATGGGAAGCAATGAGTGAAGAATAAAATGGTGCTGGGAGGCCACCTGGGAAATCTGCTTTGTCACAGAGTGACATGCTAAAATTGTAGAATCATAGGGTGGTTTGGGCTTAAAGAAAACCTTAAAGATCACCCAGGTCCAACCCCTCTGCCAAGGAGCACCCTTCACTAGACCAGGTTGTTCCAAGCCCCATCCAGCCTGGCACTGAACACTTCCAGGGATGGGGCAGCTTATGTGGTCAACCTGTTCTAGTGTCTCACCACCCTCCTGGTAAAGGATTTCTTCCTAATAATAATCTGAGCATGGCTTCAGGAGAAGGAAGTCCTGCTTTTCAATTCTGATTTCCTCTTATGACAAGATAACCCACGTAGCTGATCAGGGGAAGCCAGTTGATGTAATTTTTTGGGATGTCAGCAAAGCTTTTGATACTGTCTCTCACAGGATCCTTCTGCACAGAATGTCCAACCCAGTTGGATAAGCACATCGTGGGCTGAGTTGAGCACAGAGGGTGACAGTGAATGGGGTGACATCAGACTGGTCACCTGTCACTTGTGGGGTTCCACAGAGCTCCTTCTCAGGCCGTGTGCTCTTCAACATCTTCATAAATGACTTGGACACAGGACTGAAAGGGACACTAAGCAAGTTTGCAGATGACACAGAATTGTGAGGAGCTTCTGACTCCTTGACGGTAGAGAGGCCCTGCAGAGAGTCCTCAACAAATAAGAGGACTGAGCAATCACCAACCATATGAAGTTCAGCAAGGGAAAGGGACAGATTCTGCACCTGGGATGGGGCAACTTTAGATGTACAGACAGACTGGGGAATGAGATGCTGGAGAGCAGAGCTGTGGAAAAGGACTTGGGGGTCCTGGTCAATGGCAAGTTGAATATGAGTCAGCAGAGCCCTGGAGCCAGGAGGGCCAGCCCTGTCCTGGGGGGCATCAGGCACAGCATCCCCAGCTGGTCCAGGGAGGGGATTGTCCTGCTCTGCTCTGCACTGGGGCAGCCTCACCTTGAATATTGTGTGCAATTTTGGGCACCACAATATAGGAAAGATTTTAAGCTGTTAGAGAACATGCAAAGGAGGTCAATGAAGGGACTGGAGGAGGGGCCACACAAGGAATGGCTGAGGTCACTTGATCTGTTCAGTCTGGAGGACACTGAAGGGAGACCTTATCACAGTCTACAACTTCATCATGAGGGGAGGTGGAGAGGCAGACACTGATCTCTTCTGCGTGGTGACCGGTGTCAGGACCTGAGAGAATGGCCTGAAGTTGTATCGGGAGAGGTTTAGGTTAGATATTAGGAAAAGATTCTTCACCCAGAGGGTGACTGGGCACTGGAAAAGGCTCCCCAGGGAAGTTGTCACAGCACCAAGTGGCACAGAGTTCAAGAAGCATTTGGGCAGTGGTCTCAGGTACATGGTGTGAGTCTTGGGGATGTCCTGGCATGGTTACCAATTTCAGCCTGATACTGGGAATGCAGTCCAGTTGTCTTTCACCTCCACTTGCACCATGTACATGGGGAGATTTCTATACTGTTTTTTTCTCTAATTAAAAAAATCCAATCAAAAAACCCAGCAGTAACAAACAAGCAGAAACATAGCCCCAAACAAGCAAAACCCACAACATCACCACTTACAACACTGAAGTTGTTGCAGGATTTACGAAATAGCAAGTAACATTTTCAGTGTGGAGGAGAACCATGACTGAGCTGCAGTGAATTCTGTCATAGCACATGTGTGGATTTATCTGTAATGGGAAATGGAAAGGCTCTTCATTGTATGACATAACGATTTTTTTTATTATATATATTTAAAAATAAATAAAAATTGTTGTGGCATGAAATGACAACACAGGTGGTAATCAATAATGCACGAGGGTGAAACTGAAGCTAGATAGACAAGTTGCTAAATAATGAAAAGGGAACTTATCTTTGTATACAAAACAATTAATTTTTTATGAGTGAAAAAAGGGTGTGATTATATTATGTTAAATGGTGCATGCTGGGAAAGCCATAGATTGTTACTAAAGGAAATGTGATGGGAGGTTAAACTGTACCATCTGCTCATGATGACCACATTCATTGCATGGAAACTCCTATGGAAAACCACTGTCTTTGGTGGAAAATAAGGTAATCATCTATATAAAGCATGAGCTGAGAATAGGAGAGCAGAATTTAATATTTTATCAGTACTTCAGTTAGAAGAACAGTAATTGTTTTTCATCACAAGTTTTATTCAAATTGAAGAATACCTCTTGTGAAAGAGAACCCCACAATAGAAAATTCTTAATTTCTGAGATACTGAAGTATTCTAGCATTCTGTTTTAAAAGATAAGGTGATGTTTCATTTCTCAATGCATGATTACCTGCCCTAAATCATACTTTTTATATTAAGGACAATTGACATGTTGGTACCTTGATTGAATATTGGCACAGTGGACCTGAGCCACACTGGTGTAATTCCCAGAGCATTTGAAGGCTAAATGAGGACAACGGAGTCAGGTCATTTTAAGCCTGACTTTTCTCAGCATTTGTGAGGTATGAGATTCCACCAGATCGAGTTCTGTAGGAATAAACGTAATGTGACGTGTTTGACTATGAGGGGTTTTATAGTTCTTCCACAGTCTTCAGCAGTGCCATCAGAGGATTGCTGCCAGCTCTGCTATAGTGGGATTTGCTAAATTTTAATTAATCTTCTTTTATACTGTTGCAAAGGATAAATTATAGTATCAGCCACTGAATTGTTTATGTAGTCTCATGACTTAAATATGCTGCAGTTTGCCTTCTTTCCTCCATATGCACGTGGCAGCACCATGTTAGCAAAATTAACAATACATACAAATTATTTATTTGGTGATGTTTCTGTACTTGGGGATTAAGTCTGTTTTCTTCTGTTAGAAGATTTTTCACTTAATCATATAAGAAATTCCCTTTCATTTTTTTCTTTAATGCTGGAGAAGTCTGATAAGGAAGACAGGAAGGCAAGTTATTAATTTTTTTAAGACTGTTCTTAGCAGTGGAATTTAATTTCCATTATGACCTTACCATACTTGAAAGTTAAAGGTTGGGTTTTATAATATGAAATAATTAATTTTATAATAATGGATTATTATAAAGAATATTTTGTGGTATATTGTGCAGCATTGTTTTCTCATGTGTCAGGTTGTCTTAAGGAAGTTTTCAATAACCAAAATCATAGAATTATAGAATGGAATATCCTGAGTTGGAAGGGACCCACAAGGACCATCCAAGTCCAACTCCTGGCCCTGCACAGCACAGCTCCAACAATCCCACCATGTGCCTGAGAGTGTTGTCCACATGCTTCCTGAGCTCTGTCAGGCTTGGTGCTGTGACCATGTCCCTGAGGAGCCTTTTCCAGTGCCCAGACACCCTCTCGGAGAAGAACCTTTTCCTAATACCTGGTCTAAACCTCCCCTGACACAGCTTCACGTTCTTCTCTCTGGTTCTGTCCCAGGTCATGCCTGCCCCTCCTGAGGAAGCTGCAGACCACAATGAGGTCTCCTCTCAGGACAACATCCACTTCATTTGTTTGTCCTTTAATCCTTACCCAGAGGCTCTCAGCTGTGCTGTTGCCAACTGCAAGCTTTGTGCCTTCCAGCCCCTCCATCACCCCCCATGCCACCCCTGCCTCAAGTGCCCTGCCTATCCCCCTGGAGAGCCTGTCACCATCCATCGTGGCACAGCAGTCACGGGAATTGTCCCACCACGCTTGGCTTATGGGACTGAGCCAAGGCTTTGAGCTCCCTCTTGAGGGTTCCTCATGCTGCACCTTTAGGTGAAAGCCTTTGGATGTTTATCTGCATATATTAAACACTGGACACAACCAGGACCTCTGCATATTAGAAGGGATTGCAAAAGGAGTTTGAGAGAACAGATTAATTTCAGGCTGCCCTATTGATACTCTTAGCATATAATTTAACAGTAAACTAATTGAATGACTAGAGTTCAAGGTGATGAGAGGAAAATAAGTTGTTACCCTTTGGTGTTGCTTGTTCAGTCATTGGAACTATTTAATTAGATGGGAAAAAGGAGATGCTTAAAGAGTTCAGTCATAACTCCAAGTTCCTTTTCTGGTATAAAGATGCACTGGTTGTCTTCTTCCTTCAGATTATGCTTTGGAAGGGATTTGTGTTATCTTGTTGCTGTACAGTGTTCTTGGTGAAAAATAATACAGACTTTAAGACAGTAAAAAAAATCACTCATTTTTGAAAGTATTACTTGCATTAGCAAGCTAGTATTGCTTCAAAGCAGTTTGAAATGATTGATAATGAAAACAGGTTGTGATAAGGACAAGTTTGATGTTGGAGAGCAGACTTCAGTTTGTAGGCTTTGCACTTTGCATGTTTTTGCACTACTTGCACACATGAAAACTTCCCATTTTAAAGGCTTTGGTAGGTAGGTATTTGTGAGGAATGAATTATGCAGAAAGAATGCTGTTGGTTAAGAAAGCTTACCTTTTTGCTTATACCACCTGTTCTCTTCTGCTGCATTTCCATTTTTTACAGAACTATTTGCAGAGCAGTGCTATTTTTTCAGCACTTCTAAAAGCAGTGCCGAGATGAACAGCAGCAGTATAACCCCAAGTACACAGTTCTTCCTACTGCAAAGCAAATAAAGTAACTACTTCTTACATGCTGACACTGCTCCTTGTTCCGTATTTCAGAAGAAACCCCAGAATTTAATTAAAGAGATGTAGTGCTGTTGATACTACCATACGATGTGTACAATATAAATTCTTGCCCTGAGAATACATTCTCAGTTCTCTGGAGTTCTCAAGGTTTCTGTGCCTGAAATTACTTACACAAATATCAAGCAACAGATATTTGTATTCTTTGATTTCTCGATTGCCCCAAGGTATCTGTAACTACTGTTAAAGTTGTTGTTCCTCCACTTCTATAGTGCTCATAATAAAACAGTGTAATAGTTCATGTAGAAGTGTTAAGTGATGATCATTTTTAGGCTGCAGAGCTTGTTGAATTGATTTGTGCAGCCAAGGCACTGAGCTGAACTGCCTTCTTGATGTAAGCTCTTGTAATTTTTGCTTTAGAATTGTTCTGATACTGTGAGAAGGTCTTTTTTTTTTGTGGAGGTGGGTTTTTTGTTTGTTTGTTTGGGTTTTTTTCTGTTTAGGTCTGATGCAGGCATAAATAAACAAGGATGAGTTCTAGCAGACTTACAGAGTAACGTCTACCTATGACTTATGTGGTAACTGGGATTTAAAAGTATTTCCCATTTTCACGTATTGGTGCGAACCTCTGGCCTCAGTGGTAGCCTTGTTTATTATTTGTACTGTTGTTCTCCATAGGGATTTTGCAAATTTGACTGTAAAATAAATTAACCCTGTAGCTGGAATGTGAAGAGTTTTCTCAGTAGATCTAATTAATATATTTGTGGTTGTCTGGCCTATTCTGCAATGCAAATAAGAGGCTAAAAGGAAATCATTTTTTATAATTGAGAAGAGGCAATTTTGAGGGGATTCCTCAACAAGGAAAGCAGCATTATTTTGATGTAAATTTTTAGCAGAACCTTAAATTGTTCATTTAAAATACAGGCAGTAGAAATGATTTGAGGCTTGAACAGTCATAGAATAAAAGTCTCAAAAGATTTGGGCTCTGCAGTTTTGAGTTTGAAATATTGTTGGATATAATTGGTGGTAAAATTTCACATTGGCTTGTCTTTGTCTTTTGTTTACAGCTGCACAATTTCAGCATAACTCAATTAGTTCTGTAATCAGTGAAATCAGATTTTTCATTTGTATTGAATGCTAAGTGTGTTCTTTCTTTCTTAGCAAGTAAAGGCTTTTAAATCTACCAGTGCTGTGTATTACCCATGTTGGGCTTTTTAACTGTATTAATGGAAATGCACAGAGTGATTTCAGAAGAAAATATTTATGTAAATTTGAGTGGGTTTGGTCAGAGTCCTGTGATAGCTTTAGCAGCTGTGCATGTGGAGTGCCCAGTGTTTGATTCAGGCAAGCCCTTGGGCACTCAGTAGAAGTGTTACAAACACTTTATTGCTTGGATATTGCTTGGGCAAACAAGATAAATAAACTTTGATTTTATTTAAAAAAAAAAAAAAAAAAAAGCCCTGTTCAAATGTGTATTTCTGTGTTATCCCACATAGTTCCTTAGGCATTATTCTATGGTCCATTGCCAATGTCAATTTAAAAGTTTTCCATTCCAAATTTACATTATTCTCATTCTTATCCCCACACTTGATCATGGCATCCCTCAAAGCACAGCTCTGAGAGAGCAGTGGGTTTATAAATCCTTCTCTGTGGCCAGTTTGAGCTGTTCAGCTTTATACCTCTGGGAAACACTTCTTCAGCTGTACTGATGCCCATATTCACTGCACTGGTGCACATCTTTGCAGAGTCATTCTGTGACCCTGAGCAGTGAAATGGCCTGGGCTCCTGTGGATCTCTGCACTGACACCATTCACATGTGCCCCCGGTACCAGTGAGCTCAGAGTGCTGGTGACACAGGCTGTGACAGCCCCGAGGTGAGGACAGAAGCTGCAAAGGAGGTGAGATAAGGGGCTGAGCTCTCAAAGTGGCCTTGCTGCCAGATGCTGACACTGTGGAATGGCCTGACGCCCTCTGAGATGAAAAGTGGCTTTCTGTTTCAGGTGTAAAACTTATCTGAAGGTGTCTCCTATTATCTGATAAGTTTAAGTGGTGGAAGAATAAGGAGTCCCTAGGGAAACATAATATGTCCTTTCATTCTGTGCTTTATCGGAATTGTATCCCTGCTGAAGTGAAGCAATTTTTACAAAGAAAGTCTGCATCAATGGGCATCCCTAGATGAAAAAGGTATCTGTATAGAGCTGTTAGAGAACAGTGCTGTAGTGGATTGGCAGTGAGTTACCTAAGAAATACTAATTGTATCATTAACATTCTTGACAAGAGCAAACTGGGAGTATGTACCATAATCACAGTGAACAATGAGGCAGTTCAGAGGTGCATGTTTTCATGTTTGATTGCATCTGTCCATTGAAGAACATTTTCTTGTAGAATTAGGCAGAAATAGATCTCATTAAAGGAGACAAATCACTAAAACTGTAAGAAACTCCCTGCTGGATTCTGAAAGGTAATGATTGGTTAGAAGTTAGCAAGAATCTATAACTGATGTTATTTGTTAATTGATACAGAGGTTAAACAGTGTAGATTGAACCAGGAGTACTTTTAGCTAAAGTAATGGCCAAGTCTTTCTTGTCTGCTTAATTTACATCCCTTGAGACATTATATTAGTTATGTTAGTAGAGGTCAGTGAAGGAGACAGCAGGATAATTACCGAGATCAAGGGAAGAAGCTGACTGAAAGAAACTTTTGTGTTCCCTGAGTTTAGAAACTGTAGTAGACAAAGCTATATTTTAACAATAGAGGGAAGAAGTAAGAACCAAAAGCAGACTCTCCAACCCATTCAGTTGTATTAGAACACTCAGGCATTACTCATTGATCTGTGGTGAGAAGGGAATGGTGCTTGTTTTCACTGAGGTTTTTTCTGAAATACAACAGAATTGGTGGACCCTAGAAAAATTCTCATTATTTCTATATTTAAAGACTTGATGCAGATGTAGGAAACACAGAAATTTGTGCCAGAAGGACTAGGCAGCTGACTGATGGGAGAGTGAGCTAAGCCTTATTCAAAGAAAATTATTCTCTTTTATACAGTATATTCCAATTTAGATGAGGACAGTGCCAGCTTAATAAAGAAAGTGAAACTGAGGAAAGGCTTTCTAAAGTGATGATGTCAAGATTAAACTTAAATCTAAGACAATGCACATTTTAGCTGTCATAACAGAGTTTGTAAATTTGTGTGTTTTTTCCTCTTAAGAGTTTCATCTCCAGTTGGCTTGTTTTATAACTGATTGCACCATTTGTCATTTCATTACCCCTAGTAATGATGACTTGTGTGAGCTGCATTGCCCCAGCAGATGTTTTCTCTGTGCTGCCTGACATCTTCAGAGAGTTGGTGTCAGGTACCTGTTTGCTGTTTGGGTATGACAGTGAGTGAAAGCTTGTAATATTTATTTTGCAAACAGGCAGACTTGTCAACACTTGCATTATGTTTTCACCAGACTTCACTGTGGAGGAAGGAAATGAATTAGGATATAATTGTTCTAAATACACTAAATAACCTGTAAATATCAGAAGAGTTGATTTTTGTCTGTTGGACTTGGGCCACAAATACAGATTTTAAATTTACCTTTTCCCCCCCAGTAATGGCAAGTTATCAATGGAATGTTTTAGCTGGGTAGAAAACAAATGGGCAGAGTTAAACATTTCTGTTCAGTAAATAAAATAATTCATTGTGTCCTTTTAAATCTTGTCTGTTTAACAGATTTTCTTCAGCACTGTTGGGAAACTTTTGGTCGCTACAGAATAATTGGCATGATAGCTGGAAAATATAAACTGCTTTACTGTAAATTGGGCCTACAGGAAGTTAATTTCCTTTCTGTGTTTCATATTTGATCTTATGTAGGGAGTAATTAATTTTGTAAGATATTTTCTCTTTGGGAAAAGGATCCCAATAGTGTTTAGTACTGTAGTCTTAAATTGTATTTTCCCACGTTAACAAGTTTTTTCATGTGTTTCCTCTTGCTCATATGGATCAAATAGGTCATTCTGAGAAAATGCCTGTTATCCAAGGCTGTGGACAGGGTGGAATGAAAACTCTGTGCACTGAAGGTCAGGGACTTAATTTGCAGCAGAGAACCATAGGGAGGAAATCTGGCTCCATGCCAGCCCAGCTCTGAGTGTTTTGAGGATGTGGAATGTTTTCACTTTGCAGCAGGGGAAGGCAAAGCAAAGATAGCAGTAATTCATGATTACATCTCCTCCATTCTGCCCTCCGTGGATGCCTCTTTTATTTACTGAGAGTTGTTGTTGCTGGGCTGGGGCAATACAGAATTTAAATTGCTAGAGATCCAAGATGCCTTTTCATGGTGAATTTTGGTCTTACTCTGTAGTGAGCTAGATTAAACTGGGAGCTACTTGCCAAAGTTCATACATAGAAAAATCCTGAGTTACTTTTAGGAAGTGAAGCATCAAGAGCTGCACTCTCTGTCAGTTTGCAGATGACACCAAGTGGGGTGGGATTGTTGATCTGCTGGAGGGCAGGAAGGCTCTGCAGGGGGATCTGGACAGGCTGGATCAATGGGAAGAGGCCAATGGTCTGAGATTCAACAAGGCCAAGTGCCAGGTCCTCCCCTTGGGTCACAAGAACCCCAGGCTGAGGGAGGAGTGGCTGGAAATCTACCCAGCAGGAAAGGACCTGGAGGTGCTGGTCAACAGTGGCTGAACATGAGCCAGGGCATGCCCAGGTAGCCAAGAAGGGCAGTGGCATCCTGGCCTGTGCCAGAAATAATGTGGCTGAGCACAGATTTTATGGGGAGTGGCTGGTGGACACTGGGGTTGTTCAGCCTGGAGAACAGGAGACTCTACTGCTCTCCACAGCTCCCTGACAGGAGGCTGCAGTCAGGTGGGATTGGTCTCTTCTGCCAAGTAGCAAGAGAAAGGACAAGAAGAAATGGTCTCAGGTTGCTTCAGGGAGATTTAGATTGGATGTTAGGAAAGCTTCCTTCACAGGAATGGGTGTGAAACTTTGGAACAGGCTGTCCAGGGGAGTGGCTGAGTCAGCATCCTTGGAGGTATTTAAAAGACATGTAGATGTGGCACTTGGGGACATGATTTAGTGGCGGACTTGGCAGCGCTGGGTAACAGTTGGTCTTGATGTGAAAGGTCTTTTCCAACCTAGATGATTCTATGGTGTTGTGTTGCCAGTGGGAAAAGTCCATTACCTGATGAGGCAAAAGAATCTGAAAGGACCTTTGGGATATGTGCAAGGTGGGCTGGAGGGAAAGCCATCGAACTCTCTGCTGTTTGGAGAGACTTTGCAACTCTGACATGCAATAGCTGTCTGGAGAGACCCTGCTGGGTCCTGAAGCCAGGACTTCTGTGTGTCCTTTGAAACTCTGTTTGTTACATCAGAGGGTAGGACACCTTATTACGGATTTCTTCTGTTCATGAAAGTAGCCCATAAAAACCTGAATACTGGCTAATTACTTAAATTACAAAATCTTCCTTTATGTTTGGCATTAATTTGTGTTCATCAGCGGTGTCTGTTTGTCATAATGGGATGTTGAAGGAGTTCTGCAAGAAAAAATGTGAAGGACATTTAAACAAAGAGACTGAAATACCATCTATTAAGCTCATGGAGATACTGTCCCAGACTGTGTTGCTGTGGAGAGATTTTACTGATAATTCAGAAAAGGGATATTAAAGAGGTATTGAACAGTACAGGAAGTCATATTCCTTTGAAGAAATCTTGCAAAAGACCTCAGAAAAGCTGTATTAAATTTAATCGTGTGAAAGAGCAGCATAACTTTTATCAAGGATATGTACAAAAGGGTAGATAAGTCTGCCTTTTGTTGTTCTAAACATGTTTTATAGTATAAGTAAGATTAATTTATTGGCATTTTTTGGTGGCTATTCTGGAAGCTGATG
>JAWWEV010000134.1:64890172-64920367 GCA_035583235.1 Hafferia zeledoni
GTGACAGTGAAGTCCTTAGGACTGTCACAGCACCCGGTACTGACCGGGGCTGACCCTGCTGAGCATCCGAGATGTGACAGGATGGGATGGCAGGAAGGCATTTACTGCCGGGGACGGTCCCACTGAGGCTCGAACTCGTGACCTTGGGATTCAAAGACTGGAGTGCTATCCATTACACCATGGGACCGCCCCATATATATATACACACACATATATACACATATACATATATATATATATTACTATATTCCTTTAGTAATAGTCTTGAATGGAAAATACATTGAATAAAAATAACAATGAGATACAAATAAGTGTGCTGTTCCTATAGGATAATTGAATTACTTTTAAAAGTTCCTGAGCTGTCTAGATTTTTCTTTTTCTTATCACAGATGGTTTTTAACTCGTCAGGCTGCAATTCCTACTCTGTGAGAATGTTCACAGAAACCTATGAAGGAAGATGGAATGAGATACTTGATATCAATATTTCTGCTCCCTAGCAAAGAGTGTTTTTTCCTGGAGCCTTTCTCCAGTCTCCATCATCAATAGTTAAAGCATGAAAATAGATTCAATAGTCCTCAGTTGCAATAGTTGCATCTTGTACTGCAGTTGTGTGCCCGTGGTAAGAATATAGAACAACATCTTACTGCAGAACATGATCACATCCCACTGAATTTCTTTGTAAAGTTCTACAGCTTTTTAGCCAACTAAAGATTTTAACTCATGGAGTAACATCAAATACACGGCTGATTATTTTGTAGGATTACAGGTAATTAATTTTAAACTGTATTATCCTAAAATATCCGTAAGGCAAAGATAAGTACTGCATTTAATTATGTGGATGCACATAATTAAATGAGAACTATCAGAGAAAAATACCTATTAACTGGGAAAATTTTTTTGTGTCCTGTTGGAGGCTGACAGCTTTGAAAACAATAGAGATTATTGAGACACTCTGAGCAAAAGTAGTAATGGTTCTTGCTTAGATTTTGGTAGGGTTGAGCAGCAAATTACAGCTTTGAATGCTTTAATTAATATCTAAGCCAGGTGCTTTTGTTGATTTCTATTTTGGATGTAAAACATTTTATACATGTACCAATGCATAATTATATAGTAGTGTTATCTCTGTTCCTTTGAAACTGAGACATCTGAACCATTTCTGCTGAACCACTGCAGTCTGCTAAGGAAGCATACAAAGCACATCACCTGGTATGTGCTTAGATATTTAACTTTAGTGCCTGTGGCACTGAACATTCTTGTGATAAAGTATTACCTATACTGTGCATACATGTGAGGCTTCTGTACAGAATTTTGCAGAGGGAATTTTGCAGTCTTGCTTCATTCTGCCCTGTTTCAGAGGTTTTTGCTTGCCTGGTGCTTGTTTCTGGGCCATTACAAGTGATGGCAGGACCCCTATGGATTTTGGTGGTGCAGAATCAAGCAGATTGCAGATCAAGTGATGCAGAATCAGAAGATTGTACATTCTAAGTATTCTGAGGCCTTTCTGTATCGTTGACTAGCAATCAAATGCAATATGCATGCTGTGTCAGTGTGTTAAAGGATTGGGTGGGGGCACCATGAAATGTGTATTCTTTTGAAGCGTGCACAGTGATTTGGGGAAGACTGGTTAGGTTTTCCAAGGTGAATGTGTTCAAAGCTTTTATTTGATTTAAAACTTCTGCAGTATAGGGGTACCAGTGCTATTTGTTATGCATCCATGTTGGTTTCTCAGTGTTGATTTATCTGAAGAGAACTGCAGACTTTGGTGAGTTGGAAGCAGGAGGATACATGTGGCATCCCTGTGCCTGAATGATGCACTTACAGTGGCAGCTCCAAAAGGCTGCTGGTTGTGCTCCGTTCAGAGCATGAACTGAAGCACAGGCTGGCAAAACCAACCAGGCTGTTCTCTGAAAACAAGACAATTTAAAATTCTAGTCAGAATAGGAGCAAAGTTAATGGAGGAGGCTTGAGGAATGTGCAAGATCAGGGATGTTGTGGCCCTGTCCTCTGTTTAGAAGAATCTGTCTTTTAAATGGACATCTGGCCTTAGATCTTTGAAGTAGTAATTTCTGCACCCTGGATATTGGCAGTAGAGTAAAATATGTTCATTGGTTTTGCAACAGGCAAACTAAATTTCTACTACTGCTTGTAACAAGCCGAGCACGTCTGAAGAACTTGCTTTGTTTTTCTGCCAGTAGCTGTAACCACTGAAAGAAAAATGTTCCTCATGTTTTGAAAGCTGGATTGCCTTCCTGTGATACAATGCCAAAAAGAGTAAAAGCAGGTGAAACCTCAACCTGCTCTATTTTAAATTCAGTGTTTTCTAAAGCCTTTCTGAGAAGGAAGCACACTGCTGCTGTCAGGGGGGATTGCAGAAGCTCCTTTTACCTGTGGCTTCTTAATAATGAAAGCAGAGGGAGAAATTCTTTTTCTGCATGTGAGCACAATGAGTTAAAGGTGCTTCGGCAGAAAGGAAATGAACTGTTGAAGTAGCTACAGTTTAATTAAACTTAGAGTTTACTAATGATGCCTATATTTAGTATTTTAGTAGTGAGATTTCACATTCCTTTCTATATACTGGTTGATAGTTGTTTTGTCCTCAATATCTATGTAGGTATTTAAAAACATGGCATGTTCCTAATGTTGGCAAATATATAGTGTATCTAAAAGGTAACTGTTGATCAAACAGTTGTTACCTTTAAAACTGGCTGGTGAATTTTTAACAAGAGAAGTGACAATATTTGCCTGAACCTCTTTTAGAACTAGCTGTATTTGTTAATAGCAAAGTTTCCAGTATTTGAGTTGGGAAAATGAGCATATTTCCTTTGAATTTAAAGCAGGATTACTTCTCTACTGAAATTACAGGGCTGGTGAATTACCACAACTGGTTATGTTACTCTTGGATCTGACTCACCTAAAAAGACTTGACGACTGTGAGCTGATTTCACTGATTAGTATTGCTTTTTTATCAGGCTTTATTTACTATCCTCATAACTACACACAATTATTCTTAAATTTTGAGGTGTTGTTATTGGCAGAAACAGAGTCCATCACTCCAGTCAGTGAATCTATCCAGTGTGTTTCCAGGCCTCATTCTACAGTGACTGTGTGAAACCTGCATTGGATAGATCTGAGCAGCCTTTTGAAAGGCAACAGAGCAGCTCTGGACACACAGACATCCAGGACCCCTGGGTGCTGCCATGTGGTGTTCTGGAGACTGAACAGAACCCCAGATAAGATGCTGAAAGTCAGAAGATTCAATCTTAGATTTTCCCTGGGCCCATTTCATCATTCCCAGTTATGCTTGGATGGAAAGCAAATTTCTTTGAATGCTGCTGTTATAGTCTGTTTGTAGAAGTTGCTCGCTCTTATCTTGTGTTTTGGGAAGGCTCTGTGGCTGAGGAGAAGTGTAGCTGATGTTTCAGGAGCTAAATATTGGTCAGTTCCTGACACACACCTTCTAATCTGTGTGAGCAAAATTCTCTGAGAATTATGGAGCTCAAGGATGCCACCTTGGCTCAGAAATCCCTAAGTTACAGGCTGCTGGCAGCCAGGAGAGTGCACCCAGCAGAGATCAGAGTGTCAGTCCTGTGCTTATGCTCTTCCTCAGGTTCTGTGATCAGGGCCAGCCTTCTCCGAAGGACCTTGGCCTGACCCAGAACTATCTTACATTTTTATCATCATTGCATAGGTGAGGGGCAAGCTTAACACCTTCACTGATACATTTTTCTGCTTACTCTTGTTTGCTGCAGGTTTTTTTACATTTAAAAACCCAATAGTTTTTAAAATCCCACTTTACTTTGTTGATACTTGTAAAATCCTACATCACAGTGTTTCTGAAAAAACTAGAAGTGAAAATGCACAATGAATAGCCTCATGGCTATTCTGTGTCTTTATTCATTCTATTGGTATAGTTTTTTTAATAATCTGCTATTTTTATGTTGACCTTAAAATTTCAACCATTCTCTGTCAGTTTGTTTTTAAGGTGATGTTCAAGTACTTACTCTATTACAGACACCGATTACTGTTTAAATACAAGATCTGAGTAATCATTACATGCTGTTTAGGCAAAAGAAAGGAATGTATAAGTATTCAAAATGTTCTAGTGTGCCCGGTAGCAATACTGGTTTACAGCTTTGTTAGGTGAGTGGTTTGTTTTAAGGGGAGGATATGATGTTGCAATTGTTCTTACAGGTATTCCTTCTGGAGGCTTAGAATTTTTTTCAGGGTCATACTGCTCGTAGAAAGCAAGATTTAAAAACAACATATCTTAATTGTGTAGTAAGAACACAGTGATAAATTTCTTCTGACTTACACATGCTTATCTAAACTTAGATTTTTTACGTTGTAGGGAGCTGATATACAAGTGAGATACTAGTGATATATTTTCTGAGCTATTCAAAAAACGGATAGTACTTGCAAAAAAATTTGGTCTTTGAGTTAACAAATTAAAAATGCAAATCATTGGCTGGAAATCAAGATGTGAGATGTATTGAATGTTTCTTTTGGGGTTTTTTTGGTCCTCTTGTTTAGACTGAATTCTTCTCATATGTGCATATTATTGCTGTGATGCCAGCTGTATGTCACCTGCTAGGAAATGATTCCTAAACACATGGGAATAATGGACTCCAATGCTTTTCCCATCCATTCATTTATGCTAAAATATACTGATCTTCGAAAATGTTGGCAGCAGTTCTTGACAGAGGATATATTTATATGTGGCTTCTAATTGAGAAGGATAGCGTAAATTAAATTCAGATCTAAAATTAAATGCTGCTGTGTCTATGGATTTGTTTTAAAGTTATAAAGCACTTCTAACACTTTGTTTTCAGGTGTTCATAGTCCTAAACTGCAATACTGAGGACACTGGGTAACACTGGAGATGCTGCATGTTTGTTGAAAACACAGTTTACTAAACAGCTCAATGTCTGCTTCTAGACCTGCCTGATTCTTAACATCATGCAGAACTCAGCTCTGAAATGAGCAACTGTTGTGGTTTGACCCCAGTGACAACTCAGCCCCACACAGCCACTCACCCCTCCATGGGCCTGGGGAGAGAATCAGAAGAGTACAAGTGAGAAAATTCATGGCTGAGATAAAGGCAGGTTAATAGGTAAAGAAAAGCCTCACAAGCAAAGCAACACAAGGAATTGATTCACCCCTTGCCCTGGGCAGGCAGGTGTTCAGCCATCCTCAGAACAGCAGGGCTCCATCATGCATAATGGTGACTTGGGAAGACAAATGCCATCACTCCAAACATCCCCCCTTCTTCCTCCTTCCCTTAGCTTTATATCCTGAGCATGATGCCCTGTGGTCTGGGATATCCCTGGCTGTCCCACTGTGTCCCCTCCCCATTCCTTGGGCACCCCCAGCCTCCTCACTGGTGGGGCAGTAAGGGAAGCAGGGCCTTCTGTGAGCCCTGCTCAGCAATAACAAAACCATCCCTGGGTTATCAGACTGTTTTCCTCGCAAATCCAAAGCACAGCCCCACTGTGGCCACTGTGAAGAAAATTAACTCCATCCCAGCCAAAATCAGAACACTAAGTTTAAGTGTTCGAGGCAGGAGGGATCCAATTTCCTATTTCAGTGAACAGGCTTTCAGTTATCAGTGTTACATAAGCGATATTACTATTTTTAATTAATTCTTTTTTCTGATAGTATAATACTGTGAAATTTCTGCAGTACTCTTGTTCAGAATACTTTTCAGAATCTAGTTGAAGGATGGCAAATTGGTTTGCTAATTAAAGTAAGATTTATTAATTAAAAAATTGACATGACTGAATATATCTAATTTTGGGTGACATTTTCACTGTAGGTAGATGGGGAGGGGGAAGTTCCATTTTTGTGTGTGTTTTGCTTTCTTTTGGGGCTTCACTGCAAGCATGTTTATAGTTTGATACCCTGTGTTTGCATGGCTAATCTCAAATTCAGACATCAGCAGTCACATGTTCTGAATATGAATGCCAAATGCACTTGGAGTTACACAGTTGGAAGTACTCTGTGCCCTCAAGTTCTGGATTTCTGCACTAACAATAAAAGCTTTCTTAACATCAGGGCCTCCTATAATTGTAAATGCCATATGATGTCTGTATTTCTTCATTTCTAGGGATCTCCTTCAGACACTCACTGAGGATGAACTGCACACACTGGAACGTAACCTCTGCATCTCTCAAGATGTAGATTTTCCTGTGAGAGCAGATCCTGAAGTACCCTCTGTCATTACACCAGGCTTAACTGCGACTTTGCCTCCTAAGGAACTTTCAGCAAAAGCTGAGAACACAGAGGCTGAGCTGGCTTGTTCGATGCAGTATGATGAACAGGAGCTGGAACAGCTGAACAGGATGGTACACAGAGTCGGAGATGAAATGTCTTCTCTGCTTTCCCCTCCAAGCATCTGTCAGTCTCCAGCTCACAGACCTACCCTAAGAAATAGTTCTAGCACAGAAGCTTCACCAACAAGACACCATCTTGACAACTTAACTGATGAAGAGGACAGAGTGTTTTTTATGGATGACCTAGATGGAGCAGGAGAAGCTCTTGCTGGATTGGATTCAGTAAGTGATACTTTTGCTTGGGTGAATAACCCTTGCCACGATTCAAAACAGAACCTGCAATATAGAGATGCTTTGCTGTATGAGAATGGGCATCAGACAGAGGAAACTTTGCTGTTAAAAGATGCTGAAAGTGACTTAAGCAATAATAACAATGTTGAAGATGGAAAGCAGATGTCTGGCATTTCAGTCCCGAATTCATGCAGCTGCCTGGAGGGTCCGGACTCACAGTTGTACCTCAATGGCTGGGATGCGTATGGGGATGATGCAGAAACTGCAGAAGTGATTGCTCACAGGACAGGGGGAATGAAAATATCTGCTACTGTAATATTCAATCCCAAATCTCCCTCCAGCTCAGAATCCCCAGTAACAACTCCAGAAGCAGCTATTAGTTGTGTTCCTGGATCTGCTAATCCATTAGCAAATGAGGAGGAGGATGAATCCCATAAACTCAGTATAGCTACCACAAACTGTCTAATTAATTCCTGTGTGTGTTGTGGCAGCTGTGAAGACAGCAGGGAGGACGGTGTTGAAGGTTTAAAGACTAAACATTCTGCAGGAGGTGTTGTAAATGCTTCATACACATTAGTAAAGTCTAAGGAACTGGACCATGTAGATAACTTGGACAATTCAGCCCCTGCACAGGAAACATTAAAACCTGATACTTCTGCTTTGTTAGCAGAAAGAGACTTTGGCAGTGAAGAGCAAAAACTGCCAATCTCCTCTAAGTGCCTGGCTCATTCCTCAGGTTCACAGGTAGGAGCAGAAAGTGATTCACAGGGAGAAGCAGAAAGCATCTCAAATCAGCAGAAGAAGTGGGAGAAGAGAAAACAACTATGTGAGAAAAAAATGGACTACAATGAAGATGCTAGTAGTGAAAGGACAGCAAAGGAAGATGTAAAGTCAAGATCTAGTTCAAGGTAAGAGCAGCTTGCTGTGTTAGCAGTAATTTGCATGTACATAAGTTCCTGTTATCCTTGTACTGTACTGACTGGTGTATCGATAATGGTGACTTTAAAGACAATAGTGTGTTGCAGGATTAAGGAATTTATCCATATTTTCTTTTAATGCAGATAGCTTGTTACTGGAGTTCAGCTTTTCTGCCAAACATTTGGAGATCATGTGAATTTTAATCTAATGTCTCTATATCATTGAAATCAATGTTGCATTACCTGCTTAATGGATCCAAGAGGGCATTGCTGCTAAATGGTACCTGGGTCATTATTTCCATTGTACTTTGCTGTTCTACAGAAAAAGTGTGTCTGGCAGATACTAAAAAGTTAACTTCTGCATCACTGCACAGGATTAAATTGGAATCTAAACATTTCAACATTTTACCTTAGCTTCATTTGAGAGAAAGGTTGATCTGAGCATGTTACCTGAGGGCATGAGTGTGTTCGTGACTGTGTCCTGAAGGAGCCTAACAGAGTGCAGAGGAGCCGTTTAAACCTACAGGATCATTTCAGCCAAAGTTCATAGAAGAACAGCAGTCATGGATTAAGGTTCTGCATATTTAATGACAGTAAGGAACTCAATAACATAACAAGACTCGTATTAAAGAAAATGCTGTGCTTCAGCTAGACTTTGATTAGACATTAGGGATCTTACACAAATCAGTAGAAAACCTGATGTGTTGTTTTGGTTTACTCTTTAGAGGATAACCTGTAAGAGCTATGTCTTCAGTTTCCCTGAAGTATTAATATCCTGAAGCAGAGGGAAGAAATTGGAGATAAGTTACCGTTGTTTTCTGTATTTCTGTGACAGCTTTATTTTTTTGTATGTGTGATGCAGGATCCCTCATTTTGTTATGTTTATAGAGTTCAGGATAACACAGTGGAGGCAGCTTGAATCGTGAAGCATAACCACAATATAAAGGCTGCAAAAATAAGCATTTGTTGAATAACATACCTATTGAATTATGAAATATGTTACTGGTAATAGAAATAGAATCAAGAGTTCTTTGGCCTGGAGTTAATTCCTTTTACAGGTAAAATACAACTCAGTGGGCATAAAACTCAACTTTTGAGAAGGTAATTTTATTTTATTATTCCGAGTATCTGCTATCTTAGGCTTGCAAGCATGATCATATTCAAGGCCTTACAACAGGGTTTCTATATGGACCTAATTTTAAAAAGTAATTCACAAATCCCTTTGACATTGCATGATTTTGCTAGTCTTCAAGTGGACACTGCTTAAAAGTATTTCCTGTGTGTTTAATTAGTTTCCTGATAAATCATACATCATTTACAAAACTCAGACAATTTGTCTAGCAATTTTTGCCTCGGGTAAGATATTAAATGAATTTTGTGAGAAAAGTCTGCCAAATATAGTGAAATTATATATATAAGCTCTTTTTTTCAGCCTTCCACGTTTTGTGAATGAGATAACTTCTTCTCCATCAATTTGTCCAGCTTCTATTAATACTTTTTAAAAGCTTTACCTGAGAATTGTCCTTTTACAGAGAGTTCTGTAAGTCTGTGTTCTTGTGTGTCCTCCTATTGCTTTTGGTTCCTATCTGGCCTCTCCCAACTGTTGTAATTGTATAGGACTTAAGTTACATTTTGTCTATGTCATTACTTTCTCAGATTTGAAAAGTCACAGCCTACTTGATCACAAGTTATCCAGGCATTGACCATACCTTTGGTGATGCCTTTTTTCTTGCTCTAAACCTTTTTCAATTACTCAATTTCCTCCCAGCAATAAGTGAATCAAAACTACACTTAAGAAAGGAGCAAACTATGGATGTGCACAGTGGCATAATTATTTTCTTTTTCAATGGTTCCAAGTACTTGTCTTTGGTTTTTTTTACAAGTGGTGTGCTGATGTTTTGGAAGTTGTGTGCTAAAGCCCCAAGATACTGCCTGTGATCTCATTCCATATCTGATGCTCAAATGGTTCTCCATGCGCTTACCAGTTGAGTAATTGCCATTTTATTACCTGTTATTCAGACTTGAAGATCCTTTGCAGTTCTTCAGTCTGTTCTGGGTATTACCCTGAACAATTTTGCCTTGGTAGAAACCTTTCAAAGCTCATTTCTCTGCCTTGTTTTGCAGATTGTACATGAAAACAAAACTCTCAGGGTGCTGAAGAACTTCAGCAATGACATCTCACTCTTCTGAGAAGTGATGGTGTAACAGCTTCTCCGTATTTGTGGTTAAGAATGATTTACCCATTTGGGGCCCTTCCCTCTTATGCTGTAGCTCCTTGGTTTTCTTAAAAGCCTTTAGTGAGGTATTTTGACAGAACCTATTTGGAAATCATGGATTTGACAGCTGAATCACCATTCTTCACAAGCTTCTTGACCCATTCAGAGAGCTCCCAAGAGGTTCCCTCTGCAGAAGTCATGTTACTTCTTCCCAGACAGACCTTCATTTTGTTGTCTACTTATTTTAGCTTTTGATATATTCTGTTAAGTTGCTTGGCATGAATATCAGGCTCACAGAACTAGAGTTGTTTGAATCCCCATGGAATCCTTTTTATTTTTAGAGATTGCCACCTTTTAGACTCTAGGCATCAGGGAAGTTTTAAAAGAGAGGTTAATAATTCATCTTGTTCATTCTTGAGTTCTCCTAAAACTGTTGGATGAATGTTTCTGAATATTTTGTTAACAAGTTAGTGGGATTTGTCTGTTTTCACCATAGTCTCTACCACAGTTACTTTGTTGATTACTTCTAATTATCTGTATTTCTTATTGAGACTACATTACAGCTGTTATTAATTGGCAAGTATTCCACCTTTGCAGCAGTAAAGAAATAGGGATGAAGGTGTTTGGTTACTAGATTGTTGATGTTTTATTTGGAAGCATTCTAATATTAACTCCTTCAGTACATTCTGTGAAAGGTAGAGTTGCTGGGGTTCTACTGAGTACTAGATTGAAAAATTATATATGTATAGATCCTGGTTTTTTCTTATAGATACCTATATATGGATTTGGTTCTTGCCTCTGAATCACTAGTCATCAGTAAAAGAGATAATTCACTTACAAAACAGAACTTTGTGGACCTTTCCTTACTCACTGCTTGGGCAGTGACTAATCACCGCTTTTTGGTGGTATTTTTAAATTGGAAGATCACATTAGGCCTCTGCCACTGCTCCCTTTGAAATGCTTATGAATGCCAACTTAACCGTAGGGGAAATGTTGGAGACAGTAGATTATTTTCAGAATGATGGACCCATTAGCTAGAACAATAAGCAATCTAATTCACATGAAATAGCTGCAGGATAACTCATTCATCAAACTGATAAATGTATTTACTTTCTAGTTACTGTAAGTCACCAACTAGGAGAAGAACGTTTTCTTTCCCTTGTCTGAATCAAGCAGATGTCAAATGTGTATGTTGTGACACAAACTGTTTTAGTAAATCAGTCGTTATACAGACAAGTTTACCATAATAATCCTTATATCTGAAATAGGTGGTATTTCAGGCTTCTTTGTCTAGCCTCAGAATTCAGTGGAGTTTAAAATAGCATCCACAGCTTCTCTGGGGTGAGTGCCTCACCACCTCACAGTAAAGAACTGCCTCCTAACATCTAATCAGAACCTACTCTCTTTTAGTTTGAAGGCATTCCCCCTTGTCCTCCCACTCCAGGCCCTTGTAAGAAGTCCCTCTCCACCCTTCTTGTGGGATCCCTTCAGGTATTGAAAGTCCAGAATTGTCATACCAAAGCCTTTTGTTCTCCAGGGTGACCCATCCCAGTTCCCTCAGCCTTTCCCCACAGGAGAGGTGCTCCATGCCTCTGGTCATCTCGGTGACTCCCCTCTGCACTCGCTTTGGCAGACAGATGTCCTTCCCGTGCAGAATCATGAGATTCCCATGGACTACTTCTCAAGACTCTCCAGGTCCCTCTGGATGGCATTCCATCCTTTAGGTGTGTCAACAGCACCACTTGGTGCTTGGTGTCATCTGCAAATATGCTGAGGCTGCACTCAGTCCCTTCATCTGTGTCATTAATGAGGAAATTAAATAACACTGGTACCAATACGGACCCCTGGGGGACATCACTTGTCACTGATGTCCATTGGGACTCTGAGCCACTGACCACTACCCTCTGGATTTGACTGTCCAGCCAGTTTCTTATCCAGCTGACAGTCCATGCATTGAATGCATCTCCCTCCAGTTTAGAGAGAAGGATGTTGTGGGGGGGACAGTGTCAAAGGCTTTGCAGAAGTCCAGAAAAATTATATCTGTAAGCTCTTCCCTTGTCCACTGATCACTGAAAGCCATCATGTCTTCACTGCTTTGGTTTGTAAGTCATAGCTGATGTTATGTCTTTCTCTGTTATTTGCTTCAAAGTATCTGAGAGATATAAAACAACAACAGAGGAAAGTCTTGGGCAGCACCGTTAATGAGATGCAAATACAAGAAAAGCACCAGCAAAGATATAGTTATATGTGATCTGCTGAAGGGACAATGTGATAAATAAAGGCTGTCATGCAAGCAAAACAAACTGTTCAAGGGGGAAAGTCATGTAAAAATACAACAGAAGATGATAAAACTATGACAAAGCACCATTTGGTGTTATAGGATAAAAAAGGACGTAAGTTAACACCAAAACCAGGCTTTAAATCTGTATCCAGTATTCCTTGTTTTTCAGCTGGAAACAAGCTATACAGACTTTGTTTTAAAATACCCATTCTGTCACAGTATTCCACCTGCCTTTTCCCAGGGGAAAGACAATTACAAAGAGTGAAGATTTCTTTCTTTTTGTGTTTTGTAAATATTTGGCTTTCTGTTCTTCCCAGGGTTCATGAGTCCTTGCAAACCTAATGTTTTATGAAGTTTAGCAACTTGTGTCGTATTGTCACACAATGCTGGTGTTTCCATGTTTTAGTCTAAATACCTGGTTCTGTTCCATGTTTTTTTATTGACATGCTGACCTCAAAAAATTCTGATATAAACCCCCCGATTATTAAACTTAGTTTCTCTCTATTTCCACTGCAGCTCTGTTGTGTCTAGCTTAAATTTTTACACATTTTTTTTTCCATTTTCCTTGGTCTGTTTGAATGTACTCTTGATGAAGCCTTTTACAGAGAACCTGAGAATTGGCAAAAGGAGCTGAAATTGGTAGTGAGGAGAATTTCTAATCTTCACACTTCCTGCAAGCTCTGGCTGTGTCCATCAGCTGTGAAATGCTGTGCTGTTCACATTTACTTGTGGGAGCTTAAAAAATAGAATATTTTGCCATATGCTTTTGCAGTGTAAGGAGGAGGAGGAATGAAGCACCCTTGGAAAAGCATGTTTTGCTATTTGTTGATCTGTATTACCATGCTAGAATAAGATGAATAATTTATTCTTCTCTAGCTTGCTATTCAAGTTGTCTCATTTCTTAGTCTTGCAATTCTGTAATGTTTAAGTTGTATATATTGTACAATATTTATATATTACAATAGTCTATATTGTAATATGTTTGAAATTTTATTTCTTCAGCATATTAGAATAACTGTATTAAAAATGAACACCTGTTGTTTCTAATTTTGGGGTTTTGGCCTGTATTTTATTTTGTTCAATCCTTGGCAACATGTGCTGTGTGCACATTTTCAGTACAGCAACTTCAGGATGAGTCATTCCACCATGGTAAATGCAGGGAAAAGAGCCATTTGTATTTTGGAGATGACTAGCACTTGTTAAAGAACCAAGTTCACAAGAATTACCTTTCTTGCCTTTTAGTTTCTGGTATTTGGTTCTGTAAGTACTCATTTATCAAAACTGGATTGATATTACAGTGCAGAGTGACTTGATTAAATGTCTTAAATTTATGCTTTTCTATAATACTCCCATCACAGTAAGACTTGAAAAAATTGTGTATGTTTTTACATTAAGTGGCCTTTTCTGTAAAAAATTAATGGACAGCTGTGCAAGTTGACATAAACAAAAATGTCTGGTTACTGTCCTGTAGTGGTTAATTTTTTAAGTAGCTATTTAGGAGAGGGAAAACTTCTCAGCAGCAAAAAGGAAAATAGTAGTTGATTGGGAACCAAACATCAGCCTTTCTACTGCAAAATTTCCCTTAAGCAATATTTATCTGGCTGTTGAATGAAATTCTTTGTTTCCCTTCTGGTGTTCTGTTTCATTGCTTTGTGCAACTAGCCAAAGTCAGATTCAGTATAAGTTGATTTTTTTCCAGTCCCTCCTCCCCTTCTTTTTGACAATACAAGTCTCAAATTAGAAGAGGCACTGTTTTACCGTTTCTGTTGAACACAGATTTTGTGTTGTCCAATAACATGGCTGCTGGCACGAAGCTTTAGTGTGCAAACAGAAGGTGTCAGTGTTTTATACAGCTTCCTTTTTCTGTGTCAGTTGAAGCAATAGTGAACTATATTAGCTCTCGACATGCAGATTTCTGAAATAATAGGTAAAAGAGAGTTTTAAAGATACTTTGAGTGGCTTTGGTGTGACCCATGAAGCTTTAGAGTTAGCCCCTATGTAGTGAGCCAGTCAGAGAAGATCTGTGCCAATTAACTGTTGTAACATGGAATGTAATTGTAAGTCATAACAGCTTTCATGGAGAAACCATCCCCTGAAACAACCAAAGGGTTAATGAAATGTAATAGGCCAGAAACACGTTCCAATTGGAAAAAAGCACACAAAGCAGGATAAAATAAAGGTGGCTTTCAGGGGTTTTTTATTAGATTAGTTACAGAAAGTGGCCAACAGCTTTAACTACAGGTTTGTTAGTTCAGTCTGCCAGTATTCCATCAAGAGGCAGCCACATCACCTCATCTCACTTTGCTCTGTTGCCTCAAATCTTTATTTTAATCAGAAGTGCTGAGGAATTATGTTTTGATGAGCACAGATAGTGGTTTTATTCAGTGCTAGAATGTAATTTTAAAAATAGCAGTGTAGGCATTTAAGACCTACAAATGAAACAAACTTTTGCTGCTTTACACAGTGCAAGCAATCCTGTGAATCCCAATCCAACACAAGATTATTTGCAATGTGGTGGAGTTCAGGTGGCCTGTGGGCTGATGTGGGAAGAAAGGGTTAGTTGCTCTCAGCTGCAGAAGGTGGCTCTATGCAGGTGTCTTCTCTGATAATTGTGCTAATGAACATGCATGCTGAGCTATCATCAGCTGATAATGGGAATCTTGAGTTGGGAAAAACAGGTCATTTCACCTCAGGGTCTACCAGCATCTTAGGAGAGCTGAGGGAATCTTCAGGCAGACACTAATAAGAAGAAAATTCTACAAAAAGTTACCCCGAGTCTGTGTGTACTGAGAGGGAAAGCTGTATGTCAAGGGTCTTTTTTATTTCCTTGAGGTTTGGTTTGTTGTGTTTTTTTAAAAAAACTAGTTAGTATAATACTGAGGAAATATAAAACAGTTATCATTATTGGATTCCCATTTCCTGATACTAAATAAACACAAAATTTCTTATCTGAAGAGTTACAGCCAGGATATGAACCAGAAATAAACACTGTAAATCATAAATACTATTTCCTGTATAAAAATTCAATCTATATTGATACACAGGAGAGATAAAAATGTTTACACATTGTAATTTTCTAAACTACACATTGTTTATTACAGCAAACTAAAGTCTGTGAGCGTGGCTTGTGTCAAGTGCATGCAAACAGTTTGCATTGCCCAGTGGAGACTGAGCAGGTGGATATCAAATCCTGGTATCAGAGGGTCCTTCAGCATGGCCAGCTTGGTGCACCAAGTGAAAGGTGGAGTGGGGAAAATGAAAAAGATGTTTTAAAGCAGTTTAGAATGGCAAACAGTGTTAAGACAAGACTTAAAAACAGCTGAGATGGTGGAACGGAGGAGAAGTTATGCTGATAGCAACTGGTTAGAGGTGAGAGGAAAAGGATGGAGAAGAGATGAGGTAAGGCTTGTTATCTGTTCTGAATGAAGACATCTGTGAAGATGAAAATAGAAATAGCATTAAGATAATTGGTAATGCAAGCATTGTGGGCCATTATGTTCAGAGGTTACTCATTGAGTTTACTTACAATTAAGGTCCTTTATTGTTTTGCCTTCTGGCTCAGACTGTCCATTCCACATAATTACCTGACAACAGAAAGTGATTTCATGACTCGGGACAATATTCACAATAAATAATATCTGCCCTTAACAGAGAGATTGTGCTCTAAGGGTGGTGGTTTGGTTTATGGTTTAGCTTAGAGCACTTAACTCCCCAAAACAGTGTGAGAACTTCGAGTTCTTTGGAAAAATACAAGCCCTTTGGGCTGTGTGTAAGAGCTGAAAACTAGAACCTAAGAAGATTGAAGTTCTTAAATAGTTACTATTGGTAACTGAGATATTTTGACTGGATTTCAAATATATCAGGCAGAGCTTCACAGAAAGCACTAAAGGACAGCACACCTGACATCTTTCAGGAAAAAATGTTACTCCCAAAATCAACTGGCAGGATTATTACACTGGAAAAATCTGGAAATGGCAGGGAGGTGAGAGAGCATAAAAGAAGGTGCTGAGTTTGCTAGTTGTTCTTGTTTCCTGGTTGTGCTGTCCAAAGATTACTTTGCATTTGGTCTTTGCAGGACACCTTCTCCCACTGTCTCCAAAAGTGATGGGCTTGACTCGCTAGACAAGCAGCAATGGGTATAAATGCTATTAGGTAATGACTTGACAAAATTTGATGGTAAATGTGACAGTGGTTTAACAAGATTCAATGGCAAGGTAATGTCAGTATTTAGTGCATAGAGAAAAGGGTCAGACAAAACTGCCAGGGAGACCCTTTCATCAAGTCATGAGGTTCAGAGACTTCTCCGAGAGGAGTCTGAGTGCAGCTGGGTCCAGTTTAGTCCTGCTCTTGGTCAGTGGTTTATGACCAAACGAATATATCTGTACAGTCAGTCTTTTTATCCCTTAGCTAATATTTCAGTGCTTCTGCATGCTTATTCCCAGCTCACTTACTGAGTATGTGATGTGATAGGGATTCGCTCAGCCTTGAGGAGTAACCTTGAGGGGCATCTCTGCTCAAGGGGAGATCCTTGCTGCGGTGCAGGAGAGCTCAGGACTGGACTGTCCACTATTTATTGGCTAAGATGATTGACTAGTAGTCATATTTGCATTCCAGTTGTACTTTGGTTGGCTCAGGCTCCACTTCCCCTCAGCTGTTGAGAGAGATTTGTGGTCCTTGGCTGCTGTGTTCTCTGCCTCCCCAGAGCCCAGCCTGGGTGCAGCCATCACGTCTACCATTTTTGGCTACTGCTTAAACAGAAAAGGGGGGTGAGCACACCACCACACCTGCCCAATCATGGTGTGAAATTACATGCTAATGTTTTTTTTAATACCATCTAACTGCCATAAAACAGATAGTAAAAGTGCATTTTAGTAGCATGACCATATTGTAAGATTGGATGGGTAAAGGTGATGAGCTATAAAAGAGTAAGCCTTTGTTTAAATGCATATATCTCTTCATAATGAGCAGAATTAGCAAGGGAAATTACATAAAACGAATGCAAGTTAAATAGATTTTTGTTCAAGTCTGATAAAATTATTTTCCGGTTGTGAAGTCTCTCCTTTCAACTAAAGCATGGTACACTTGGGATTTATTTTCAAATTGGCAATCAGAGATGAGAAACATGAAGGGGTACATTTTCTGAGTGATTAGTGGGAGGTATGCAAACAAATCCTATTATTTCTTAGAGGGATTAGAGCACATACCTTCCATACATTGCTTTGAAGAATGCTCCTTATATATTCTTCCAGACTTCTAGCTGAAAAAATAGCTACAATAGTAAACTCAGTGAAGAATTTGGAACGTAGCTGGTTTGCACATGCCTAAAAAGCAAAAAAGCATAAAAAAATCTGCTAGTAATTGTGAAGAAGTAAGGTAAAATAACCCTGACCTATATAACTACCTCTGTTTTAACTAGAGATGTTTCTTTGGTTTCTCTTTGTGTTGTCCAAAGGTTTCTGTTGACTGAACATTGAGTTCAGCAGGCTTGAATGAATCTTCTGCACTGACTAGAGCCAATACAGCTTTGATATCTTTGCTCAAGATTATGTATTTTCTTATCTAGTATAATTTAATTTTTTCAGCTTGTGGAATTTCCGGTAGCTGAGCAGTAAATTGTTACTGAAACAAAAAATTGATCTTTACAAGACAGTTTTGTCGTGCTTATGAAACTTATTTTTAATCCTCTATTCCCAGTTTATGCTGATAATATGATGTAAGATTGAAAACGATGTGTTATTTAAAGGCTTTTTATTAGTCCAGGGATGCCAGAGACAAGTTGTGTACCATTCATTTAAATTATTCATATCCTTTTACTTAGTAGCTAGTGGATTTCCACTAATGAAGTGTCAGTGGTTTGCCATGGGACTGCTCCTTCTGCTTATCTGTTGGCTCAAAGCACAGATTTTGAGGTACATGTATGGCTAATTGAGCAAACTTAGGGTCAGGGGTGGTAGGTGTGTTATCTTCAGCTCCATCACTGAGGTCAGCTTTCTGCTTTCTAACAGAATTTTGCTTCCAACGGGAAGGAAACAGTTCAAACTGGTCACAAAATACAGAAGTTTTTGAAGCGTGTGGTTTAGTGTGTCTTGGCCTGAAACACATGGTGACTTTATGAACTTTGAGTTACGAACTTTTGTTATATCTTCACTATAAGGTTATACACTGCTTAGCAGCATGGGCATGCTATTCCCTCTGTCCCCGATGAAAATGTAAGATCCTCAATTCTTTCCTGAGTGTTTTAACTGCATGGCATGAGTTAAATTGAAGATTTTTTTAAGATGTGCCAACTGACTTTGCCAAGTTGTCTGTCCTTTTGGGAAGAATACAGAATAGGTTTGTATCATTTTCTTAAGAGCAAACCCACAACTGCCAGTTTATTTTTATTTCTGTATGAGCCATGACAAGCCATGATTTATCTCGGTGCTCTGTTTTTACCTTTGCTCGCTTCAGCAGTTCATTTTGTTTCCGTATGTTTTTTCAGTTCTCAGGATGGCTTACGTGATTCCCCCCTCAGCTCCATCTCCAGCAGTGACTATGAGAGTGTTTCTGTCACTACCTGTAGTCTCTCCAGCATATACGCTCTGAGGTAATAACATCACTTTGCAGTCAGATTTGACGGATGGTATTGACTGATGCTTGGTTGGAAATTTTCATTGAATTAATCAAGTGACAGCAACACTTCTGAGTATCCTTCCTCTTGGACAATAGGTGCTTTTTTGGCTTTGTTTTTGTTTTTGCCTACAGCTTCCTTCAGTGCTGTGACAACTGGGAGTCAACTATTCATGGAAAAGTTTTAATGCATACAGGAATCACTTACATGTGTCCATAATCTCATTTTTATTTGTCCATATAGCATTTCTTAGGAGATACTTCAGGTTGTAGCTTGAAAAGTCACAGCTCTTCCTAGCTAGGCCTTGGCTTTCTAAGAAAACATACTTTTTCCATTTTGTTTTGGCTAGTAAAACAAGATCATAAAATGAGGGAGCCTTGCAGTTAATGATAATTTAACTTCCACTGTGTTGTAGGCCAAAATTATTAAGAATACTAGTTTATATTCTTATCTTCTGAGACTGTATGAAAGTTTTAACTTTAGTTTTGTTCAAACCACTTCATGAGAATAATAGAGGAATGAAGTTTGGGGCAGAAAAACATAACTAAAGAATAAGTATCTGTTCTTTTTCCATTGTTTACATAACACACATGTATGTGATGTATTGTATACATTGTATGCAATAACATCCTTACTCTGGTACAGACAGAAATACCAATACTTCAGCTGATCTAGACCATCCTCCACTGTCTCATCTCCTCGTTTTTCATCTCTTTGTCTCTACCCAGCACTTCATTTGAGCTTTAGGAATTCCAAATTTCTTCTACATTTGGAGATAAAAAGAGAAGGTAAAGTGGCTTTTCTAATAGTGATAAATGGAACACTAAATATAATAATTGGTGGGGGTTTAGGCTGTATCTTATCTTCAAGCTCAGTTTTTTTTGAGTGTTATATTTTTGAAATATGGGCAGAAAGATGCAACAAAAACTGGTTTTCATTGTTTTAATTTTGAAAGACATTTCTTTTCAACTGTTCTTCAAACAAAATCCAATTTACCTGCATGCAACAGCTGCCCTATTCTACATACTGTGCACATCCAAGACTGTTTCACGCAGGGCTGTATGAATGGGTGGCAGGAGTAGCCTCCGTTGCTCTCCAGGAATAACTGGAGCAGTGAGAATGTGTCTTCATTAGTTCACCACCTCTTTTCAAGGCCTGACTGTACTGCCTTCATATGTTAGTATAGCAGTTGCCACTGTATTGATGCTTAGGTAAATTAAAGTTTGATTCATAAGACAGTATTTGCAGATGTGCCTTGTGCTCTTGTCCACTGAACTATAGCATTGTATCATCCCTGGGTGGCTTGACAAAGTCTAAGTTGCCTATTCTTCTGTATCTGATTGATGTTACTAGAGATCTACCTATTGTAGTTTATGGTCCAGTAAAACAAAATAGCCAAGTGCCTACTTGACTGTAATGACAGGAATTTCCCCTTTTGAAATACTTAGTTTAAAAAAAAGTTTAAACTCCTTTTGATGACCTATTTTAATGGAATAAAAGAAGCCAAAAAGAAAGGCTCAGAAGTCTAACTGCTTCACAATAGTATGGTCCTAGATCTGTGTGCACAGAAATGTAATATTCAGTACGTCTATTTGTATTATATGTTAGAATCCATCATTTTTAAAAGACTCCCCTCTTCTTTTATGTTGTGTTACCTAAAGAGTTTTATTTGGCTATTAAATAACTTCAGACTCTAGAGTTGCATTGTTTGTTTACTACAACAGGCATGTTCCTTGCAAAGACAATCTGTAATATGTTTTTAGTAAGTTCCCCATGTTGTATATCCAAAATAATGTATAAATTGTTTTTTATTTCTTCTGAAATATGTGATTTTAATGTACTTGATGTTTTGCTGTTTTCACTTAACAAGAATTAGAAATTTTATGTAACCTTTTCAGTTTTATCTGAAAAGTAATAGGCTGAACATGGAATTCTTGAAATACATTTATGTGGCCTTTCAACCTCCAGTGAAACATAAGCAACCCCTTTGTGCTAGTAAATAATCAGTATCCATTTTCCAAATGGAGAACCAGGGGGAAAATTCTCACTCCTTGATCCCAGAGCACCATTCAACCCATGGGTCATTGTTTGCCATTTTGGTTTTTATTGGCAGGAAAAAGCTGCCAGGACTGTAAGGGGCCCTCCGGGGCCAGTTAAAGAGGCTGTTTCAATTCAGCCTGTGATTTACTGCCATTGACATTTTCTATCACCAACCAACTCTATGTGGGTTTTTTTAGAGCTATATTCATCCCACCTAATTTCAGGCACCAATCTCCTAAATTTGGAGTTCCTGAAGGTTCCTGGTTTAGTCATTGGAAAAAGCGGAAGCCTCAGTTAGGGGTGTAATTAATTTGTCAAAATGCATCTGGGCTGAAGATTTTCAGGCATAAATGAGAACTGGGGTTGTATACTTGGCTGACTGTTCACAGAGTAATTCAAAAAACACTTCAAAACTTTGCTCAAGGTTGCCAGAGCACAAATTGGGGAAGAAATAAGGGTACAGAGGGCTTCTCAAATGGTTTTGCTGAGGAAAGGTTGATAATTTCACTGTCACCTGATCTGTGTAGAAGGCTCTTCTTTCTAATCTCAGAGGTCTGATGGTCAAGAAGTTAAAAGTTCAGCCCAATTCAGAAGATAATTTTTTGTAAAATGGTCATTAAGCAGTGTCTGGACTTGAGATACCCTTACCAGCAGTCAGCTTTCTCAGCAAAGAATGAGTGTGTTCTGTGTATTTCAGAAAGTTTCAGAGAAACTGTGTTTTTATGCAAAGACTTCAAGAAGTTGTATGTCATTGTGACTGTGAGGTAACACTGCTGACTTGAGTAAAAATTGCCCTGCAGCAGGGACGTGGCCATTGGTCCATTGATTATACCAGCTTCAGGCAAAAAATCCACCCAGTTTTTCCTTTTTAATGGTTTCTTTCCACAGAACTTACTTTGATGACCATTTTTAGTATAACTATAACTTAGTAAATCATAAACAAGCAGCTAATAAAAGACATCTCTAAAATCTTATCCATTTCAGTGTTTGAATTAGTAAAGTCAGTTGTTTTTAAAAATAAATTGCAGGAATTTTTCAGCTTTCAACATGTTTGAATTATTGGACAAGATCCTGACACTTTAATTTGAGTGGACACCTGAGTGCAGCCTGTTGGTCTGCTCACAGAATGAGAGGACTTGATATGCTTAAAGAATGGGCCTAAGTTCTTTGAAAGACTGGAGACAGAAAGTACAAGAAGTGTTGCTTTGGGAATGATGGGGGAAAATAAGTGAAACTACAGAAGAACAGGGTGGTTAAAATTACTTGATTTCAAAACCTCACTGAAGTTTGTGATGTAAGAATGCAAAGGAGGAAGAAGTGCTGATGAATTCTGTATTCAAGCATTAGCCTGCTAGAATAGATGGTAAACTGTATTTCTTAAGGTTATGACAAGCCAATAAATGACAACTTTCTATTTAAATAATAACTTTTAAAACTAACCTTAATGATACACTAGATGCCTTCTGCAGTCAACAGGTTTTTTAGATATGTCATTGCAGCTTAAATATTGGTGGTTTGTGGTATATTTTTCTACTGTTTTAGCCATTTACAAAAATTGTTGGTGAAGTTTTAGCTGTTGTTTATGATCTATAAAAGGAGGTATCTGCAATGAATTGTGACTCAAGTTTATGCCAAAACAGCAGGACGCTGCCAGCAATTAGTGGTCATTAATCTGGCTGTTTCAGTTAGAGTATCTGTATTTGTGTACATGTGGGCAGATCCCAAGGTCATTGGCTTGCTGAACATAGTTGAAGTGTATGACTGACTTCAAGTGTATTTTGAGTATATCCCTGTTTGTATCAAGACATATGTGAAACAAGACAGGGATGGTTGTCTTGGTATTTAGGATATGAAATCTCTTTTATTTAACAACTGAACTTTTCATTACCTGCTGCAGAAATAGAGTGTGTTTTGCAGGAGACTTTTTGAAGCTACCTTACCAGTTTGTTCATGGAATCATGAAACTGCCCAGGTTGGAAGGAACCTCAAAAGATCGTCTGGTCCAACCTGTTGTGGTGAAATGACCCTGATGAATTTGTCTAGCACCTTTTCCAGTTGTATCTTGAAAACCTCCAGCCATGAGGACTCTACCACATCCCTAGGGAGTGACAGACTCTTCTTAGTGTAAAATATCATTTCATTATATCAAGATGAAACCTCTTCTGGTGCAATTTGTCCTCTCCATGTGACTCCTTGTGAAGAGTCAGCTTCCATCCTCTTCATAGCCACTCCACTGCGGGACTGTGATGAGGTTCCCTGGAGCCTTCTCTTCTCCAGGGAATTAAACACCAAACTACTTCAGTCTCTTCTTACAGGATAAGTTCTCCATCATCTTCTTGGCCCTCTTTTGGATGCTGTCCAGTCTGTGTCTTTCCTTGAACTGTGGGGATGAGAACTGGATGCAAGCAGTACTCCAGGTACAAATGCTTGATAGACTGGGCTGGTCACATCTCTCATATCTGCCAGTGATGCCCCTGTGGGTGTGTCCCAGCATCTGATTTGCCTTCATTGCTGCAGCAGCTTCACTTCTGACTCCTGTTGTCCATCAGAACCCGCAGGTCCCTTTCAGCAAGGGATCCAGCCCGTACCGGGCACTTTGGTGTCCTCACTGCTGCAAGACCTTGCACTTGTCCTTGTTGAACTCCACACTGTTCTTGCCAGCTGAGTCTTCCAGCCTGTCCTGGTCTGTGAGTTGGCTTTCCCTTCTGGCACATCCACCCAGTGTGGTGTCATCAGCAAACCTGGTAATGAGTCTCATCATCCAGATGGTTTATGGTGATGATGAACACCCTGGGGACTCCCACTTGTGGCAGGCTGCCAGCCCGGGCACAGACCACTGATCAGCTCTCTCTGAGCAGGAGCTGTGAGCCCATCTCACAGACCAAGCAAAATCCTTAGGGGTGGACAGTTTCTTGTAAAAACAGGTGTTATCTCAATGCATCAAAAAGGATGCAAGAAGGAAAAAGAACTTGGTAATTCACCAGGACTGTGAATTACAGTAGGAGAATTGAGTTCTTTCATCTCGTGGTACAGAACTTATGCTGTCAAAGCTACAGCACAAATTACATGTCCATAAGTGTTAACAGAGATCATAACAACTCTGGAGATCTTGTTGACAATGGAAGGCAACAAATTCATTAACAATGTATTTTAACTGAAGTGTCAGTCTACCTGATGAGCTGTGTCCTCAGTTTTCCTGTCTTGCACTATCACCATTGTTAACCTGGTCAGGTTATAGTGAAGCCATGCAAACTGACAGATTCATTCTGCATTAATATTTGATACTGTCATTTTTGTTTGGATTAATCTATTGCTGTAGATTTTCTTTCCCCCTTTTGTTCTGTAGAGCTCTTCTTTATGGAGAGACTGCTTATAACCAGAAAAAGGCTGTTAGTAATGGTTTTATCTGTACTGTCCTGGAACCATGGAAATAAAGAGCACAGTGAGAGGAGTTGTGGGAAGAGAAAGGGGTTTATACCTTGAGCAAATCTCACTGACTTCCAGTATAGATGTTCTTCCTGCCTAATGATTTTGAACTGCAAACTGCCTGTGTATGTGTTGGGTACTGAGGGTCTGTGCTGTTTTGTACAGCTCTGTCACTCAAGCAGTGTGAGGGCACTATTAATACAACCATAAACAGGCTGCTCTATACAGCCTTCTTGTTTTGCTGCTAAATCCCTTGCCCCAACAACCAGCTGAGCAGTACCAGCAAAACAAAAAGTCAGCGTTGATGAAGTCTGTCAGCTTTTGCTTATGATTTTAGTCAGCGAGACATATGTGACTGCAGCAGATGTCTCTAGGTTTTCACCGCCAGGACTCTTCTTGGTGTGTTTCATGCCTATCTCCTTCTTCACCCTGCAAGACAAAAAAAAATTAAAACTCCAAATGGTGCAATATTTTCTAAGCTACAGTGTTTCTTTCTAGGATATTCTATAAGGTATTTTAGATGTATCTTTGTCTTTAGTAACAAGTGACTGATGCAGATTTTATTTTCTCAAGGAATAACCCAGGCACCTTGTATAAAATACTTGCTAGCAAGTGCTTGTTACAGTGGAAAGGTGAAAATTCAGTTGCTGGAAGTTCTTTGGTCTTTCCCCTAGTAAATTAATAAACTTCATATCTTAGAGGTGTTAAAATGTTCAGTGTGGTTGAAGTAAATATAGAATATATTGCTCTCTGTGTAAATCAAGAAAAATAGAGCAATATTTTAAGCTGACTAGCATCAGTGGCAGAGGCAATAAGACCGTTCAAGCAAAATTGGTAGACACCCTAAAATTTGCCAGTTGGGGGCTGTATTCCAAATGGCTTATCAAGCATATTGTCTGGCTGGAGACTGACACAAAGTGATCGTAATGGGTCTGTGTTCTTGTTTCTGCATAGCTCAGTTGTAATTTTAGTAATTTGGCCACAATTATAATCATGCTCATTTTAGTGATATGTATAAAATCTGTTGTTGAATGTCACTTGGTGTTTCCTGTGATACTACTAGAACAAAATTACTAGCTTTCAGAAATTAGATTTTATTTTACAGATTAGGGCTTTCTTCCCCAGTAAAACCCTTGGAATAGCATGTTTGGGAGTTCTGAGATTATGTGTAATTAAAATCACTATAGTAACTGCAGTTTTTGCAGCATTTTTGACAATGTCTACAGATACATTGTAAAATCACAGAGTGGAGGAAAAAAGAGGATTTCCTCATACTTACAACGGCATTGAAGGTGAAAAAATCAAGAGAAAGCTTTCTTTTCTAATTAAAATTTTAAGGCTCCACCTAATACTTTAATTAGCTTTTCTCAGCTTGGACTCCCACGTCTGGATACAGAATTCCTGTGGGATTTTCCTAGACCTTAGGATGCTTTAATGCTTCTGCTGCTTGTTCTGTATTAATTTTTTAGCGAACTGATGGAAGAAATATGAAAAGGTTGTGCTAATAAGTTTCCCTGTCCTCAGAGTTCCTCTTACTGTTTCTGCCTCACACAGGAGTTGCAACCCAAGAGTGTCTCTGTAGGAACTGGATGCTGAATGAATTCACTTGTTACAATGCCATGAGAAATAGTGGCTTGCTTATCGTAGAGGACGTTGTTAATGAGCTGTATGAAATTACTCTTTGCCCTTGGAGGTATTTGGATCAGGTATCCAGATTCTGCCTGTCCTGTGTCAAGCTCTGGATAGAGTGAAAAGGCTGGGCCTGATGGGTGTCTATCCCTGTATTGGATACCAGAGCTGATATTCCATACCATTTCATCATAAGTGCTGTACTGTTTGTGCGTTTCACTTTCAGTTTTTCCAGTTCAGGTTATATTTTTGAAGTTTAAATAGTTCTGTGCTCTAATCTCATGTTATTTATCCTTTTGCTGTGTGAGTGAACATTTGAGAACTTTAAATGCATATTTGATTAGAAGGAAGTGTTAGGAAAAAATGTCAGGGTGGAATTGAAGAAATCATCATAAAACCTAAGCAATATTCTGACTTCTTGTTTTTTCAGTTATATTTTTTTCTTCAGTTTTGCAATAACTTTGACTTTTATCCCTTTTTGGTTTAAATTTTAAGAAAATCAGTAAATGTGGTACCTTGCAAGCATCTCACATTAAATGGGATGATTAGAATGCAGCGCTGTTGGTTACTAATGCTCTGAAGTTATTTGTTCATATGCACATGTACAGAAGTTTTCTCCATAATGACCAAAGCAGCTATTCGGGAGAGAGCACTGTTAAAGCTGATAAATTCTGCACTGGTAATGTTGTTTATTTTAATTCCCATTTGAAATCCTGCACCTTTGCATTTGTCTGAAAATCCAGCCCAGAGTGGTAATGAGTTTGAAAAGCCACTTGTCTGGGCAGAGTTTCTTATAGTGGATCTGTTTAACGAGATGCTGCTTTAACAGCTGTGGTTTTTGCAAAGTCCAAATGAGAATGCTCTGGAGTTGGAGGCTGGAAGAGCTGAGGAAAGACTGAAGAAGATGTTCTTCCAATAGAGTGGGCAGCTGCAGAAGCTGCCAGGGTATGGCACAGAAGTTGTTGTTGTTGATTTCGAATTCAACAGTCTTCAATGCTCGGGATTTTTTCCTGACTGAAGATACCACTTAGGACACATGGATAATCTTGTTAGCCAAATTCCTTGTTTTAATTAGCCAACCTCAGATTGCCCACAGGGGCAAAAGAACCCAAGAATGAGCTTCTGCAGATCTTGCAGTGTGTGAAAAGTAATTCCCCCCTACTGAGGAATTCAAAAGGTTGACAGCAGATGGGGCTTCTAGCACATGTCCTACTGTGAACAGAGCTGGGCATTGCTAATACAAGTGATAATACTGTTGTGTAGTCAAGTCCAGTTCTTTTGGTGACTTCTACCTAGAGGGATTTGCATGCAGTTATTTGTTTCTCAAGACAAAGTTCAGAAGCCTTGGATATGCTTTAAGTGAGTTTGTTGGTAGGGTTGTTTTTCCCCTCTTTAGCCTTTTCTCTAAAACAGAGAGAAAATACCTCAGGGATTACATTTTAAAACCCTATTGACTTAATAAAATATTAGAGTTTAAAAGTGAGGAAATAAAGTTCTGCATTAAAGCTTTTTTTAGTCTGCTTTAAATGTGGCTTCTGGGGTCATTCTTTAAAACATAGTCTTTAGTTAAATAAATGTATGCTATTACCCAAATAATAATATATGTTCTGGCTTGAGTTTAAATTACTCTAAAATTGATTTGTAGCCACCCCCTTCACTTAAAATAACTGTAAGAAGCCGTTACTTTCACAGGGTTTTTTCCAACCCTATAAAAACCAGCATATGTTAAAACCAGCAGGTTTTAGCCCGCTTTTTATTGTGTTTCTTGTGAGAGTATCAAAAAAGAAACAGTAGAGGTGCTGCATAGAACAGGATGTGAGGTAGCAATTTTTTTTCTTACTGTATGGAGTTACATTTCTCTTACCTAACCCCATATAATTTTCTTCTTGCCGTTCCTCGTGTATGCAACCTTTGTCTTTTCCCAGCTATCGTGTTTGATCCTTTACATGGCCTTTGAATTCCTGTTTATTATTTTTAGCAGATTGGAACCCAGAGTTGAGTACAGCCTTATGAAGTAGAAAAGTAAGAGTAATACCTTGGTTGGCATGTTAGTGGTGAGATCTCCAGTTACAGCCCACACAGACATAGGTAGGAGCAATGTACCAGTTACTGACATAGTTCAGAAATTCTGTGCAAACAATAACACAGATTTGGCTGCAAACATTTTGAGTTGGGCTCTAAGTATGAAAAAATTCAAATGGGAGAGAACCTTAAAGATTGCAGGTTGGATAAAAAGTGTTGTTGATACTGTTCACAGAGCATAAAGTGGACCTGTTGGGGACCGCTTAAAGGGAGATACCACACCGATGCGATGTCCAGGCAAATCTCCTTTATTCAAATTACAACAACAATATATGACCTCTCATCTGACCCCGCCTAGGGGCCAAGACCTTGACCCTATTGGCTCAAGGCTGCATTTTGTACATATAAGGTAATGTCCTGAGACGCCTTACAGGGGGTGGTACCTGTGGGTGGTTGTTTTGCAGGTAAACTTCCCAAGAGCCTCCAGGCTCATCCAGGAACTGGACTCCCACATGGACCTTGTGCTAAGTTCTGTATGAGCAAAAATGAAAGCCAGGCAGCTCATGGTAATGTTTCAAGAAATACTGTAAGAACTAGAATCTTCTAAATATACTTGGCTATCTAGAGAATTCATATACATGACATATCTATACATGTGTATATCTTTAGTTATTCAAACATGTGGCATTAAATAATGGGCATGAGAGATTTGTTAAGGCCAACTAGTGCAAATGAATTATGTCATTTAAGTCCAAGGAACTGCACTGTCTGATAATTTGTAGGCATTCTCTCATTCATTTTTAAATGAGCCCTAATTTATATGAAAGTTGGTCTGCTGTCCCTTTGTAAAAGTTTTCAGTGTGGTTTATAACTGTAATGTCCTTCTATGTAGGACATTAGGAATGCAAGAAATCACAGAAAACCTTCTGCAAAGTTTTGTTTCAGCCATTTGCTTACTGTAGAAGGGGCCTCACCTACTACCATACAGCACATATCAAACTTTCCTGAAGAGCAACGTGGTCTCAAAATGCATCTCTAGGTGATCCTCTGCATCACAATAGTACCATTTAATTCATGCATTTTTAACTGACTGTGAAGTAGATTCACAAGGTTTGATTTCACACTAGAGCAGGAAGGTGTTACCTGTTTTGTTGCAAATAGTTGTGTCCTACTTCTGCCTGTGCTTGTGTAGTTTGCTGGAGATTTCTGGAGCAAGTGAATAGAAATCCCTGATGTCACAGGTATTTGTATAATATAAATGGCAAGGGTAGTCACTGAATTCTGTATTAACACTTCTCTAGTAAACCTTTGTAGTATTGTTCATAGAACTTCTAAGAGTTTTGCTCTTGGATGTGATTGGGATGAGTTTGGCTGAAAGTTGATCCCTCTCTGTTTAAAGGCATCACTGACAATCCTCTGAAATCTATTCCTGAAAATTATTTGTAACTCAAACCCTTGCCTGAAAATCAGAGACGTAAAGGGTGGTTTTACTTTCCTTTTAAGTTTGATGGCATAACTGTATCATACATTTCTGTTGAAGCCAGATGACCTTTAAGGTCCCTTCCAACCCTGATTATTCTCTGATTTTGCAGAGTGTATAGTAGAATGAGTATGTTGGGTTTTCTCCTTTGCAAATAGTGGCCACCTATTTCTTTTGATCTAAGATTTTGAAAGACAAAGAAACAAAAGCAAACCACTTTTCTGAAAAAATGGGCGTTTGGATTTGTTTAAAATCATGAGAATTCAGTTGATTATTTGTATTCAACGTAATTGATGCGTAGAGTTTTTAAATTCTTTTTATCTGTCACTGCTGTGTATTTAATGCATTCTTAAGATACTTTGAGGGTTTGTTTGGGAGTGCTGACAGATCCTTTCAGAAAATCTCATAAGTTCTGCATTTGTTCAGAGCAGATTTCAAGTTTAAAGAACCAAACATCTCTAGACAAATTTGGCAGGAGACATCTATGAGTGGTCACAGATTTCTACAGCTGTTGACTATTTTTTGAGCACAAATGCAAAATATTTAAATTTCTACCAATTTTGAATCAATTTACTTGTGTTGTTTGGTTTCAGACTTTGCTGGTTTTACTGTTCTTGGATCAATGTCAATGACCAGCAAATGTAGCACAAAGCCTACAGAGGTGGTTACCTGAAGTGTCAGTCATAACCTTCTTGTGCCACAGCCCTGTTTCCCCATTCTGTGTGCATACTGCTACTTAACCTGGCTCACAAGTAGCCTTTGGAGTGTAAAAGCTGTAAAGCAGATTGTTTTCACTGGTGAAAAATGATACTGTGTACAATTACATTATTGGCTTTTGTTTGCTCGTACATAGAATCATAGAATCGATTGGGTTGGAAAAGACCTCCGAGATCATCGAGTCCAACCCTTGCTCCATCTCTAATCCATTTACTAGATCCATGGCACTCAGTGCCACGTCCAATCTGCGTTTAAAAATCTCCAGGGATGGTGAATCCACCACCTCTCTGGGCAGCC